>OY744520.1:192795767-192818267 GCA_963556195.1 Sepiola atlantica | reverse complement strand
TCTATAATAAAGACAAATGTGTATTTATTTGTACATATATATATATATATATATATTTCTTTTTTTGGTACAGAAAATCAGTACAAAATCAGTACCATTCGTTTCCAGCTCAGAAGGCGTTTACCTTTCGGCTATCTTCAGCTTTTTGTTGTAACCTGGTAACGAAAATGGTTAGTCTCGTATCACTCTCGTTAAGATACCTTATTGCTTTAAAATAGTTAAATTAGAATCATCTCTCTCTTTCTATCTCTCTCTCTCTCTCTCTCTCTATATATATATATATATATATATATATATACATCTCTCTCTCTCTCTCTATATATATATATATATACATCTCTCTCTCTCTCTCTCTCTATATATATATATATATATATATATATATATATATTATAGCTTGACGACAACAATTCAATGTAAAAGCTCGACGAATGTTAATATTAAATAACAGGGCATAAACAAGTAAATAATTGTACGTTAAAATAGAATGACCATTTATTTTTTGTTGCAGAATTTAAAACAATTCAATGGAACTTGCCACTTGTTTCGCGCACAAGCACCCAATAAAGGATAAACATGTAATTATCAGTATCTTTAGTTCATGCAGCTCATCAGAAGATCAAAATACCGTTCCCGGAAAAAAATTCTCAAACCAAATGAAATATATATATATATATGTGTGTGTGCGTGTGTGTGTGTGTGTGTGTGTGTTTGTACTTCCCTGCAGTCATGTGAGTAAAATAACGTGCCAAACGAAACCCTTCCATGTTTTTAGGGAAAGAGAGAAGGCAATAAGACAACTACCGCTTGAAATGAATGTAGAAACCAATCTATTACTCTATTGCAATTCTGAGATGTGTTCTGTTATTAATTTCTATGTTATACCGATTGATACGTGTTTAAATGTTTTTTTCTTTTTTTGAACTCGTCGGTTTGAAACAGTCCTGTTTTTCTTTCAGTTTTTTAACTTCACCGATTGAGAAGTTATTTCACATGATTATTAGTGTGAAAACTGACAAATACTTTTCTTACGTTGATTGTACATTTGTTTTCATAATAGTACACTCATTTACGTTTTCACATTAAAAAGCAATATGGACGTCGTGTTCTTATATTATTGTCTTACATAGAATGCTCAATAAAATGTATATGTTCTGTTTATTAGATATCTCTATTATTCACGTTTGTGTTTTACGGACAATATCACTGTTCGAAGCGATTGAAAACATTGGAATTTTGATACCGTTCATAATTAAATGTTGACGCACAAAAAATAATTAAAATTATTGTTGTCTCAACCAGAGTGCCTCTTTGTCGATGGTTGACTATCTCGCACATTAAACAACAACATTGTGTCTAACTTCGTCCTGTCAGGAGGCTATTAATCGGGGACTAAACAAAGAAGCATGACACTTAAGTAGTATATAAACACAAAAATCAATAATTTACGGATTTATGCTTTTGTTGTCAGGACAATTATACTTGTTTCTGTGCTATTTGAAATAGATATACTATGTATCAGTTTCGATGAATATGTTTTGTTTTCGTAGATTGCTCCATAAAGAATTTTTTACTTTCAACCAAATAAAAAAAATTCAGACTTTACCTATTTTGAAATGAATTGTTCCAAAATCTTATTTAGTCGTTGTGTCGATTTAACCAGTTTGGATTATTTTTATTTTTATATGATAGTAATTCCTGTTTTATCAGTGGTTTTGAATGAATAACGATGTAGGGTTACGACCTTGAAGCCAAGGTTAAAACTCCTGTTGATTACATAGCCCCACGTTTACTATGGATCTTGACAAGCTTCTCATTGTCTCTCTAGTAAATACTTGATTATGGAAACAGTTGGAGACCCAATGTAAACAATAGAATCGAGCCGGTCAAAAATCATACGAATTTATATTCATAATACACTTGAAATGATTGTCCTTGATCCATGAGAGTGGCGATGATTCTTTCAATGGACACCTTCAAAAACAGGAGTATGTGGTCAATTCTACTTAAGTTTTACAACCAGGCAAGTATGGACCCTAGAAACGAGGATCTATGTTTATCAAAATATCGGAAAAACGCATTGAAATAGAGTCGGGTTTAGTCAGGAGTATTTATGTACAAATCATTCTAGCAGAGATAATAGAATTACCATCTTTATTCCATGCCAAGTTTGATTATTCCAAAATTAAAATGCATAATGGTTGCTAAAGTGTCTAGTATACTCTTGGACAAGACTTGCGCGCTACAACTAATCCATTATCCCGACATCAACTTCGCCTACGTCTTTTTATCGCCTACATATTTAAAAAAATGTTCTCTTTAATTGATTACCTTACTTGCTAGAGAATACATTATTCAATCACTGTCTTACCGAACTCGATCGTGAGTATACTCCGCTAAACCGGGAATCAACATTTATTCTATGAATTAAAATGAATGTAACGTTTGCATAATAATTACAATAAAAACGGATTATATATATATATATATATATATATATATATATATATATATATTGACAATGTTAAATTAAGTTCCAAATTAAGAGCATTAATAAAAGTATTATGATTGTTTTTAGCTGTTTCAAGGCAGTGTTAGTTTTAAATCTTCAACTAAATCATATTTTTAAACACTAGATAATATTTAGAAAAAAATGTTTGTAGGTACCCAACAAAAATGTAAATCAACACCAATGTCCTAAATTGTTACAAAAAATGAAAGACCTTATATAAGTGTTGTCTGTGATTTAAAACTTTCCCGCAAAACACATTCATAACGTTACACATATAATAAAGAAAAAGTAAAACATCGATACTTTGCTTTCCTTACTGACTTTACTGTACTTCCAAATTTTGTGTCGTGAAACATATATATAGAATATATATTTCCAATTTATTGTGCTATTAGCATACTTATTTTGGAGTTTTTTTCTCCGGCTTTTGTACTATTCCGCGAAAAATAATTATGTTATGAGAAGTGTCAATGAGTTGTTTTAATTTGTCTCTCAGTTTTCATTCTTATTGGCTGTCTTATTTCGTGTTAGTTAGCACTTTTTATGTTATCCTAGCAGCCAGTTTCTTTGTAGTAGTTTTGTCTTATGGTTGTGACTCCAGATATCCGTGGATTTTTGTGAAAACGACGTAAGTGCGGAGAGAAAGTCCGTTCGGTGATATTTTCTCCTTTCAGACAACGACGGAAGTAAGGAAGTAAGTTTTTTCTTTGTTTCAAGTTTAGTAAAAAAACTGTTTCTTCGAGCAACGCAAGAGAACAAGAGTAGAAGCGAGAAAGCTCTAAACTATGGATATTCTAATTATCGTAGGTCTGTCCTTTAGATGGCATTATTGAATCTATGCTTAACACAAAGCACTCCCTGTCTAACTATATGACATCACTTTCTTTCTCTTCTTTTCACTTTCGTTTCTACCAACTCGTTTTACCAACTCCTTGTAACTATTAACTTTTTAAACCCACGTTCGCTCCAACGTCCTTGACCGTTTCTAGAGGACACCCATTAATTTACAAAAATAAATAAAACCTGATTTAACACTGGTGTAAATACATAGCACTCAATGCAAAACACTATCAGTAATGTGTTGTTCGGTGTGAGTGAAGCTGAGAAAGATATACAATCGTCAAGTACATGAGAATTGACAAACACTTTAAGATAGTTAAATCTATTGTTCATCTATTCATTCATTCATCTCGTATGAATCAGATGATTCTATTGTTAGCATTGGTTACCCGGTATCTTTCTAGTTAGACTTCTTTTTAGAAAGATATCAGGTACTTATGTTGCATATCCACTCCTGCTTGGACCGCGGCAGTACGCGTTTCGTTAATTTTTCCCGATACGGCCCGTGGCTTTACTCGTTTGTTATACTGCCCCTGAAAGGGCCGTGGCAGTTCACATTTAATACTCGTCATTTTTAAATCATCATGAATCACGTAGTTCATATATTGTTTGCATACCTTTATTTTCCTCTTTCGCCGTGAAGAAGGTCGTGTCGTCTAGTAGATTAATTCTTTCTGCTTTCCCTCCTGCCGTGAACCACGCGATCCGTTGTCTGCAACAAAAGCTTCCCGACCGACTCACCAAACAACGATCTTTTTACTTTCAATTCTTTTCATTACAAGCGTTTGTTATATCAGCTAAGATTCATTCTCTACGTCGAGAGAGACAGAGAGAGAAATCACTACTTTATCGTAGTTAGTTAAAAATTATTTTCTTAACCATTCATAGAGGGGGGAAGGATATCTCTCACTTGTATTTTCTTAGGGAAATATTCACCTTATCTGTTGTAAATTACATTTTAACAATCACGTCTCATCAGTTTGCTTCCAACACCCAGACTGATGAAACTCGCTTCACACGAAGAACGAGTGACGTCACGGATCCTTCTGTTTCCCACGCAAGGCCTGTGACGTCACAGAGCCTCTTGCAGGTGTACACTGACCCTTGATCCGGGGTCTTGTCACACGGTGGCCTTGTCATGTCTGTTATTTCCGCCTGTGAGAACACGCCCTATTCTGCACTCACATACCGGTCCACCTCGCGTTAATTCGCGAGAGTCAAACCAACGATTTCCAGCAGATATATCCATTCCTATAGGCCATTATCCAACAATTACGAGAGGCACTACATGAAGATTGCCAACATCATAAGTGAAAGCATTTATCTGGAACGAGCTGGATTCAAACCAGGTTGTCAGTCTGTGTCGTTGACTATTTAGCCACCGCCATCTCCCAATCTATTGTTGATTTCATGCTATATCTCATATAACTAAATAGTTGGACATCTTTAAATCTTACAAACATTTGTGTGATTAAAAAGGAGCATAGTTTCGTTACAACTTCATATAAAGAAAGATCTAATTAAAATATAATGGTGCGAAATTTAAATTAAATAAAGAAAATAATATTACATCATGATTGATGACAAAGGTTTACTTGATGTAAAGGTTCGATTAAAATTTCCTTAAATTAAACGTGGAAATGTTTATGTAAAATAGAAGATACATTTTAAAGAGAAGTGTAGCATACATAAGTATCGCTTATAATTATTAAATAAACTTTGAAAGGTTATCTTGAGTTCAGATTATTAAAACCATTTTTTTCAAATGGAATCGTTTTTATTTAGAAAACTTGTTAATAAAAATGAGGAGAAATTATAATAAAAACTAATTCTAAACTTTATAAAATAAAGAAAAAAACATAAAAAGTTGTAAATGTTGGTTTATCATGTAACAGCTCTTGACGCACAACATCTGTAATCCAATCCATAGTTAATTCGTATTGATTTATATCTCTACATTTTGAAGCATCTAATTTCGACTTATGTCATTTTAGTTGAAGGTGTAATGATTTAAATTGTTAACATCTGCAAGTATTTATAGATTAACTTTCTGACCCGTGTATCGTCGTTTCCCGGGAAAGTAGATTAACTTAAGAAAATGAATGCCCAACCTGGAACTATTGAATTATTTGCTTCTTATGATTGACAGGCGCGATCACAGATCCCACTATATTAATGTATAATTACCCGAATTTTTTGTACTTTGTGAGTTGTGTTTTTTTTTCAGCATCACAATATTTATGTCAAGATTGTTTTCAATACAATTAATTGGAGGCAAAATCATTTGATGAGTTTAGTTGTCAAGCAACCGAAACCATTGTCTCTGTAATACCTATTTTCTGAGAGGTCTCTCTTTTACAAAGGTAAACGTTATTCGAACAAAGATCTTCAATATACAATGTTTCATGTTTTTCCTTCTGATGCCAATATTACCCTTAATTTCACGCATCGATGCCGTTATGACCAAATGTGTATTAGATCGATCAGGTGAGGTAAGACTTATTTTATCAGAGTTTTACCATTAATCTTATAATGCATATCTTCGATATGTACCAGTCATATTGAAGATTTTATCTGAAGATGGTATATTAACCTTATGATGTTCATTTCGTTCCTTAAGAAATAAATCTACACTAAATCTTTTTTGTGTGCATCTAAAAGTCGTTTTCGGTCAGACACTGCACATGTATTGATTTACACCTCTCCAGGAGTTAGGCACAAGGCCAGTTTTTATCTTACTCCCACAAGTAAGATGTGACCCAATGTCGGGTCGGGAGAGTGGGGTTTAAAAATTGCCTGGACAGCCCCGTCAGTATTCCCCAGTAGGGGCGCCTCAGGCAATAAGCAATAAACTTACTCCTCCCCAAAGAGGTGAGGCGAAGCCTGGGAGGATGGACTTCCTAGAACTGCACAGGACAGACCCATAGACTGGCGTAAATCAAGCCGCGAAGGCCAAGACAATACCAGTCTATGGGGGTGTAGTATCCACCGGAACAGATACTACACTTTGATCTTAGCCAAAATGTAGCAACCATGATGTCAAACAAATACTTCAAATTACCTGCAGCTTCAGATTACCATGCTTCCTGTAAAGTAGCTTCGCAGTGGTTTGCATCGATAAGTAGTCCATGTTTAATGTATTCATAGATTTATCATTGATAGTTTTGAGGTAATTAAAGTTCGGTATTCCTTTAACATGGTGTAGAAACAGTACAGAGAGAAACATATCAGCATTTGTTTTACGATCACACCAATCATAGTTACCCCTTGCCTAAAAATAAAGATTTTAGATTTTAGAGTGGGGATCAAATTCCCATATAAATGTAACGTAAATTGAGTACCCATTTTCTGGCCAGTTAGCGGTTAATGGAGGCGTGTAACCAAGTTCTTTTTAAATATTTATTTCGAAAGTATTTTTTTTAAATTTCTGGTTTTAGAAAAAAATATCACTTCCGACTACAGGTTAGGTTTAGTTCAGGACTAGGGTAAGTTAGATATACCTACAGTATATTTATATCTGCACCACCAAATTTTATTGTTAAATTTAAGTTTCTTTGCCGCTTAAGAAAAAGAAGTAAAAAGCTTCCATTTGTGTCTTTTTTTAAATGTGTTCAGTTTTTTTCTAAAGCATATTCCTAAAGTTTTTTGTATGGAAACCCCGAAATTAGTTTACGCGCGTTATTATGTTGTAAAAAAAAAACGATGTGTTCGCCTGATCTTTGTGTCTTATGTTCACCCAAACCGCTGGACATAACTGCTTGAAAATTGGCACGTAAAGCAAGGGAGACAGCAAACACACCGAGAACTCATGAACTATCCTTGCTGCTTTTTATTCACCTCCTCCACCGCCGTTGATTGACAATCCACGCTCGAGACCGATTTAAGGAAGTCTGGATTAAAACTGGCAGCCTCTAAGACTGATCTCAGGAACGGATGGTCGATCCTGTCAAAAGCTTCGGACTGATTTAAATTGATCAGTGCGGCTTCTGTTCCATCTTGTACACAGTCTATTATTCTGCGGAACAGATGCAAATTGTTCTGAACTCTAATCGGTACCCCAACCCGATAGTTCTGATCAGGTCTGACCAATTCACAAAACAACAACATGCAAACAGTTCGCAAGAACTCTTGCTAACATTTTGAACGAACTATGAAGCAGAGTTTTAGACCTATAATTTTAATTTCTCTTTTCCATGACTGTCTTTTTCTTTCAGTAATGGGCAGTGATAAAACCAATGGTTGAGCACATCCGTCAGAATAGGAACGAACCTGGAAAACTACCGTAAAAATAATTCGTAGGGCAAAAGTATCATATACTAGTGATTGTTTGAAGCCGGCTTGCTTCAACGCAGCCAATTCTTTACATTGTGTAATCTAGCCATCACAATTAGTTACTCCAGCCGCATCGAGATGGGGAGAGCTAGACAAATATTTGCCAAACTCCTAGACGCGCAGTTTGGGCAGTTGGGTGAAGCTCTACTGGAAGCCTTCCAAAACTCCAGACAAATCTCTCGAGTCGACTCCAGGGGTTGTCCGTCAGTGTTCTTGATTTTTTAATGTACCTATCTAAACCACGAAGAATGTCTTCCTCATGCTCATCAGCGTCAACGTTCACAGCTTTGAAAGATACTTTCTTTAATCTAGCCCTAACTACTTGCCCTTCGTTGACGGCGCAGCCAGTCTGTCTGATACATTCTGGTAAGAGTTTTGTCGTTACAAGCTCGCCTCAGATAGCACCCTTGACGTCTAACAAATTCGATAATTTGAAAGTCAAAAAATAAGTGGTCTGCCTCTTAAACTGTGTTCAGTTGCGGACAAATTCATCAGTACAGAGATTGCTTACATGAACGCAAAATTGCTTTAAATGCGATCGCGTAAGGTATTCTACACAGAACGGGAAACGGTTCGCTGATACCGATAGCACATGCTTTTCGTACACATTTATCAGCAAAATAAAAGCTACTCGCAAATAGAAAAAGAAACGCAAGGCATCATTTTTTTCGGTAAAAAAGTTTCACTGTTTCGTACACCGTGAATATTTTTTATTACGAATCGACGATAAAGCTTTATTAACAATGTATTGATTAAAGAAGGGTTTACCTGAACATGCGGCGATGAGATTACAGAGGTGAGAAATCATGCTCCTGAATTATACCTATAACATGGAGTATATCTCATTTTCAAAGATGAGTTATGAAAGCAAGCTGTCTAGATTGATACCGAGATCTTTTTCACCCTTTGAGGACACGGTAATTGGCCCTCAACAAGCTGTAGTTGCGTTAAAATACACGTTGTGTGCAATCGTAAGATAACTACCAGTCACACTCGGAGAAATAAGACAAAGGCGACGAACGATGTTTATAAACAACATATTAAATACAGAAATGGTATAAAAGAATCAAAGTATATATATACGTATACACATCTTCTCGATATATATATATATATATATATATATATATATATATATATATATATATATATATATATATATATATATTACTATCATTATAAGCCCCTTCCAAGTAAAATTGAAAGTTGATCATTGTCAGACAAATTAAACAATACACATTCACCTAAAAGCTTCAGTGCGGTGCTTCGATCTTGTTGTTGAGTGCTATCGAATATTTCAGTGTCTACACTCGCCGCTTTCAGTGTAAACGTCACTTAATTTCTCCGTTATTTCGTGACAATCCCTCGTGGTCTAATAGGATTGGGTGAACGCCTACAGATTCAAGATGTATCTGTGAACGGGGTATTGCGCCTTATGACCCTCTGAGATTGTTATTTCCCTGCGCTGATGAGAGCCATGAACGGGAAACGACGTCATACGAAGGTAAAATATAAAAACATAATTTAACATTATATATATATATATATATATATATATATATATATATATGATGGCAAATCAAAATTACTAAAAAATCAATTTCATGATATGGCGGGGGATTCTGGCTCCTCTTTCCTACAGCGCATTTTTAACAGAAGAGACGATGTTAAACTTCTACTAAACGTAATTATCAACTGAGCTCAAATTTCTAGTTTCCCACTGTAAAACATTCACAGCAATTACTTATCTAGCTACAACGACAGTAAATTACTTATCTTTTTTTCCTTATATTACCTTAAACACAATGAAACATTCACAAACAAAGTTGTTTTCGAAAAATTTTCTACCTGTTGAACTTAATACCACGAGGCTTCATCGCAAGGTCATTTTCAAGTCTAATGTAAAATAGTTGTTGAGCTGATCTCTTTAATAATCAAATTTTACCTATTCTTTACATCGTTTCTAAATCTCTCATGGTGTTGTTCATCGTCAAACTAACAATCCAACAACCCATATCTTTTAATAGCATCGTGGCCGTGATAAATGTTAGCCAATTAGTATTAACACGAGGGGTTTCCATTCTTCCAATTTGTAATTGCACTGTAAGGTAATGTAAAACATCTGACAGAATCTGAATGTAGCTTATTTGATTCTGAGTTGGTATCCATTGCACCCAAAAGAATCAAAGCTATCTCCCGGAACAACGCCCAACTAAAACTTGTCCAACACCAAGTGGAGAACCACATCGTACACACTGAGATATACTACCTTAGCGATCTACTATTTCTCGGCGGAATATGCGTGTATCACTTGTGAGAGATCAACCTATGCCAATAAATAATTTCGTTGTATAACTTGTTGCCTAACGCCAAGCAATCTGCTTCTCCTCACTTGTATTGCCATCGGAAGATGTGAGACGAGAGGTTGCAATCTGAGTAGAGATCGCAAAGACTATCATTGATAAACGAAGTTTCCTCGGACACGTCGAGTCCCTAACAACATCTCAGGAAAAGATCAGATTACAGCTGTGGACAAGAAGACTCGAGAACGGTCCTCCTTTTACTAACATAAGAATGCATTCTCCTGAGGCGCTATCACCTGGCTCAGAAGCACTCTAGGTAAGCTAGATAAAACTAAACTGCATAAGGACGGGAATGGAGCGATTAAAAGTTGCAATGGACGTATAGGTCTCAGGAAACGATCCAACCATCTGCGAGTATAGATGGGGATGGCCACACTACGCAATACTGCTTAGTCTACCGACTACTGAGTAAACAGTACAGCTTAAAAGATCTTGGCAAGTACAATCATAATGCAAATGACTGCATAACAATTGAAATGTAATAGCATAAAAATAGTGGGAAACTTGCTTCAAAGAATCACAAAGAAGAAGACCTATCAATTTTCTTAACTTTAGACATCCTAGAATTTCCCTTCTTATTTGTCTCCCTTGCATTACGAAAGTGGTATTAATTCCTGGAGAGTATGGATCCTAGTATTCTATTTTCTTTAATCTCGAGACACTTTGATCTATGCTATTAATTTGATATTATATATATATATATATATATATATATATATATATATATATATATATATATATATATATAAAATATGGGTGGGTCGTTCAATTTCAAAGTATTGCAAGGTTAGTTAATAAAATTGAAATACAAGCCAATAGCAATACAAGATTAATTTACGATTATTTTTTTTTACATTTATCCTATTAATTTCGGAATAAAATTCGATCATGAGGGGTGACCAGTATTGAGTCATTTTTTTTTCATCCAAAAACAAGAATAAACAAACTTATTTCTTTGTTACTTGATAAACGTCTTTGGTGCGATGTCTCCGCGATGTTGTTGTTGGCGGTTATGATTCAAATTCCGAATGGCTTATATTTCAATTTTATTAACTAACCCTGCAATACTTTGAAATTGAACGACCAACCCATATTTTATCAAGACTAGCGAGCCAACGCTCTTTTCGTTCGACACCGGAATTTGAATCATTATTTGGAAAATATTCCGCAGAGTGGTATCCATGCAGATTTTTCATACTTGAGGATATTTCAATAATTTTATTCCTTTGATTTTGAGCTAGACTCTACGCATTCAAATACAACATTAAACACATGTCTTCTATATTTAAAAATAAATCAACATAGATGTATTTTTTGATTGCCTCGGAGTATCTAATCAAATGAGCACGCTCAGTTTGTAAATTATCTATCCTAATTTTATATATATATCTGTTCCAGAATAGGTAACAATTATTCCAAGCACAGAACTGTCCTTATGCACCTTTACATAATTAAATTAAACTCAAGTTATACTTCTATTATACCTCACGTCTAAAAGTCGTATTCAAATTTGAATCAAAACTGATGACATGATTTTGTATCTGAGAAAATGTTTGAAATGTAAAGCTAAAATTATTGGCTCTTATGAAGAAATTGGGATTCAGAGAATCAAGCTTAATTCATGTTTAATGATTATCCATCAAATTTAATGTAAATCTGAAATTATTAATCCATCAAATGTGTCCATATTATGCGATTTAACATATTTTATGAACAGTAAAATATTTGGAATACTTATTAATAGAACTATACAACCTATTGTTAACATTTCACAAATATCGTAAGTATCTAAATTTTAAAGAAGAATTCAACCCCATCTTTTCCTACTCAGCATGAAACTAAATTAAACTAAATATAGCCTACGTTGTAACCCCTTACGCATACCAGCTGTCCAAAATTAATAATGACCGCTTAATAAATTCAGAAGTGAATCCCATAGATATAAATATATAAACATATACACACCTAACTTCATAGATATCGAGATATATAGACTTCTTATTTAATGTTTCCGACATTTCGGCGCTGGAACAGTCTTTATATATCTTAAGACCATAACAAGCAACAAAAGGATATGAGTTCTTTTTTTTTTCTTTTGGTTCGTTGTCCACCGTACGGCGATGTAATTTCGCTTCACACGACATCCATAAACCCTCACGTGTGTTGACCATTGCGTGTGGCAGCGGAGAGAAAGTCTTAACACGCCACGCGCTTCCTGGTAATCGTCTCTCCTTCTTTGGAAAAGAACGCGCACAATGGGGCATTGGCAAAAGGAAAACGCGGCTGCGATAGTATCTGTCCAACTCTATAGAAATATCAATGTTTTCGTACTTCTATATAAGAAACATATAGATGTGACTGTACACAAATACTTGTTCAATATATATATATATATATATATATATATATATATATATATATATATATAAGTAAATTTCGTGTACAACAGAATCGTAGGATTAATTTTAGAGGAAGCATTATTAAAATCAATGAAACAGACGAGTTTGTTTCAGTGATTTTTATATATATATATATATATATATATATATATATATATATATATATATATATATATATATATATATATACTTGTAATGAAAAGGTTGATTTAAACAAACATAATTTGACTACACATTCAGAAAATGTCTCAGTTTAAGCTTTATGACCCATTTAAGGTTTAGCAACCCAAACAGTAGAAATCTCATGTTAAATGATTTAATCGTGATTTGACGTAATTTGAAATCTAAATGTGAGACAAAACATATATATATATATATATATATATATATATATATATATATATATATATATAGTCAGCTATGAAAATATATTTATAGCAATTAAGCTACACATAATACACAAAATGCATTTTAGCCTGAAGATTCCCCCCCGAGGATGAAACGCGGGGGCCTCTGTGTAGCTTAATTGCCATAAATATATTTTCATAGCTTACTACCTAGCTCTACTTACGTATCGAGCACTGTTGTAGTAAATACTGGAAATTAATACATAAAATAGTATATGTCCTTATAAAATTTTATGTGGATACATGAAATACTAATATATATATATATATATATATATATATATATATATATATATATATATATATATATATATATAATATTCATAAATAAATATTAAATTATATTCACCTACAGATGACGTTGTCACGAGCTTTGCTTCTTATCAGTGCAGAAAAGTGATATTTGCAGAGGGTCACAAGGCACGCACCCGTTCACACAGTCACCTTTGACTCTGCATGCTTTCGCTCTATAATCAGTGTCGCAGATTTTGTACATGGCTGTGTAAATAAAATTATCATATATATATATATATATATATATATATATATATATATATATATATAATTAAATATAAATTACAAAACTCATGCAATATGCCAATCGATCTTTCATGTTTAAGTTTGAAATAGCATTTCCATAAGTAAACGCACACATTTAATGGTTGAATCTTATTAAGATGCGTCCTTGTATCTCTATGAGAAGAATATGTCTATCTGTCAGTCCATCTGTCACGACCCACTTTAGACTTCCATCGTTAAACGTGTTCAAGCATCTCTGTAATATTGTGTTTGTTGGTCGGTCTGTCACGCTTAAGTTTGACATATAATCATCCTTACTCTGTCACATTTCAGTTCGCAATAGATATTTAGTTCGTCTGTCATGGCCAAGTTTCAAATAACATATTCGTTGGTCTTTTGCGTTTACGTTTTAAATCAGATCTGTTTCCTTGCGTCACGTATCTGTTCGAACTAACATCGTTAGAAACAGCAGCGACAACGAATGTGGTTTTTCGAGGCGACAAAAATTGGAATCAGCAGTTTCTTTCCAACCGATTTAAGCACAAGAGATATTCACTTCCAAATCTCGCGCGTTTTGGTATAAAAAAAGTTAAACACGGATGTTCTTCTTCTTTCCAGGAATTTTACTCCCAGACACACAAACAATCGTTAAAAGAAAGAAAAAGTCAAATAGAATTTTACGTGACAAAGAATAGAAGAGAAGGATAAACATGAACAGACTGAACGAAGATATATTTGTTATCGTTTTTTTTAGGCGGTCTAACACAATATTAGCATTTTTTGTTATTGTTTTGATTTTTTTGCGGAATGTATTTGATCGCTTGCTGGCTGTTGATGTGTGTTAGTTACAGATTACATCATTAAATGGTTTGCAAAAATAGCAAAACATCGTTTTCACTCCTTCTCTCATTCTCTTACTCTCTCTCTCTCTCTCTCTCTCTCTCTCTCTATATATATATATATATATATATATATATATATATATTTATGTATATATATATATATATATATATATATATATATATATATATGAATAGATGAAACTATAAAATGATCCGACAGTATGAAATTAAAATGGAATAAGCGGAAGACCTAAAAAGTTCAATGTTTCGCTCAAATGTTATATGGGCTTTGTCAAGAAGGAACGAAAAAAATACAAATGAGTCTTTTGTAATTTTTTGCATTTCTTTTCGTTCGCTCTTCACAAAGCCCATATATCATTTGGGCGAAACGTTGAGCTTTTTAGGTCTTCCACTTATTCCATTTTAATTTTGTTTATATATATATATATATATACACACACATATATATATATATATATATATATATATAAATACTTAGCGTGTGGTGATGATTGCATATGGATTTAATTGATTAAATGATTACTGATGTTAGGTGGAAGTGCATCAATGTATGTGCTAATTTGTGTTAGATTGCCGTTCGATCTTGGAGTAGTGGTCGTCAGCCCATGAGTATCGAGGTGTCAAGCCAAACAATAAAGATATGATAAACCCGCAGTTAGCGCGACAGATGCGAAATTATCTCTAATATACAGAGGTCGCGCCGGAATATGATCCATGGGTGTATAGAGAAAGCTTGCGTGCATTGTAATCGATGTTGCCTTACGCCCCGATGATATGTTAGGTTAGAGATTGTAGTCTTCTGACTTTAATGATTAAACGATAATTTGAAGAATAAGAAAGTAGAAAAACGGTAGACTCTACTTGGTTATTTGTGGAAGTGAGACACTTATAATTTGTTAAGGGGCTTCAAGCTATTGAAAATAATTAGGGATATTTTTGATAAGAAGGGAAGAAATGTTTAGCAGTAGTAATAGTTTGCTCGTATTCATCTCCTGATTTAGATACACGGAAGAGCGGGATCATGGTGTAAGCAAGTTCATTCACTGTCATATCGACACTGCCCTATACTGGAAACTAACGTAACAGGTCACGCCTAGAAGAGAGCGGGAGTCAAAAGTCGTCACTTGGTTGACAGTTTGTGAAGCGAACATCACGAGTAGAGAATGTCTTAACATCGACGATTAATTAGTGGTTCAAAGGCCAACAAGCTCCGTAGCTAAAGCTTCCTCCCCTCCGCTGCTAGTAAATGGAAGACAATGGCAAAATCCTAATATAAGGTCCTTTATCGGAATTATTTTTTTTTTCGAATGTTGTGTTTCAGCGATAACTCACCCATGGAGACGATCGTGGAATGACTGTCTCAGTCACAGAGAATGGCTATAGGTGTAACATAGGGAACACGAGGTATGTTTATGAACGTCCAGGAATTTTATTTGGTTGTGACTTGTAAGACAGATTTTTTCCAGATGATATTTGTTTTCATTTAACACACATTTTTTTAAAGTGTGTCTTTTAGCAGAAAAAGATTTCGGCAGCAACATCTTTTTGTATGAAGTGGTTTTGGTATATATATATATATATATATATATATATATATATATATATATATATATATATACTCACCTACGCCTATTGAATCCTCTCGACTGCTTGCTGGATAGCCGCCGTGTTTGCTATTTGGATGTTCATTTACTTTCCATTTTTAGACAATGCAAGTATCGAAGTTCAGACCGTGTTACCGACAGGGATTGTTTCCTCCCATAGTAATGATTGCAGGTTTGGAATGCAACACATGTGTATATGGGTGTACTTATATATATATATATATATATATATATATATATATATATATATATATATATATAGCGCTTGGGGCTGTAGAATTAGCTGATACAATTTTGTTGATCTGTTGTTTCCGGTCAGTTATGTAAAACTATTGTTTGAGCATATATGTGCTGCATTACCCTCCTTTAAGGGGAAGTCTAATGTTTCGTACGTATGTTACGGTCAAATACAATCTGTTTGTTATCAGAGCCAAATCAACAAATCACATCAGTACAATTAAATCATACATCGTGCCTGAAACGCTGTAACATCACGGTCCTCCGAAACTGAGGACATTTCATCAAAGATCGTAATTTGTCGTTCCATAGGGACTATGTCTTCACGAGTGTGCATTCTCGCTCTGGGATCAAAATTGGCATAACAACACGAAGAATAGATCATGATCCCAGATTTGAAGAAGGACTAGCGGTCGGGGGTGGGGCAGAAGACATATCGGGGCCACGAATCTTTGGGGTCTCGGTAACTTCGTTTGTAATCTATTCTTAAGTCATGTAATTTATTATCAAAACCTGTCGCTTCAAGCTTCCAACCGTACTAATTACTTCTCGCACTCACTCTCTCTTTGAGCCGTATAATTTCACATCCGTTTCTATCAAGTCCCACAGTAGACAGAGTTACCGCCGAATACATAACCCTTGAAAGGATACTGCTTACTGTTTAGGTGCTTACGTCTCCCTTGCGAATTTAAATCAGAATAAGTTCTAGCGGATGCACTCTCATTATTTAACATATGAAACGTATAATAGTGTGTTGGTAAAATAGCAGTTTGTATTCAATGACACGTTTACAATAGTTTCTATGAAAGTAGCTCCAGACAAAGCATGATTCCACTTTATATACGGATTTAATCATCACAATAAAAAGAGAGAGAAACGTGGAATAACCTTAATACCAAACTCCGCCTACCAGCCTTCATTCCATTGGCTACACACAGGCTAACTTAAAAGTAATCCTTATTGTATCTGTTTTATTTCGTTTTCATACTTTGTTTTCTACCTTTATTATACTATTTCCAATATTCCTCTTCTTTCGTGTGAATCAGCTGATTCTGCTGTTGGCATATTCGTTTCCCCGATGTTTTTCTAGTTAGACATATTTCTGAAAATACATCGGGTACTTACGGGAAGGGCCACGAGAAGGTTGCCGACATCCCTAAGTGAAAGTGGTACTGTGGAACCGACTGGATTCGAACTGCAGTCCGTGTCGATATCCACTCGATATCTCCTCCCCTATTTCCAATCGTAGAAAGAGGAATCGATTGTAACAGAGCCACCTCTCGTGTCTTTAACACGTTATGATGAATTAACTTAACGACAACTCGGCAACTAAAAAGTAAAAAGGTCAAGGAATGACCTTTTAACATAACCTACAATATCGTCTGGGTTACACACTAAACTGATACAAGAATAATAGCCGGGTAACAATATGCAAAAGGTATGCTATATTACTATATGCTCTATTCTAATAAAAAAGAAAACTCTTGTTACCTTATAAAAAATTGCATCGTTCATTTATAAGGAGGAACTAGAGATATGACTAGTAAATCTGTTTATATATGTTTTAAGAAACGCGTTATTTTCTTTATCTAAATAGCTAAACTGTCTAACCTTGACCTTGTTACATCACCATGCAGGAATATCAGATATAACTATACATCTTTCTTTTCCCTCTTTCGTTTCATTTTTTTCTTTCTAGTCTGCTTTCCACCTCCTATTTCTCTCTTTCGATAAAATTATTTTCTTTGCTGTCTCTTTTTATTTTTATTTCGTTTTTATCCGGCAAAGGAATAACAAAAATATTTTTTTATGAAAATAAATACGAAACGACAGAAAGCAAAATAACTAAAGCTAAAAAATAAACAAATGCAGAAAAAAATGTGAAGAGAAAATCGAATAACGAAGAAGATTAAATAAAACTGAAAAGTATATAAAAAAAAAACAATAAGGAAAATAAAAAAAAGACCAACGTTGTTCAACGTGGGGGTCGATAGCTTCCCATCCCCCGTCAACGATCGCTGACACATGAAACATCAAGAAGTTAATTCACCCACCTCAAAGAACTAATCCGAATATCGTTTCGTGCTGACCGGTGCCAAGTCCGGTTTTTAATATCTTCCTACCTGTGCGCCAATTACTTAGTGTCGGCAGGTGAGAGGTCAGGGTTAGAACTTACCATAGGCGGCACTCCTTTGATCTAATTAGGTACGGTCTCCGACGGAGAGGATGGGGGATGGGAGGATGGGATGATGTTATCTGACGCCTAACTATTGCTTATAGGTGACTTTTTTCCTCTTTTTTATCTTTCAACATTCACTTCCAAAGAAAACAAGATGGTGGAAACTTGTCTTCCCAGCGATCTCTCTTCCTCTCTCTAAACCCCCTCACACACACTATATATATATATATATATATATATACATATATATATATATATATATGTATATATACGTATATATATATATGTATATATATATGTATATATATGTATATATATATGTATATATATATGTATATATATATACATATATATACATATATATATATATATATATATATGTATATATATATGTATACATATGTATATATATATGTATATATATGTATATATATATATATATATATATATAGTTTTCGATTGCTCGCTTTTTATCTCGGCACGGCCACTTTCGTGATCGCTTTTTCATCATTGATTTACGATGCTAAAGATCGCATAAATTAGTAACAGTATGAACAGCTTTCTATTAGTTTGAGCAAGTACGCACATTTATCTTAATAGTTGTTTGAAAATGAATAATTAACATAAATACCTCATGTGTCAAGAGTATATTTATTTAAATGACTATTTTCCACCCATAATTTCATGGCGTTTCTGCTGAGATACCGGCAAGATATATGACTGCTTCCAGACGGTCAGCTTTCGAATTTCCACAGCAGACACTCATCATGTCATGCCACATTCCTTCCCACACGTGGCTTGAACGAGACGTTATATCTAGTATAAAAAAACATAACTGTTGCACTTAGCGTAAAGCATTGTTCTTCCTAAAAATAATTGATTTCTTTAGCTAATCGGTAATGTAAACAAATATATAAACATCATAATTGTCTCAGTTTCGTCCGAACTGATTCCAAACACCCGTGTTACAAATCCGAGCTTAGAAAACTAGCCATGTCTCGCAATACTTAACATCCATGATACGGCGTAACATCTGTCTATAAATAAGTATATACACAAGCGAGACGAAAATGATGAAACAAAAGAATATGCTTACATTCTATCCCTGATTGATGAAGGTCAATTGTTTAATGGAAAATAAAATTCCCCAATTATAACGAAAAAAAAAAACGAATTGTAAACTTTTTCCTGAGAGCCTCGCGACATGATTGAGAAGAATACGACCGCTTAAATGACAGTTGTTCCGTTTTGTAAACACATGTGTCGATTAGCAGGTTGTACTAAAGTATTTGCTAAAGGTATTTTCAGGGCTGTATTTTTTGTGGATGGGTTTAGTTACTCAGACATACATGGTATTCGCAAATGATCACAGATTTTATACGGACCAGGATGAATGTCGCTTAATTTAGATATTTGACGAGAACCAGGGTGTCAACGTGATTATGACCTATTTTCCAATAAAACAGAATTATTACTTTTTAAAATGTCCAACAAAACAGTAAGTCACAGATTTGTGCATGTTATTGTTTATTTATTTTTCAGATGCCAATCCCACACATTTACATATACACGAAGAATATGTGGAGTTCTTAAGATAATATATATATATATATATGCAGCGTGTTACAGAAAAATACGACACGTAACAAACGGTAAACGAAATATCAGGATGTAATGAGGCGTGTGTGAAGCCTTGGGTAGACGAGATCGCCGCAAGATGGCCCTATGCATCCAGCAGAACTTCGATCATGCACACAAGACCAAGACGACGCAATGGCTGCTCAGCAATGTTCCTCACAACTGGTCGCCGGACTTGTTGCCGCCCTCATCACCCGACTGAAACTATTTTCACTATTTCTTCTTGGGCGTGATCGAAGCCAAGACCACAAGCACGTCTACAACACAGTGAACTCTCGAGAGAATGACATGGTCGCCAACGCGTGTGGCCGATTTAGCACACGCCTTGAGATGGTTGTCCCCGCCGGTTGCGATTACATCGAAAAATAATGTAGTATCTTACTCGGACGTTTGCTGTCGGGTCCCTTCATATATTACTTGTTATTGGCCCGTTTCGTTTTCCTTTTGTCAAGATGTTGCTGCAACAACTGGTATATATATATATATATATATATATATAGATATATATATATATATATATATATATATATATATATATATATATATATATATATATATATATATTGTCAAAGATTTCGTTGGTAATGAGTTATAATTTGTAATATTTATGTTAAAAAACGTCGCCATAAGAAGATTAAGATTAAGGACGAATAGATAAATAGTATTTCTTTCTCATCAAATCTTCCTTGGAGTTCATACATTAGATCCATTGCTCTTTCTGCTTCTCGTGAAGCCGGTTCTCTCTATCAGTCCAAACACTTTCCCACACACGAGGCTTTCATATATCTCTACCAGTCTACTATCACACCGTGTATGGCGTACTGTTGTCATATTTGGGCTGGTGAATCCATGTCTAAGTTGAAGGTTCTTGATAAGGTGCAGAAACGTATCTGTAATTTGATTTTTCTTCTTCTCTGCACCTTTCCCTCACAGACGGGATATTGCTAGTTTGTCTTTTCTATAAATACTATTATGACATATGTTCTTCAGAATTGTTTGATCTATCCCTGCTTCCTTTGTTACAGCTTTTTTGACTCGTTTGTCCAGTGGTCTCCATTAATTCGTTGTTTTGATACCTCATTGTTATACAGCTTCCTATTCCAGTAGCTTTGTTTCCAAAACCTGCAGGCTTGTGGAACTCTCTTCCTGTTGACTGTTTTTCCTACTTATAAGTTTCGTCTTTAAAAGGATAAGGCCAATAGGGATATCCTGTCTTTGCGATAATAATGTTTCATTTTTGTTAGCCCTTTACATCAAGTGGTTTCATGCCTTATTTGGAGCGATTTCCAGAAAAAATCGAATAATGAAATAAAAAAATGTTTCAAACAGTTTAGAGATATCTCATTACGAGTAGAAAATTGGCCAAGACGAACAGGGAAAAGGGAAATAGCGGTGTCACGTGTTGTACGTTGATATTCCTTGTAGACTTTGAAAGGGGAGATAAGCTGGACGATAAGGATTGTTTTTACACAACCGGCAATCGGCCAATTTTTGCATTGCTTGAAACTCCTCCCTCTTTCTCTATTCTATCCTTGTTGTCTTTTGCGTATAGGAGACGGAATATTTAGCTCTCCAGCTGAGTTAATCTGACTGCATTCTGTCGGTATATCTGTTCTTCTATTAAACTCCCACATAACCCAAATGTTTATATCAACATGTAAGAGAAGAGAAGGTTAATGAGAGAGAAAGACAAATAGAGAAGTAGACAAATAGAGAAATAAACTATAGAGAAATAGACAACAGGTAGAGAGTGAAAAACGATGGAGAGAATGTGTGGAAGAGATCATACAAAATAATACAGATCTGTCATAAAGATATCCTCTATATCCTAGTGATAACCTGGACAGGATCAAAGTGTAGTATATGTTCTGATACTACATTTCAGCCTTTTCTTTCCTATCAGTGAATTAGAAATCATTCTAGACTGAGTTAATTTTTTAATTTGTTGTCCCAAGCTGGATGTTGTTCTGAATTAAAACTCTATCTTGTATCTAACTCTGTCCTACTCGAGTTTGCATGCAAATATATAGGACTATTTATTAGGGGAGGTGGACCCGTTTAGCGAGTGGTTTCAGTTCATCAGTTTTCTTTGGATGGTTGGGCACGGTTGAAATACTGACATCAATTTCCATTTATATTTTCCTGGCAATTTAACGTGTATTAAGTTGGAAAATTATATATAAAAGTTAATTGCCAAAAGTGCATTGTTGTTATTAACCTTTTTTACTCTGCAGTGATTTCAGTGTCACTAATGTATTTGTGAAACCAAATACGTATTAATTATGAATTCCCTACAGACATCGATGTTTCATGCTTACACAATCTTCAGTATATATATATATATATATATATATATATATATATGTGTGTGTGTGTGTGTGTGTAAGTAGATTTCGCGTACAAAAAAATCGTAGGATATATTTCAGAGGAAACATATTTTTAATCAATGAAACCGGCGGGTGAAAAAAAAAGAAAATTGATAAAATTTCTCATAAGGCCTTATCGTCTTACCCTCTTCAAGGAAACCCCAGAATGATAAATTAAAAACTATGAAAATCGAATGAGATATGAGGTGAAAATTGATATAGTTGGAGAAAACGATCGAGA
>OY744520.1:192705767-192790767 GCA_963556195.1 Sepiola atlantica | reverse complement strand
GAGTCATGAAGCTTATAGCTGTTCTGCTTTTGAAATCTCTGAACCAGCTGATGATCTTTTTTCTCTTTCACGTTTCCAAAAAATATAATATTTCTTCAAAAATTATCTTCAAGTGAATTAGATTTTTTTATAAATAAATTATAGAACTTATTAACTATTTTAAGAAATATTACTGAATTAAAATTTATAATTGTTCGCACAATTTTTAGGATGTACAAGCTTTGTACGAAAAATTCAAAATGGCGTATTAGTGGGCTCTCCCACGTGTGAGTTTTTGCTATCTGTTTTTGTTTGTTTTTTGTTTGTTTTCACCTTAAATGAACTACTGTAGGTTTTTTTCAAGACACTTTAATCCGAGAACTTTTTACTCTTTGTGAATTTTTTCTGATGATTTTGTAGTGTTGCAGAGACGATATTGACATAAAAATGTTGTTTGGCACACGACAAATGAAACGGACCGTAAAAAATATATCTCACATAAATATTATATTATGACTTATATTTTGCTCTGTTATCAATAATTGACAAGCATTGAGCTAAATCTTTTAAGGAGACTACAAAGTAAAAGGAACTGATTTTATGTGCTATACATATATTGTCATTAATAATTATATATATATATATATATATATATATATATATATATATATATATATATATATATATAAGTATTTTTTCAATATTAAAATATTTTTATTCTTACAGATGATATCGTTTCGGATTTTCTACCCTAAAAAAAAAATGGGATCATCGAACAATGAAGAAATAGAATTTTTCCGAGAAAAAAGTCCCAAGCTGAATTAAAGGCTCTAACAAATAGAGATATTTTACATATACGACGAGAAATGATTAGAAATCCACATGCCAGGTGTTCATTCATATTTCCGGTATTTTAAGCTCCTATGCTTTCAAGAGAAACTATATGCCAATAATGAAAAACTTTGCTGATGGAAATAATTAAATCAAAAACTTAATATTAACTAAGAAACAGACGACAGCTGAGTTTAGTATTAACTAAGAAACAGATGACAGCTGAGTTTAGTATTAACTAAGAAACAGATGACAGCTGAGTTTAGTATTAACTAAGAAACCGATGACAGCTGAGTTTAGTATTAACTAAGAAACCGATGACAGCTGAGTTTAGTATTTACTAAGAAACATATGACAGCTGAGTTTAGTATTAACTAAGAAACAGATGACAGCTGAGTTTAGTATTAACTAAGAAACCGATGACAGCTGAGTTTAGTATTAACTAAGAAACAGATGACAGCTGAGTTTAGTATTAACTAAGAAACAGATGACAGCTGAGTTTAGTATTAACTAAGAAACCGATGACAGCTGAGTTTAGTATTAACTAAGAAACATATGACAGCTGAGTTTAGTATTAACTAAGAAACAGATGACAGCTGAGTTTAGTATGCTAAGGAATATATGAACACTGATTTCAGGAAAATTTTGTTCAGAAACGAGTCCACATTTACCATTGATGGGCTTGATGGATAGGCGCGAGGCGGGGTCTGAATACACCAAGGTGAGGTCTACATATGGGCTGGTTTTGTTGGCAGTAAGCGTGTGGGTTCTTTTAAAGTTGTAACAGGGTGAACACGAACTCTCAAAGTTACTGTGATTTCCTAGAGTAACATTTATTTGAATGGTTGACTAACCAAGCTTTAACCAAACGTACATCGTTGATATTTATGCTAGATAACGCACCAGGTTCACCAAAAAATCGTTAGAAGTAAAAGGCATTTCAAGTTCCCTTAAGATATATTTATTCCGATTTTAGTTTGCCTTCTGTCTTTTGTTCCATCTCAATTTTGTTCTATTCTTGTTGTATTACACTGTGAACTTCGTTATATATATTCCCTCATTTGATATATTTTTCTAAAATCCAAAAATAAGTAAATTTCATTGTACAACAATTTTATTGTACTTGCAAATAAAATATTGATAGTAACATTTGTTTATTTTATAAATCACATAAAATTTTCAAAGTAAAACAATGGCAATACTCTATCACTTTTCACGTCAGTTAAACATCTTATATGGAATAGATAAAAACAGTTATAGAAACATTAACAAAAAAAATATTGATGTTTTATGCTTTGCATATAATCTCCAGAACAACTTTATACATATATATATATATATATATATATATATATATATATATATATGTGTGTGTGTGTGTGTGTGTGTGTATAGAGCTAGAATGCAAAACGCGATAAACGCCATTTTCAAGATCACGAAACTATTTCTACAAAAAGTGTTGCATTTAAACACTCGAAACTATCCCAAAACAATGTGTTACATAATATGATACCGAAATAATTTCTGTTTGATTTCAATTAAAATCAGCTTTCATTCGAAGTCGAGATTTTATATATTCGTATTTTTATCTTTCAAGGTCCCAATTTAAACGAATTAGATTTATCGCGTTTTGCGTTCGAACTCTTCATATATATATATATATATATATATATATATATATATATATATATATATATATATATATATATATATATTTTATATATATATATATATATATATATATATATATATATATATATATATATGGGAAGAGAAGGATGAAGGTAATCCGACGTGATGGGAAAATGAAAAAGGAAAACCAAAAAATGGATGTTTTTTATGTATACATCAACGTTTCGTCTTTATTTATAAGACTTCATCAGGATGATAAAATAGAGAAAAAATGTCATGCAAGTACAGATACATGTAGGGTAGACATATTGGGAAGAAAAATAGAATGAAATAATGGCCACCTCTGGGTGGACGTCCGTATTTGTTGGAGAAATAGAAATGAATGTTGAAGAAAATGAGTGGGGGAAAAAATGGAAGGATGGGGTGAGCAAGGACTACTGTGGCTGGTGGTAAGAGAAAGAGGTGGGGGATGAGCAGGGGTAAAGTGGATAGCAGAGAGGGAGTGGAGGAAGAGGGGGAGGGAGGTGTTTGACCAGATGGCTGCGGTCAAGATTGAAGGGGAAAAGTAAGTTGTTATATTTGGATTTTAAGTGACTACAGAATGTCGCTTCTGTGAAATAAGCTTTTCATTTCTGGCCCCTTTTACCACCGATTCAACAGAAAAAGATAAATCACCGATCAAATAGACGCTTGCTCCAATTGTTTACCATAAGACAATCGAACAGATATTTAAGCGTGTTACGCACCCACGTGGGCGTCGATACAAAGACTATTTGTTTTCATATGTTCAAAGGGTCCTTCTTTTGAAAATACCCCTGCCCCCGAAGCGAGGCGTAGTTTTATCTCGTTAAATCAATTAGAGCCGAGACGCATTCACGCACGGATGCGTGTAGTAAAAGGTAGCGATACCGAAGTGGACATTTGCGTAGAGTCTGGCACAAGGTCATAACTGAATAGAACTAATACAATATTTAATAAGCAAGGACAAATAAAGTTAACGAATAATTATTTTGTAACCGTGGAATTTCCTGTATTTAACCAGCTATTTGCTACTACTACTTCCACCTCTACTCTTTCGCTAACACTACTACCACTCCTCCTCCTCCTCTTCCTCCTCCTCTTCCTCCTTCTCCTCCTCCTCCTCCTACTACTACTACTTCTACTACTACGACCTCTACTACTACTACTACTACTACTACTACTACTACTATAACTACAACTACTACTACTCCTCCTCCTCCTCCTACTGCTACTACTAATAATGATCTAACCATCTGCTGTAGTTCTATTAAAAGTTCTCTTATGTTAATATTCATAAATACTTTCGTTTGAATTAAAATAATTAAAGTAGCTGATCTACAATTCCTCAAGTAGGTTGTACATTTGAAAGTGACACGGGGTGTGTTTATCGTATTGAGCCTGCTCTCAGTTTGCCAAGCTAGCAGTATATCCAATGAAAGTACAGAAGTAGACATTTACTGAGTGTGTTAGAGTCTGACACAAGAGTATACATAACACGAATACAATATTGTCTGGGGAAAATAATAAAACGAATCATTATTTCATCAACCGTGAAATGCCCTTCCTTTATTACGCTATTTCCTACTGTCACTCTCACCTCTACTCTTTTGATAACACAACTACAACTACTACTACAACTACTACTACTACAACGACAACTACTACTACTACTACCACAACTACGACTACTACTACAACTACTATTACTACAACTACTACTACTACTACTACTACTACTACAACTACTACCACAACTACAACTTCTACTACAACTACTACTACAACTACTACTACAACTACTACCACAACTACAACTACTACTAATACAACTATTACCACAGCTACAACTACTACTACAACTGCTATTACTACAACAACTACTACTACTACAACTACTACTAATACAACTACAACTACTACTACTACTACTACTTATTATAATAATATTAATTATAATAATA
Source organism: Sepiola atlantica (assembly GCA_963556195.1). Classification (NCBI taxonomy): domain Eukaryota; kingdom Metazoa; phylum Mollusca; class Cephalopoda; order Sepiida; family Sepiolidae; genus Sepiola; species Sepiola atlantica. The sequence continues at coordinate 192,786,343 of OY744520.1, read as the reverse complement.
ATAATGTAGCAATCCGCTATAATTCTATTCGATGTTCTCCTATGTTAATAATAATAATATATAATTTCTTCAAAATTGAAATGATGAAAGTTACTAGATGATCTACACCCGTCAAAGCAGGTTGTAAATTTTGAAGCGACACGGGCGCCCTTTTATCGCCTTGAGCCTGCTTTCGATTTGCCAAGCTAGCATGATATCTGATCAAACTTCCTGTTGTTCTAAATATATTCTTTTTAAATTTGGCAGTCAAAAAAGATTATTTAAAATAGTACGGCTCTAAAGTAAATGTTTACATTAACTTTAAATTTAAATATAATAACTGTATTTTGTCAAATATTGAATCATATATTTGTTAAATAATAAAATAAGAAATTTACATATTTCATAGCAATAAAAATGCAACGATGTGATTTAAATAAAACATATAATTCACGCGACTAAAATTATGAGATTAGGTGAAGATATTTTTTGTAAATTAAGTCACTTAAGGGTATCTGAAATTGATTGAATGATACTTTAACTTTGATAATTAAGTACACAGATATGAAAAAGTAAAAAGACAATGCACATAAATTATTGATACATGTTTAATGTTTCTGCTACCTTTGTCGACAGCTACCACCCGAAGCCGCACAAAGCAGCAATAGATGTTTTATATATCGATATTTTAGACTAATTCACATTTTTTTTGCATTTCATATATGAAATAAGTAAATAGTCAATGCAAAAAAATTATTGATACATGTTTTAAGTTTCTGCTACCTTTGTCGACAGCTACCACCCGAAGCCGTACAAAGCAGATGTTTTATATATCGATATTTTAGACTATTTCCCATTTTGTTGCATTTCAGATGATCTGTTTACTAGATCGCTCTGTTAAGTTCGATAATTGAAATATTGAAATATTAATTCCAAATAATAATCATTTAATAAATAACTTCATTCTAAACAAGAAACACAATTTCTCTCATGTATTTATATTAGTGACTATTAAGATTTTTGTAATTTCGATTAAAAATTATTTATCTTTAAAATGTGACCGAAAAGAAAATAAATCAATTGTCGTTTGACTTGCAATTTGGAAAAGAGATTGCAACTTGTTGACAATTAAGTCAGTCTCGCTATAGAAAAAAAACAACATTTAAACACAAGATAACACAATATTGGGAAACAAGACTTTTGGTTGTATTAAATATATGAATTAAATAAATTGTCCTATTAAAAACAATATGCAAATTGATTAACGTTGCTACTGGTATCGACATAACATAAGCAGTATATAAATTAGATAGTGCGTCTATTGTGCGTAATTAAATAAACTTAAAAAAGGGCGTTTTAACGTTATCGTTAATGCGAGAAATGGACCCAACTTTCGCATATATATATATATATATATATATATATATATATATATATATATAATTTTTATTGGTTTTAACAACTTCTTTATTTCTGTACTTCTGATGAGTTTATTTTACATCTTTTATTTTACACACAAAAGTAATTTATTCAAATCAAATATTCATTCATATCTCTTACGCGCGTTTCACGCATAATTCGGATAAGTGTATTTTTTTTTCAATTAGTCCAATGTTGTCAATCTTGAGAGGGTTGCAGTAAATGTTTTTGAGTAGCGACTAACATGTCATGATGAAACACCTGAGGCGAAATACATACATACACACATATATATATATATATATATATATATATATATATATATATATATATATATATATATATATATATATATATATATATACATCAAATTATATGCAATTAGGAATAATTAATAAAAATCTGCATAAATAAAAATGCGCGTTTATAGTTTAATGAAACAAATGATTAAATAAACTACACACACACACACACACATATATATATATATATATATATATATATATATATATATATATATTGGATCCTCTGAAACTTTGGTGGTGTCATAATGAAATTGTGATTTGTGATATATATATATATATATATATATATATATATATATATATATAACAATTTCAATATGACACCACCAAAGTTTCAGAGGATTCACATTATATGTTAATATGAATATAGAACCAGTCAATGTCAAATTACCGCAAACCTCGAAGTTCCACTTTCAATTGTAAACCGAATGATTGTCCAATTAATCCACGAGTGAAACTATTAATGTTTTTTTTTACTTGTTGAATAAAAAAAACAAGGAAAAAAGGATAGGCAGGTCATAAAAAGAATAAAAAAAATAAAAAAGATAGGAACATCCTCAAAGAGCCAACCAGTAAAATAGGTAATCCGATACTAATTAATGAGAAAAAGAAAATAACAAATCCGAAACAAAGATTTATTTAGAGGAGAAAGGTCTACAAATCCATCCCATTTCTCTGGATTCCTTGGTCTGATGAGGTTGACTTTCTGTGAAGAGTGCAACCGAAACATGTATGCACATATGTAACCAATAATGTTTGTATGAATAAAATGTTATACTTATATATATATATATATATATATATATATATATATATATATATATACTTCCATCCACTCACACAAAAATTAACCAGGAATATAGGTGCATTTTTCTCTAGCCTTGAAAGATAATTATAATTTAGCTAGGTAAAATGTAATTACTGGCGTGATTTCTATGATTTTATATAAATATTTTAGTAATATATGTAGATTTTTAATAACGAATGCGAACATTAGCGAAGCATACTTTCTCCCGTCATTTTTGACGAAGAGTGTACATTATTATTAGTATATATGTAAAGAAGTGAATACATACAACGACGAAAGAATGAAACGTGATTAGTTTTTCGGAAGACAGACGTCAGCTGTTCCATAAAAATACAAATATGTTTTGTGCTTCAAAAACTTCTGTTTTTTATTTAACATTGCTTTTGTAAGAATCCAACTTAGAATAAATGTTAAAACAAAGTTTTATTTTGTTCAACTAACATAAGAAATCAAGTGCATCCTTTACACACTGTTTGTCTTCGTTATACACATATTTAAAGTATAGTATTACAGTCTCAATAAGTATGTTTGCGTTTTATTTCCATAAATCCAATAAATATACCAAGTAACAGTTTAGCGGCTTTTTGTACATGTCTGTATGGAAAAATACTTATATAAATCGCTCTATTTACTATTGATCACTTTTTTATAAGCCCTGTTGAATGGAAATTTAGTGGATTTTTATCCTGTGGATGCCTACCTTTTCTACATTACTATATATATTTATATATATATATATATATATATATATATATATATATATATATATATATATATATATATATATACACACAATAATATTTTTAATAAATAAATATTAATTATTTAAATACCTAGAGACATCGATGTTTCATGCTAACGCAATCTTCAGTCTAGGAACTAATTCCCGACGGTCCCGAACACAAATCGCCACTGATTCGTAGTCGCTGATCTTATCCAAACGGCCATCGTCAATTAGTTAGTAAATATAGAGTAACTTTAACTGTAAATAGCGACAAGCGGCTGCTATTTACCAGGCAGCTACAGTGATCTTATGAAACGGTGTTCGGATCGCGCATATAGCTATTTGTACTGCTTGTTATTAAAGCTACTCGAAAGTGCCCAGCCCTTGTGGGGAGGGGGGCTGATAAACAATAATATTTTTAATAAATAAATATTAATTATTTAAATACCTATATATATATATATATATATATATATATATATATATATATATATGAAAGATCAGTTCACTATCACAGATCAATCTGCCTTTAATTGAGATATACTCTCTCTACTAGTAAGTGGAGTAGGTGCTTCGTTTCAGAGAACTCGTTTCATTTTTCAATGCTTCCTTCTTTTAAACTGATGACCATTACAAATACGACGTGACGCAGGTACATTGATTAGACAGCGAATTGTTGGATCAGCGTTTAATGTCGAGTATATTTTCTGGTAATTGCTACTTAGAACGCGTTTTACTTTCTGAGATATTACTAACGTATGGCAGTCGTTCCAGGCCCATTTTCCTATTAAAATAAAAGTCTAATTTATGTACAGGGCGACACTAAACACAGTTCAACCCATGGAATTGTTAATACGATTCACAATTGTTTTTTGCAATCCAACAATATTTGATAAATATAAACTTCAATTTCTGCTTAACTTGTCGAAGTTTCAGTCATGAATCTTTAACATAATTTGTTTTGTTCGCCGTTCTATCATATAGCTGGGCACTTTGGTGATCGTCTCATCATTAGTAGGTGCGATCGTGAATGTGATTCCCATTTACTGGACTTTACACCTCATACTTTTATTGTTGAATAATTTTAAACATAATGCGAACAATCCCCTGACCATTGTAAACAGAAGATGGCAATCGAAGGCCAAATCTGGGCAGTGTCAAGAAAGAAGTTCTTCAGAATTATTCATACTATATCACGTCGTATCGAAGTTTTCGAATCATTGGGGTCGATAAAGGAAACACAGTTAGACACTTGTGACTGAAACTTGGTAGACAAATCAGGCATATATTTAAGTTAATGTGTACGAAATATGTTTGGATTGCAGAAACCATTGTGAAGTTTGTTAATGATTCCAATGCTGTGAATTTTTCGGAGGTATTCACCCTATATGATTTTTACATTAAAAAAAATTAAAAACATAATCCATGCGTAGTTTCTATGCAATATTTATCTCATTTATATTGTAATAATTGTTCATTTTGTTAAAATTTGTTGTGTTGGCACATTTTCATTTTTCTTTCATTAAATAATACCGTTAAAATTAATACCGTTTAAATTAATACCGTTAAATAAAATTAAATAAAATTAAAATAAATACCGTAAAAATGTTAATATAATTGATAACATTAATAAAATTGATAAAATTAACACCGTTAAAATTGATACCATTATATAAAATTACATTAAATTAAAATTAATACCGTTAAAATTTTCATAAAATTAATAAAATTAATACTGTTTAAATTAATACCGTTAAATTATATTAAATTAAATTAATTAGATTAAATTACATTAAAATTAATACCGTTAAAATTTTAATAAAATTAATAAACTTAAAAATAAATACTGTTTAAATTAAATTACATTAAATTAAAATTAGTACCGTTAAAATTTCAATAAGACATATATTATATAACACAAATTAAAACAACTAATAACATAATAAATGTATACATCACAATTTTATGAGGAAGAAAATAATGTTCAACTAATGTCTAATGTCAATAAAATCTCACAAATAAGAAAAGTCGTTAAACCAACAAATTATTGTATTCATCTTTTTTCACCAATATGCTTGAACAATCTGTACATCGGCTCTATCAAATAATATTATATATTCTGTTCGCAGAAACAACTGTTGCATCGCCAGGTTGTCTACAAGAAAGAATACATTACACACAGCTTATACTAGATATAATAGTTTATTTATTTTTGTCAGGCAAGTCCAACAATAAAGAATTCATTCTTAATTCGAAATATTTGTTGTAAGCCGGTTGTGTAGAGTCATTTAGACACATTATTACACAGTGAGCTTTGGATGGCTGTTTGATTGGTATCAATGGTAGGCTCTCGTGATACTCTTGTCACACCGCTGCTATTGTAAAAGTACATTATTGCCTCTTATTGGCCATGTCGGGATTCTATTAATTATACATAATAAAAAGACACAACAGACACTGACATTACATATATACACGACTCGTTGAACACGAGTGTGTGTGTGTGTGTCGTTAAGACCTTGTCGTTAGTCGCTACATATGAGCTAAATTCTTATCTCCTAACCTCCAAATTTGAGCTAATTCTGACGCTGACATCTCTCATCGGGCTTTGTCGTCGAACTCCCGCTGAAACCATACTCTCGTCGTTAACTCTCTCAGATTTCCTCCGGGTTTTTCTCAGCTTACTTCAACTGGAAACTAGATGCATATTTCTGAATTCTTTATCTTCTCCTCTTGGATAACTTCCCATTGCTTTACTTTAATCTGAGTTACACAATTGATCTGTTACTTTCACATTTTCATTCGTTTCCTGATAAATTCTTGTCCTGGAATCTGGTAAGGCCACGTGACCACAAGAAATATATACTATAACATAGTAAACTGGCCAATTAAGGAGAAGAATATTAATGTTCTTTACTTCTTTACTAGGTCGACGTTTGAGAGATAAAGTTTATTTGAACACTCGGATATCTATGTATCTCATATAGAGATCAATACAATATATATGTGTATATGTATATGTGAGTATAAAGTACGCGATATACCATAAAAAGAAAATTCGTAAAGACAAAATGTATAGAAGACAGAAAGGAAAAAAGTTAAACATAGGAAGAAATAAAAACCAATCAAAAATCTGACCGGTTTCGTTCAAAAAAGTAACATGTTAAAATTTCTTGACAAGAAATACACTTACAAACTTCACCATTTTGAAGACAGATGTTTCTCTTATACACGCCGTAAATACATCAAGTACGCTCTAAACCTTTCTTCATCAGCATCTAACCCTCTAAGCAAGCATCTGTATAAATCGCATTCAAACAATACACCCCGCCATTGCATTAGTACTACTTATATGATATATATATATAGAATCAAATATAAACCAAAGTGATATTATCTAATCTTTCCTGGTTGCTCTTTTTTTCAGTCGATAGTATCACACTATTTCTGTCTCTTCTTTTACCCACATCACCAGCAGCATACCCAACTAAAATACAATTTTTCACGCTTATACTTATTGTCACTGCTGAAGACAGAGATGCGTCATTGAATTCCTGTGTGTACTGATCTTTCATAGCCGCCAACAACCCATGATAATGTATTTTACGGCATGACTTTCAATTATTCCAAAGGTATTACATACTACGTTATTAGATCTCTTTTCCCGGCCTACCGGTAACGATCAGGCTGTAGTATCTGTTCTGTATTCAGTTAGTGAAGAAGTCCTTCTTAAGTGAAGGAATTTTTATTTTTGTTTAAATCAAAAGTACATCATTTTACGGGAGTTGAATTATTCTCACATTAGTAACTGACGTTGTGTCCAACTCTGTACTCATGGAGAGGCGAGTAAATAGGTACTACAATTTCAAGTAGTTAAGGTATATAAATGATTATATAGCGCCAATATTTTGTCAAACCTAAACATATGCCGAATACTGATTTGAGGCACTGCTTGTTGTAAGATGGTTAACTCGGATGTGGTTTTTACGATATGATCGTAAAAGTAGAACAAATCCAATTGCATTATCTTTTCTAATTATTTTGCTTGTAATCTATGAATGAATTTTCTCGATCCTTGGAAGGATATGAAGAAAGATAAACATAAAAGGCTTATTTCCCCCAAGAGAATCAGATGAATATCAACTCTACGATAAACAAGAACGAATATTCGGAAGATACGCCGATTTTAATCTCTGGTGTTAGCAATGAAAATGTATTTCAAACCTCAGCATGACATAGCCACGAAAACGTTATTTCAAGCTTAAGCCTGATAGACCCATGAAAATACTCATCCAAACATAAGTGCAACAAGCCCACGAAAATATTATTTGAAACTTAAGCTTGTTTGAATCAACACAATATTATTTCAAATTTTAGCGTGACAGACAATTGAAACTTCTATATACAAACTTAAGTGCGAAAATCCCAGGAAAATGCTATATCAAAATTACGCTTGACAGACACACGAAAATGCTATTTAAAATTTAAGCGTAACAGTATATATAAAATTCTGTATCAAACTTAAGCTTGACAGACTTACGAAAATACTATTTATAAACTTAAGCTTGATTGAGTCAAGAAAATATTATTTCAAATTTTAGCGTGACAGACAATTGAAACTTCTATATACAAATTTAAGTGTGAAAAACCCAGGAAAATGCTATATACAAAATTACGCTTGACAGACACACGGAAATGCTATTTACAATTTAAGCGTGACAGAATATATAACATTCTGTATCAAACTTAAGCTTGACAGACTTACAAAAATGATATTTCACACTTATGCGTGACAGATCAACGAAAATACTATTTAAAATTGAAGCGTGACAAATGAACAAGACTGCTATTTTAAATATCGACGTGACAAACCCATGAACAATTCATTTCAAACTAAAAGGTTACAGCGCCACGAACATACTATTTAAAATTAAGTGTGATAGACTAACAAATATGCTATTTTAAATTAAGTGTTACAAACAAACCGATGGACAAAATCTCTCTTAGAGATAACTCTAAGAATCTGCACATTATATTAAAAAGTTAAGTTTGACAGACCGGCAAAAATGCTTTTTTAATCTTTATTGTGACAGACCGAGAACCGGGTAGCCTCATATATATATATATATATATATATATATATATATATATATATATATATATATATATATATATATCCTGTGACGCATCTAATAAAATCCAACATGCAGGTTTAACGACAAAAGTGTATTTACAATCTTAAGTACGATAGTTCAATTAATGGATGCACGTGGCTTCTTATAGATTACGTCGAAGTATCTGAACATTCTATTTTAAACTCCAGCGTGAGAGACTCACCAAAAGAATAGCTGTTGCCCATTGATCGTTTCAATGGTTATGGTACGGTAAAAAAAATACATAATGGAAGGTTGTAGATATACCTTTGTTGTGCCCGAGGTGTATGTGTGTTAAATGCCGTGGCTAGGGGCCCCAAACACTGTCTGCTGATCGTTGTCCAGTCGTGTCTGCCCACGTGACAATCTTCTTTGTGCGACGCGAAGTCGTTGATTCTCAGACTCTTTTGTCGATCTCCCCGAACCGACCTCTAACGAAATCCTCGTCTTCTGTCCGTCTCCTAAATATATTACATTTTGACCGGAAATACTAAATGTCTGATCTTCCTCTCAGTCACGCCCAGACCGCCATCAAACTGGCCACATCTATTTTTGTTCTTTTCAGCTCATCCCTATCCGGTCAACCAGAAACTAACAAGCAATTACCAGGGCGCCATAACGTCTGAAGAGTTAAATGAATTCGCTGGCCTCTCTATGGCCGCTCACTAATCTTAATTCTTCATCATTTCACGGCGGTCCTTGCTGCTTGTTGGGGCAGTCCATAGTACCACAGCAACATAAGGTAACAGTGTTATGAAATTACGTGTGATTTGTGCAATAATCGCTTTGGTGTGTTTTGACCGTATTTATTACTTGAAACGCTGTCTATTGATCGTTGTCCGGTTGTGTGTGCCCCTTTGTCTGACGCTGAGTTGTTGATTTCCTAAACTGAACTGTTCTCGACAACTAAGATCCTAAATGTCGATTGTTCATCTCAGTCACCCCCGGCAAACAACTGGAACTGACCACTTGCGTTTTTGTCAGCTTATCGCAATCCCGCAACCCAGAAACTAACAGCCAACTGTCAAGGCGCTATCCTGTTAAGGGAGTTCAACAGATTCGCATACCTCCCTATTGCCGTTCACTTATCTCCCTTCCTCATTATTATTCGACGGTCCCGACTTAGTCTGTTCATAAAATCACACAAATGCTTTTAAAGATGTTTGGACGTTTAGCCAAAAACACTGAACGACAGACTGAGCTGCTTATGAAGATACTTAGACGCATCTAAAATAAGATGCGTTCATTCAATCGCTGCGTTCTACGAGTGCATTTCTATTGCAAACTGAGGTGTGATAGACAGAAAGACGAACAAACACCGGAGATATTTTCCTGCATAGACAAGAAGAGGCATCTAAATATATATACAAAAACAAGAAAATAAGACAGTCGTGAGACAGAAATCCTCTGCCTGACAACGTTAGTCGAAATTCCATCGAAGTCCTGTAAAAATGTCAAAGTTGGCATAATCCTCTAAGATCAAGTTACAGCTCAAAGTAAATGTCTTATGCAGGGATTCAATATAGGTCAAGTAGCGAGGCTCTATGCTTAACAGAACCAAACATCGCCAAAATTGTGACTTTTATATTTTCCATGAATTTGACCTTGAAATTTGACCTAGATATATAAAAATTAACTCAGTTCTGAGGTTGACAATGTCCGATAGTTTTTGAGGATGATAGGTGAAACGATGTAGACGCTAGATACAGCTACACATTCAACCGAGTTTATAATTTTCTAACGTTTCTTCTTTAAACTCTTTCCTTAATTGTTATCATGACGTCTATGTATGGTATATTTACACCGATTTTGTGCAAAAGACGGACATTTTCTTAGTTTCCCTAACATTCTACTAGGATAGATGTTTACCATCTCTAAGATTTCGACTAACCACATTATTTTACCTTTGCCTCTATACTTGAATCTGCGAAGGACCTATTACACTCCTATGATTAAATTTACTGCAATAATTTGCATATGTGGTGGGTTAAAGAATATGAAAACTGTACTTATTTGACTGAAGAGCTGATTGTAGTTTGGAAGAGAAGAGAGTGAAGATTGGAGAGAGAACTGTGAATAGTTGAGAGAGAACTTTAAATATTGGAGATCGCGATTGTCGGTGAAGATGAAAAAAAGCCAATTTTATTTTTTCAAGTTTGGATTACAAGCTATTTCGGCGTGAAGAGGACACTATGGAGTCCGGAAAAATAAGTTTGAGCAAGGATGTGATATCACCTTTTAGTGGAGAAGATGATCTAGTCGGGTTGATGAAAAAAGTAAAACCTGGCTAGTTTCATTCCACTTTTTCTGCATAGAGATGCGCTTGCTCTCTACCTTGAGATGAGTGATGCAAACCGATTAGATGTGGAAATGATAGAGATGAGATTGGTGACAGTGAAGCTCATTTCGAAGCGTATGAAAAACTGAAACGATTCAGGTGGACTGGAGAATCGGTGAATGTTTATGCCAACAATATCAAAAGATTGGCTTGATTAGCTGGATACCTAGGGATAGGTTTGTATCAGACAGCCAAACTCGCGGTCATCACAGGATTTCCAGATGACGTATCTGTGGCACTGCAACAATTGCATCACTTGGGGAGACTGGATGTTAGTCGACTGATACCGACTGCACGGCTATTGATTAGCAAGAGAATGCGAGATACTGGGACGGTGGCAGCGAGTGCACAAAGCACTACACTGAAAAATGAGATTCAAAGAGAATCTTCAAGCATTCGGTGCTTTAGGTGTCGAGGACCACATCTTATTAAAGATTGCACGGAGCCAGCTAGAGTTAGAGTAAGGTGCTATGAATGTGGAAGAATTGGGCACATTGCGAGATATTGTTCTCTGGCTCAGGGAAACGAGCAAAGGGGAGCTTCCGCGCCAGTATCTACATCAGAAACAGAATGAAGGCGCAGTACGGAACTCTACCCATGATAGAAGTGGCAGTAAATTATGTTGTAATGACGGCACTTGTTGACACTGGATTCACTACCACTCTACTTAACTCCAAACTTGTGAGTGGGTGTGGTAGAAGTGGCACGATAAAATCAGTTGACGGTCGGGACGTAAAATGTAAGGGAGCCCGGCAAGTCGAAATGAAAGTATGTGGGGTACGAGTGAAGGTGGAAGTGATTCTGATTGATCACTTGATTGACAGAATCGATGTCATAATTTGAATGGACGTGATCAATGAGACGGGAGGTGTGAGTATCAACAAAACTGAGGTCAAGTTTGGAGATGTACACTAGCCGTAGCTGCCCATTAGCCGAACGTTTGCAAAATTGAGGATATAGATTTCCAGGCGGATTTTGATGGAGAGAGATGAACAGTGAAATGGAAATGGATGGGAGAGCATCCAGTGTTACAGAACAAAGTAAAATATTATAAGAATTCCCTGGACAGTGAGAAAAATTCAGAGTTTGAGAAGGAAGTGGAAAGATGGATAGCAGATGGTATTCTCTTACCATGGAGGGTGAAGAAAATGGTGTGTTACCGTTGATGGCAGTGGTCCAGGCCACAAAAGGTAAAGTGAGGCCAGTGTTAAAATTTCGGGAATTGAACCGTTTGGTAGCATGTCATACGGGGAGCGACCTAATAGATGTGTGTGATGAAAAGATGAGAAAATTGAGGCGGTTGGCAGAAGGAACTGCGATTGTGAACCTTAAGTCTGCCTACTTGCAACTACACGTGGCAAAGGAGCTATGGCAGTACCAGCTAGTCTGCTATGAAGAAAGAACCTACTTTCTGACACTGTTAGGATTTTGCACCGAAAATTATGGCAGCCGTTCTAAAAACTGTGTTAATGAAAGGAAATAAGACAAAGGAGGCCACTGATTCGTACATTGATGACATAATCGTAGATGTGACAAACGTATCGACAGAGGAAGTGATGGAACAATTCAAGGGATTAAGGCTGAGAGCAAAGCCACCTTAATCCGTGGACGGCGGAGCAGCACTGGGACTTAAGATGAAAGGAAAGACGGGTGAGCTGATGTTCAAAAGGGGCAACGAAGTCCCGGAGATGACAGAAGAAATGAATAGGCGGCAGTTATTCTCTATCTGCAACAAATTGTTGGGGCACTATCCAGTTGCTGCATGGTTGCGATTGGCATGTAGTTATGTAAAAAGAAGAGCAAGTGGAGTAGACTGGGAGGAAAGAGTTGATGGATAAACTGTCAAAGTAATACAGGAGATTCTAACTGATGTAGAAAAGGAGGGCCCAGTTAGTTGAGCTTGGCACATACCTGAAACAAAAATAGCAGTGGTGTGGTGTGATGCAAGCAGTATTGCAACAGGCGTGGTTGTGGAGATTGGTGGTTTTGTGGCGGAAGATGCAGTATGGTTGAGAAAAAAGATGACTATAATAACATTAACGTGGCCAAATTAGATGCTGTTTTGAAAGACATCAATTTAGCTATAAAAAAGGGATTGAGAGAGACTGAAATAAGGACTGATTCAGCAACGGTACTAAGTTGGGTGAACTCTACAGTGGAGGAGAGTGGAAGAATACGAACCGAGGTTGCTGGATAAATGATCGTACAGCGAAGATTGGGAATACTTGGAGAGTAAATATCCGAATTTGGACTGCGAATAAAGTCAGTGCTTGTGCCTTCACAGAGAAACAAAGCAGATTCGCTAACCCGAATTAAGAAACGATGGTTAGTTGAGAATGAAGAGATCCCGGTATGCTGTTTAGGAACCGGGGAAGTAGAAGAGTTGCATTGCATGCACCACATGGGAGTGGATAGAACATTATATTTGGTGTGGAAAGTTGATCAACTTATAAGACGGGAGGAAGTTTAGAGAGTGGTCAGAAACTGTGTTCGATGTCAATCAATCGATCCTGCCCCGAATACACATGATCTTGGTGGAATTGGAACTTTAAATAATTGGAAAAGATTAGATATTGACATAAAACACTATCGTGGGGGCGCATACTTGTCAATGATTGACTGTGGGCCTCGGAGACTAGCGATATGAAGGGAGTTACATGCGGAGACGGATACTGCGGTTACATAGGAATTGGAGAAGGTGATGCTTGAAGGGTGTCCGGTAATGAAGGTGACAATGGACAATGGCAGAGAACGTCTCCAGACAATGCTAGAAAAATGGAAGATAAAAAGATATTACAGGGCAGCCTATAGAATGGAATAGTAGAGCAACATCATCGGACAGTGAAAGAGGAGGGATATCACCTGAAGAGGCCACATTCTGGTACAACCTGGCACCCAAGGTCCGACAGAGGGACGATACAGTGCCACATAAATCCATTTTTAATTATGAATGGCGACATCCAAAGGATATATCCTCAGAAGTCGAAGAGCGAGGACCAGCCAGAATCCAAATAGGAGAAGAGGTTTGGGTGAATCCACCAAATGCTCGATGTACAACGCAGTGGGGAAGAGGAGTGATTACTGGAGTGCGATCCCCTAACAACTTGAGCGTCGATGGGATGCTGCGGCATATTTTAGATTTGAGGCGTGTGGTCCAAGTAAACGATGGAGATGTAAGCGTCGGACATGAAGGTTAGGCGGTCGCGATGCAAAGACCGCGGAGAGAACGTAATGCGCCGATTTGGGCACATGATTATGTGATGGGAAATGATCTTTGATGATCATGGGGGCGTGTGATTCAAGATACTGCAATAATTTGCATATGTGGTGGGTTAAAAAATATAACAACTGTACTTGTTTAACTGAAGAGCTGAGTTGAGTTTGGAAAGGAAGAGAGTGAAGATTGGAAAGAGAACTGTGAATATTGGAGAGAGAACTTTGAATATTGGAGATTGCGATTGTCGCTGAAGGTGAAGAAAAGCCAAATTTATTTATTCAAGTTTGGATTACAACTCCCAACCTTAACCATATTTCATTTCCTCCAAACTTAAGTCTCACTCCAATTCAGAGATCGACTTCCTTGTTTCCGGTTTTAAACAAACTGAGAAAATGTGGACAGCATAGTTTTTTAGAAAAGGCTGCGAAAATCTTACTAATCTGTTTTTGTTGTCCCAATCTTAATTTTATTCAAAACTTAAGTCTCACTTCAATTCAGAGTTCGACTTCCTTGTTTTCGATTCTAACAACTTGGAAAAAGTGGGCAGCATACTTTCTTTAGAAAATGCTGAGAAAATCTTACTAATCTGTTTTTGTTATCCAAATTCCAATTGTATTCCAAATTCGTATATATATATATATATATATATATATATATATATATATATATATATATATATATATGGATATATATGTATATATATATATAAAATTATATTTTACAATATTTTACCTATGTACGACGTCGTTTCGAGCTTTCGGCTATCATCAGCGCAAGGAAATAAAAATTTCAAACGGTCACAGGACATGAACACTGTTCACAGAGACACCTTGAATACCTAAGGCAACGGGAGGTTGGTACGTAATGACAAAGAAATGACGGCGAGTGTAAACATCAAGACATCCGATAGAACTCGACAACAGAGTCGGAGTACTGAACTGGGTCTTAAGGGAATGTCTCTTTTTAATCTCTCCAACAGTGCTCGACTCCATAAATATATATATATATATATATATATATATATATATATATATATATATGTGTGTGTGTGTGTGTGTGTGTGTGTGTGTGTAATTAGGCAGCATTTTTAATTTAAGCAAACGGTTAAAAATTACAGGTATAATTAACCTATCTTATATTTTCAATTTTTCTAAGCATCTTTTTTGTATTAAAATGAAACACAATTTATGTATGTTTCATATGTATCACGAACGTAGAAAAAAAGGTCGATTTAAGCAAAAGAATACTGTTTTATTTGAGACAATGTTTGTTTATATATATATATATATATATATATATATATATATATATCGTCATCAACAGACAGACCGATTCGCTGCATGACAGCTCTTCAGTGTGGCTGGACATGCCAGTGCCTCGAACCGAGATGGAATCTCAACTGTCAACTAGACAATCGGCGTTTCAAACATTCGGTTCTCAATCACAATAAGGAGTTAAGCTCACCCTCAATGTTCGTATATATATACTGTCAAGCGTTTTAGCATCTTTTCGCTTTGCTCTGTCGATCTGAGGTATAGCCCTGTGCTCTACTAGGAGGTCAACACTCCCATGCTTTACCTTCTCACGTCTTGAGAAGGGGTTAGTTTATTGCTAATCACATGAGATGAACCTACCGTGGAATGCCAGTGCTCTTGATTTATGGTGCTCACTTTAAATCCCTCATTTTCTGACCTTGTTTCACATCTTGCCGCGGTGGAAAGATGATAAATACCGTCAAGTCTATTTGTCTACATGGCAGTAAGCAATCGCACTTACAACAATGCTCAACCCCCAACATCTTTATTCATAAGTTCGGTCTTCGTATATATTTCTATGTACATTATAATTTCTTAAACTAATCAACGGATCATTATCAATTTTGGAATATATATATTCTAGGCAACACGGTAAGTACCATAGGCACACTATTTCTTTGTAAACATGTATCCAAAGTTAGGTATGTATATATATATATATATGTATATATATATATATATATATATATATATATATATATATATATATATATATGTATATATATATATGTATGTATGTATATATATATATATATATATATATATAAATATATATATATATATATATATATATATGGTAGTGGATGAACTTGTACACTAATGAACTTATCATTATGAATGTTCGAATATATATTTTCGGCAACATAGGCCTATGATTCTTTTGTAAATCTTAACATTTAGCGGGTGCATGTATATTAAGTTATGTATATATATATTTCTATATTTCTATGTATAGGATTCACACAGAAACTAATTTACCGATCATTTTCAATGTTGAAACACAGCTACTATACGTAAAGGTTGGTAATGTGGGCTTTATTTACTTATATTTAGTTATATGCAAAAAAGGTTTTCGTGAAAATCCAGATACCTCAAATGTTTTGAAATTTGAACAATAGCTATTGAACATAAATTAATAAATATCTACCTAATTTAAGTTGATTTGTTATATTTTATAGGGATTCTGGTGAATAATATAGACCCCACCTCCCATTTGGAAATTCTTATATTTCAGATTGGCATTAAATTTTATCCATAGTCATTAGGAACCGTATGGGTAACATTCACTGAATTTAAATTTGCCCTTCAGACTTCTTAGAATTTAGCCTTAGATTTTAGATTTTTTTTCTAAATCAAATCATGTAATATATTTTAATCAAAATTGGAATAATAATTCTAGACATAATGTATAGTATCATTATATCATAATTTTAATATTCGTAATGAATTCCTAAAAGTATGGGTAAATTGTTCTATTCGAGGAATTAATTTAAACCGTTTTGGGACGCGTATTCATCCAGAATATATATATATATATATATATATATATATATATATATATATATATATATATATATATACTATAAATATTTTTTCAGTAAATATTAAAGTGTTTTAACCACAAACGATATCGTTTCAGGCTGTTAGCTATCATTAGTGCAGGAGTAGTGATCGCAGGCAGTCACATGGAATCGAACGTAGTTCGAAGATTGAGGCTAGAATCCGAGACAAACGCTCAGGACCACACGGCTACCGGCACTCAGCACATTGATTAATTGAAATTAAAATACACCCGGGGGAGCAGGAGGAGTGTTATTTCTGTCTTCATTGTTCAACGCTCTCGCGGAACTCGTAATGTATTACATGTATTATATTTGTTTTCTATATGTTTATCTAACCTAACTATCGTGTTTACAAAAAAGCGCTCAATAACTAGTAGAACTGTTTTTAGGATACCTTTTTTGCATAAATTATTATTGGTTACATATGTGCATACATGTTTCAGCTGCGATCTTTCGATGAAGCTAGCTTCTTCAGACCTTAAGCAATAATTAGATCGGAAACATAAACACTTCTTAACTATATGTATTCTCCTCGTTGTATTCATATGAACTTACGCATTAGTGCCACTCCTTTACGTTTTATCATTTAAGTGTATTAGGTATGTTTGACCGCTTTCAAGTCTTTGTATAGGTTTTATTACTTTACTAGAGAACATCTTACACGTCGCCAAATATTTTAACGGTCAGCGAGTAAGTTCTTTTCAAGCTTACCTATATATGAACTGTATTCATAAGCGCACATATATACACACCCGTATACATACATCTGAATGCATATATATATATATATATATATATATATATATATATATACAAATATATACACACATATCAATGTACACACATAGTCATACATACATGCCCACTGCTATACGTACATACACCCATATATGCACATACACATATACACATATACTAACACCAAAATATTAAACATTCTTGAAACTTTCTACATAAAAAAACTAAACCTCCCACAATCGATAATGTGAATTATGAAACTAGTCATAATATTTTAAAGTGTCTAGCATAGTAATAAACGTTACCAAATTCTTGTCCATTAAGCAATTATACGTTTGAATCCTGAACGCGCTCAGAACGTAATCAAATTTTTAACGGTGAAGCAATCAAACTTTTTAATCTTGCACGCTCTAAAAACGTAATCACGCTCGCATGTAATATCTAAATATTATAGACGCTCATTTGAAGTTGTGAATTACTGGTCGTTATAGTAATAAAAAAAACTCAACAGTAAAAACATATTTTTTAAGAAACCAAAATTAACACCGCCTGAAGATGATTTGACGAATCAAATCGAAAATACTCGGAAAACGAAAAAAAAAATGAAACAAGAAACACATGGAACTTACATACATCAATTCCACGGAAACACTAAATAGACAATTCAGAAATTTGAAAAATAAAAAGTCTCATCAAGCAAAACACATTTAGTAATGTTTGTCTCTCTCTCTCTCACTTTCTCTCTCTCTCTCTCTATATATATATATATTCACACCTACCCATACTCATCTCTGTAAATCAAATAATGGAACATGAATACGAATACACACAGCATTTATTCACATATATACGTATATAGATAGGCAATCAAATAAGTATGTTCAACTATAATTACGTTTCTAAATAAAACCTACAACTTTATGCATATTTATTAATACAATAAGATGCATACACTGGCTAATATCTACATATTTATTTCTAAAAATACATATTTATCTAGGTTTCCATATCTCCATAGATATACATATCTACGTCTCAGAACATATACTATGCACCCGCATACACCTTCTCCAATGCAAGGGAAGACATCTACTCACCTTTCTTACGTATACACACCGTTCTTACTAAATACATGTGCTATGAATAATGGAATGCATCTACCGATGTTAATCCTGTAAATTTATTTATATACAAGTTAATACATATCATTCTAATGTTATACCTCTCCGTGATTCCATAATCTTATGGATATATAATACATCCTGTAGCAACAAAATTATTACATTTCCGGTTTCAGTATCCCACAGCACACATTTTATCTAATAATCATAACATAATATATAAATATATATATATATATATATATATGCATATATATATATATATATATATATTTATATATATATATATATATATATATTTATATATATATATATATATATAAATATATATATATATTGACTACATCCAAAAGACTATGCACAGAGCATTCCAAATTCATAACATTCAATTTCTCTTTTCTTTTAAATTTTCAGACATTTATAAGTCATAGATGGGGATCAGCTGAATTCGTTAAGCCAAGTTCTTACTAGCGAGATGAGAAGAAAATAAAAGTACATTTTTTCATAAAGGTTTCAAGTTTTATATAGAAATATTGTTTGGCTTACCTAAAAAGGAACGAACTATCACTATACATCGCACAGGAATGTTATGTTTTTGGAAATGTGAAATAAAAATTTAAAAAATTAACATGGGTATTTAGATATAAGATGAACCTGACAAACTTTTATATGTATATATATATATATATATATATATATATATATATATATATATATATATATATATATATAAGAATTAACATTCAAACTGTTGTAGATATGTTCAGTAGTAAAATCCAAAGAGTAAATGTGATATTGTGAAGAATGTTGAAGTAAAAGGGATTGATAAATGATGAACAAGTGAGAGGTATTATTCTTTGACATTGGATATACATTTATATATTAAAATATATATATATATATATATATATACATTATTATATATATATATTGATATATATATATAACTATATATATATATATATATTTATATATATACATATATATATATGTATTTAAATCTTTGAAGCGTAGGCCTTGAAAAGCCTTGGCTTAAAGAAAATAATAATAAATTAGACTTGATCGAAGTCACTACTTAACTTCCCGACTGCCTGCGTTTAATATATACAGTTCAACTTCAACTCCCGAAAAACTACTCTCATTCTTGGTCCAGGGAAGTATTTTAAAATGGCACGAATTCTCAAAATTACTTACGAATAAGTGCGTTGCACCTACGATTGAACTAAACATGTTTCTATTGGATTTACTTCATCCTTGAACTTTTTCAATGCTGCCTTCATGAAAACCCTTCTTTTCTATCTTTAAATCTTCTTTCACTCGACACCTTATCAACGGACATTTACCAACTGGACAGACCCTATATTTTTACACGCATATTTACACTCTCCATTACTTAATATTTTTAGAAATTGTGAATTTTGGCTTTTCAACTGCAAACTTATCTATCTATGTAATTCTTCTCATAAGATTTTAATCTTTGAATTACCATTTATGAGGAAAAAAATCTTTGAGGAAAGAATAATAAACATGTTTTACCAAGTACACCTTGCATTGAAGAATCGAAGTTGAAATAAATTTGTCATTCATACATGTTTACCCCTCTTCTTTGATCTATCTTCATATATATATATATATATATATATATATATATATATATATATATATATATATATATATATATATATATATACCTGAATTTGGTTTTAACATTTTGTATATAAAACTAACGCTTTAAATAATATAACTCATTATTCTCAGATGATAGAAAATTGAAAAATAATTCTGAGATGGAAACACAGAGGATATTGAGAAATAGGTATGTTCTTATTTTCCTTCTAGTTAAAAGTAAATACTGAACCCCCTTGCTCTTCACACTTTTGGATGTCCTTTACCGAATTTGTTTTAAAAGTATAAATATTATTTTAGGAAATAAATAATTGAATGTATTTCATGTTTCCTGTGCAAGAAAATGAGAATTACTTCTTGACTATAGCAATTTGTATTCCAATCAAGAAATAATCTTTATTTATCAGCTGCAATTTTCTCTGACGTTAAAAATGATGTTGTGTCAACAGTTGTACTTGTCGATAGGCTCCTAAACTGACTGTTCTCCTGGCCGTGTGTTCTACTTTGGATACGTTGAAGAACGCAAGTAAATAGAAGGTAACTATTATTTCTAGTTTTAATAGTTTGCTATATAAATCGTTTGTTCCTTTAATTCGTTATTTCGTTATTCCCTGATACCGTTAGTCCTCTGAATTTCTCAAAATTGGGTTTTAATATTATTTGTCCAATAAATTCTACGACTGGATGTGTCAGTTTCTTTTTTTCTTTTTTTTGGAGGGGGTGCGGTAAACAGTGTTATATCATCCACAGTGACAATAAAAGGATTGTGTTCGAGAATCCAGACAGACGATTCCCGAGTTCGATACAGGATACCTGATGAAAGCCGGAGAGCAGAACGGTCGAAACGTTGTGAGCATGGCAGCGAGGATAAAGAAGTCAGTCCGAACATTGAAATCCATAATGAGAACACCTCATCTCAGAGATACAGACAATTACCATTGACCGAGTAGACTCGCTGGTATATAACTTTGTCTGTTGTAAATAAGAAAAAATGAAAGTCACATTTAGTAAACTCAGAGGTTTATTTTACTCAGCCATAATAATTGATAAAAACGGATGTAACGTCACATGGCTCAATGAGACTGGGTGAGTGAGTGAGAGAGAGAGCGGTCATCAGTTTTATTGTAAGCCTAGCGGTGCGAACATGCTGTTTTAAAATGCCCCGATAAGATCTGATTAAACAGTAGTTAACAATCTCTTTTTTCTCTCCTTTATCCTACTTGTAAGTCATTTTGAACAAATGCAAGACGAATAAACCTCTCCTGCCTTCAACAGTTTTGTTTTGAGTTGCTACATTTTCAAGGTATAAAAAACCTTCAAAATTGCAAACGGCGTTTTCTCAGTTTAGCAAGATCATATTAATGCATGTAGAATAGAAAACAGTACAAAGTTAGATTTTGAACTCCTATGTATCACCCATGGTTGAAACGCAAACAATATATGGTGTTAAACAAACGAATATTATATATTCTAGCTTTT
This sequence comes from Sepiola atlantica, assembly GCA_963556195.1. Lineage (NCBI taxonomy): Eukaryota > Metazoa > Mollusca > Cephalopoda > Sepiida > Sepiolidae > Sepiola > Sepiola atlantica. The sequence continues at coordinate 192,764,558 of OY744520.1, read as the reverse complement.
ACATTTTAAGGTACGTACATGCTTGGGGATATCTTTCCTGTAGACGAGGTCGTCTATTAGCGTGTTATCATGAATAACACAAAGTTGTCAGGCGAAGGTTAAAAGGTCAATAATTAATAAATTGTATGATGACAATTAATGCTTTATTATACATTTATTAGTGACCGTAAGGTTAGTTAACTCATACTTTACGTATTTAACTAGTAGTGATCGCAGATGGAGATTACTTATGAGTTAGTTATTCAATATGTTGTGATCGCTGAGGGAGATAACTCATTCTTTACTTATTCCAGTAGTAGTGATTACTGGGGAAAACAACCTGTGTGTTTACTTATTGAAGTTGTTGCGATGGCAGAAGGGGATACACGCAACGTGCTGCACATCATTAGACGTGAAGCAAAACACACCAGATATTAATAATACAGAGATAATACATCATTGCTTCGAAGACAATCGATAAAAACACATGTGTATATATATATATATATATATATATATATATATATATATATATATATATATATATATATATATATATCCGTCCCGTCACACAAATGTTAACGGGTAAAAAAACAACCGATCGAAACCATTTCAAGTGTTCAAGGGAAAGGAGAAAGCAAATAGCAATCTCGACAACCTCCCGAAAGCTTGTATGAATTCAGAAAAAAATCATTAAATCCATTTTTTGCTTTTTTTACTTTCTTTTTTTCTGTACCGATTTATACGTTTTTACTTTCTCTTTTAAACTTTCCAGTTTGAGACATTTTCGTTCTTTCTTTTTTCTTTTTCAACTTCATCGGATGACACGTTATTTTATACGAATATAAGTTCGAACACTAGCCACACACGATGTTTTTACAGTTATTTCTGGTGGATGGAGTACACCGATGTGTATATATTTAGTTTACAAATATTAATACTATTAATACGTGTGTTGTAAGTTCATGCGACTGCTATTTGACAAACATAGCGTCAGAATTTGTTAACGCAATTCAAAACACGGACAGTTGGGCGGACCATTTCCGACGGCCTTGAAAGACAAGCCAAAGAGAAACTAAGATCTCGTCTTGAATCTCGCACATTCGCAGAACGAGTTTACTTAATAGGGGGTCCATACTCTTACGTTGGGAAGAATAACCCCACGAAATATTCTGCCATAAAAATCGCATTTTTTGCAAATATCAAAGATTTACTAGATTATTTATGGCACAAAATAAATTAAAATATAGGATTAACAGTTATTTTCATGAAGCAAGTAGAGACCAATCCAGGACACTTTTGGTTCGTCCTCGAAGAAGGCTTGAAGTTCTGTCTTAATTGGTAACAATTACAGTTTTTCACACTTAATTAATAGGTTTATTCATGAGTTTTTTCTCAAAAATTCTACAACAGTTATTTTTGATGGTTGTTACTTAGTCAAGTAGTAGTGATTTCCGGGGTAAATAACTTTTGCTTTACTTATTAAACTAGTAGTGATTCGCAGAAGAATAACACTCGTGTTTTAGTTTTAGTGATTTCAATCGGGGATGAACTGATGCTTTACTGATTCAAGTAGTAGTCATCGCAGGGGCCACAACTCCTGTTTTAGTAATAGTCATCACAGCGCGAGACAACTCATGCTTTACTTATTCAAGTAGCACGTATCGCAGAAGAGACAACATATGCTTTATTTATTCAAGTAGCAGCGATCACAGCGCGAGGCAACTCATGTTTTTATTATTCAAGTTGCACTGACTGCGGAAGAGACAACGTATGCTTTAATATTAAAGTAGCAGTGATCACATGCTTTACTTTTCAAGTAGAACCTATCGCAGAAGAGGCAACCTATGCTTTGGTTATTCAAGTAGAAGTGATTACAGCGCGAGGAAACTAATGCTTTACTTATTTAAGTAGCACGTATCGCAAAAGAGAAAACGTATGCTTTAATATTCAAATAGCAGTGATCACAGCGCGAGGCAAGCCATGCTTTACTTTTCAAGTAGCACTTATCGCAGAAGAGACAACATAAGCTTTACTTATTCAAGTAGCTATGATCATAACGCGAGGCAACTCATGCTTTATTTATTCAAGTAGCACGTATCGGAGAAGAGACAACATATGCTTTACTTATTCAAGTAGCTATGATCATAACGCGAGGCAACTCATGCTTTATTTATTCAAGTAGCACGTATCGCAGAAGAGACAACATATGCTTTACTTATTCAAGTAGCTATGATCATAACGCGAGGCAACTCATGCTTTACTTATTCAAGTAGCTATGATCATAACGCGAGGCAACTCATGCTTTATTTATTCAAGTAGCACTTATCGCTAGGGAGACAGCATATGCTTTACTTATTCAAGTAGTAATGACTGCAGGGGGATAAATTTTGCTTTAGTTATTCAAGTAGTAGTCATAGAAGGTTGGATAACTCATTCCGTAATTATTCACGTATTAGCGACGGCAGCAGATATAACTCATGCTATATTATACAGTTATTTGTGATCCCGAGGTTAGTCTACTCGTGCTTTACGTATAAAACTAGTAGTGATCGCAGATCGAGATAACCTTCGAGTTAGTTATTCTAGTTGCTGTGATCGCTGGGGAAGATAACTCATTCTCTACTTATTCCAGTAGTAGTTATTGCAGGAGGACGCAACTTGTGTTTTACTTATTCAAGTTGTAATGATGGCAGAAGGGGATAACTCTTGTTTTACTTATTCAAGTTGCAATGATGGCAGAAGGGGATAACTCTTGTTTTACTTATTGAAGTTGTAATGATGGCAGAAGGGGATAACTCTTGTTTTAGTTATTCAAGTTGTAATGATGGCAGAAGGGGATAACTCTTGTTTTACTTATTCAAGTAGTAGTGATCGCAAGGAAAAACAACTGAGGCTTTATATGTATTTCCACAGTTTCTCAGCCTAACTTTTGATGCTAACACCTCGTCCGTCTGTTCTTAGTTAGTCTGTCGGGATTTCAGTAGTAATTGCATTTGCCTCGCTAAGCGCGTATAGTAAATGAACACAAGTTATGTAAGATCAGTCAAATCATTTCTTTAAAAAAAAAGAATGCGGGTTGTAAAGTTCACAAGGCGGTGGGATGAAAGACAGAGTGTGATGTTCGAATTTAGTCGGTGCAGTAGCAATACTTTCACTTAGAAATGTTGAGCACTTTCGCGTTTTCCCCCATTGTTTAATTATGCGATTGTGGAAAAACACTGGTAAACCAATGTCAACAACAGAATTTCATACGAATTAACGTTCGTATTTCTATAAGAGACTCTATCCACATGTTATTCTGTCACGTTTAAGTTTAATATAAAATGTTCGTAGGTCCGTCACGCTTAAGATTAAAATAGGATTTCAGAACAAAAACTCTCCTAGCTATGAGCACTGTCAATAATTTTCCATTTTCTACCTCTGTGTACGTAGAGGAAGACGGAACTACCATCCATATGTTATTCTGTCACGTTTAAGTTTAAGATAGATTTGTTGTAGGTCCGTTACGTTTAAGATTATAATTGAATTTCAGAACAAAAACTCTCCTAGGTATAACAAAATAGAATTTCTTATCTAAAACTGGCTTAGCTATAACCACTGCCAATAATTTAGATTTTCTATCTCTGTGTTCCTCGATTTAGTGGGAACTACTATGGGCAAAGTTTATTTCATAGAACTGTCTGTCTGTAGAACACAGTCACACAGTCTAATGTAAACAAGTTTTTGTTGAGTCATCTTTTTAAATTATATATTTCTTGCCAATCACAACCATCGTTACAAATCCCCTAGATGCTTCACCAGCCACTTGATAAACTCAATGACCCTTATCCTCAAGAGGTCTTTTGGTCTGGATAAATGGTTACTGGTTTGTAAAAAAAGGGTATAATGCACATTAAATCAACGCAACTAAAGAATGTCCATACTTCTAATAAATATAGAAAACAAAAATCAGCATCAAATAAGTACATCAAATATTTTTTTCTCCGACAAAAACTTTCAAAGAAATTCGATATTTCGATTTTTGCTGATTATCTGCCGATTCTCATACATCAGCTAAAACAAAAAAAAGAAAGAAAGACATAATTTCTCTAACGCAAAAACGATTTTGTTTTTTTTTCTACGCAAATAATGTATCACTCGGATATTTTGTTTAATAATAATCGTCTGTATTTGTCGGTATATTCTTCTAGTGTTACGTTTATTTATATGAAGCACCGATTCATAGTTTAAAAAGAAAATGGACAAACAAGCTAGTGCAAAACAGATTCTTGCACAGATACACTTCATATTTAATACAGTGTAAAAAGAAACAGAGCTGCTAAAAAAAAAAAAAAAATAATAATAATAATAATAATAATAATAATAATAATAATAATAATAATAATAATAATAATAATAATAATAATGATGATGATAATAATAATAATAACCAGACCTCAACTGGAAAAGTGCAGAGAATGCTGGCACATTGAGGAGTCTTATTGCTACCCAAATCTCAGAGAAGACCAATTGTCCTTACCAGCGTAAAATCAATGGAAAGTGGCAATGGTAAGTGTGATACCGCATCGTTATCGAAAGAAAGTGAAGAATACTGGAAATCGGAGGAGACTTGTTGTCACTCAGACTCCAGGAAATACCACTGGTTGTTGTCGGTGAGTAATCACTGACGATGATCTGTGTGAGAACGCCTAGTGAGTACAAAAAATAATAATAATAATAATAATAATAATAATAATAATAATAATAATAATAATAATAATAATAATAATAATAATAATAATAATAATAATAATAATAGCTTATTTAAAAAAAAACCCTGGACACATTACTAGGAGAGATTTGAATAAAAAGGAGGGTTGACGTCAAACAACGCAGTGCACTGATGAAAACAGACGAAATTTTAAGGAAAAAAGGTGTCCGAAGTAGACCCCCTTCCGATGCCAGGAATAATCTTTAGTTGACACGTAGAGTTCACACAACTGCTATTACTATTATTGCCACTAACACCTATATGTTCCAATTCTATTAGAAATAAATACACTAAATTTGGCCGGAAGTACCATTGGATGTTCGTCAATGCTTGAAATGGAATAGAGTGTACGTATCTGTGAATTAGTTGAGTGTAGCCTTTTCATAGAGACAATGGGACGCTCTGTATTAACAGGTAGTTACAGGTAACATCCATTCCCATACAATGGGACAAACTCATCTAAGCTAGAAAACTAGACATGATGCTAGTCAAGAAAAATGAAAAAGAACTTGCGAAATAGTAGATTTCGCCATTCAAGCTGATAACAGAGTAGGCAGATAAGCTAAGTAAATACATAGAACGTGTCAAAGAGCTGAAGGGGGGCATGGAACCTGAAAGAAACTAAAGTAATACCAATAATTGTAGGAGCACTAGGAACAGTTCCGAAAAAATCTGGACAAAACAAGAAATCGAAACGACTATTCATTAGAACAGAGATCGTTCTCCATTTCGCTTATATTTAAAGATCGAGCTTTCATCCTGCGGCCAAGGTTAGATAACTCATACATTCTCTAGAGTACACGAGTTTTAACATTGATGTTACCTTTGTAAAAGTGGTTATGTTACCAGAAAGAAATGATTGTAGGTAGTTCTTTATTTCGTACGCTACTCTAGCTCAGTTGGTGCTTGTTGTTGACACTTTCTGTTAGTTTGTGCTCGGTTTAAAACAAGTTTACTTTGTTTTATTAATGGGAAAGAGACACCCACAAAGTGCGGTTGTCAGTTAGTTAGATTCTATGCTGCTCGCTAGTGTGTGCGCGTGCATATACTGCTACAGGCGACCTTCTTTAGTCGTCTGACTATTTGCGTAAACTCGTTCTTTTTTGCGAGCGTTTTATTCATTAGTTCCGGTCTCTCCTATACTCCGACGTCTTTTTCTGTCATCAATGTCTATATTCTGTCCGTCCATTTATTTCTATGCATTTATAATATCAGTGTATTTCTCTACTTAATAAATCACGTCATAAACATTCATTCCGCAAACGGTGTTTCGTCGTGAGAATTAATATATTTCTCTATGGCCAAGATTTATCGGCGATATAATAACATTTATCTGCATAGAAAATAATGAAAAAGAAAACCCCCGGAAAGAAGATTAACGCATTTAGATATAAAGTATGTCATAGAACAAGGTGTACACCTTATTCACGTCCCAATACTTTTTAAATACATATGGTTAGAAGTGCATGACAGACAAGGGGGTGAAAATCACAAAAGATACTTGTACTCCCTTACCCGTGGCATGTGTATGCTTACTTTATTTGTGTGATGGGTGTTGTTAGGATGATTTTATTTATCTCCCTCCTACATTGGGAAAATGAGACACAACGTCAGGAAAGTAGGGTTTGAAAAGCCAGCGCTCTAGAGGAAGAGACCTCTGACTGAACAAAAATTGGCTGGGCAGCCTCGTCGCTGGTGCCTTATGAGATTAGCAATAATATTATCCCTTCTCAAAGGGCTAGAAGGTAAAGCCTTGGACGGCGTACCCCTGGGACTGCATAGGACCACACTTCAGACCGACATAGAACAAGGCCATGCTTGTCACAGCACGCCCAAGGCATTGTCCGTTTGATTTGGGTATGAAGTAACCCCGTCGGAGAGGGGCTGGATGCGGATAACGATACAAACTGACGACCTGGGGTTGCCAAGTTCGAATCCAGTCGGTTCCATTGCACCACTTTTCCTTATGGATCTTGACATTTTCGTGGCTTCTTTTAAGGGTATCTCATTATAGAAAGAATTGCAGAACCAAAACCAACAATAGGAACAAGCCGGTCAATAAAATAATACCATGATGATCTATCCTAATCTATTTTATTTCATTGCACGCGTCATTTGTGAGCTGAAAGCTCATGAACGCGCGTCAGTCCAACTGTAGCGTTGCTTGTGAAAGAAATATTCACTTTTTTCAGTAACGATCACCGCGGGAGGATGTAACACAAGGTCAGAATGTGGGGTTTGTTGGTCCAACGCAACATATGTAGCGCACTCTGACACTGCCAAAAATCTATGGACAGCCCCGTCGGAATTTCCCAAGTTTGAATCTCTTAGATCGATAAGAAACTTCACTATTAAGTATATATAAACGTCTTCCAATTTCTTGCATTGTTTTTTCATATGTCTCTGTCTTGGAAGCATTATATGCAAAAATCTCTTTTATGTTTCCAATTGGCTCCATTTGCCAAATAACCAATCTCCATTTTCTATGACAATTTTATCACTTGCTTCTAGAAATTCGTTCTAGATCCGCTTCCACTGAATATAATGTACGACCGGCGCACGAGACTGCACTTGCCATGTAATCGATCGCAAACCAGTTATTTACGAGTGGTTTCCAGTTTCGTGAAGAGGGGAGAACATATAATATAGCGCGACACGAAGGATGGCGGGGGGGGGGCGTTATATAAATGCCAATAAAAACGTACACCATATTGCAAAATAGGCGGGAAAATATTGAAGTCTTCGGAAATCTGGAGCAAACATTATTCATTAAAACAGACGAAATGCATAAATATTGAATTGGTTTTGATTGAGAACTATGAGAAAGGATATAAGATAGGGGTGGAATAGCTAAAGCGGAAAGGATAGCATAGACGATTTGAAAAAAGGAAGAGAAAAGAAAAAAACATAAACTTAAGTAAAACCGCAAACGATAGTCAGATTTATAGACATAAATATAGCAAAATAGATATGTAAGAATATATATATATATATATATATATATATATATTCAAATAAATATAGTTTGAGTATCCGACAATTGTTTCAGAACCTCTTGGGCTTCTCCTCAGGGATATACTGATGAGCAAATATTAGATCCGCTAATACACAATCATAAAAAAACAAAAACAAAAGACAAAAAACAAACAGACAAATTACATTTTAAATTTTCAGACGAGAAACCCTTTTGCATAAAATTACATTTTGACACCTACATTTCGACGCTTAAAAAGTCGGTTAGCTCAAACTATAGGCAGGACTGGCTAGAATCGGTCTGTCTCTCCTTCTTTAACTACATGCACATACACCCAGACATACCCACACGCACGCACACACACACATATATATATATATATATATATATATATATATATATATATATATATATATATATATATATATATATGTGTGTGTGTATATATATATATATATATATGTATATATATATATATATATATATGTGTGTATATATATATATATATATATATATATATATATATATATATATATATATATGAGTTGAAAAGAAAAATGGATAAAAATAAAATAGATGACTGGCCTTCGAATTAGGATCAAACTGTGTTTTTTTTCCTTTTTTATTGTTTACATGCTTGCTCCAATCTCCATATTTTTCCAAGGAAGTTGTAAATATATTTTGTAAATAAAATTGATTTTCAAACATTGGGAATATTTAACGTAGAGCCTAAAGTAAATGAGGTGACTACTGAAGTGAAAGTGATGGACTAATAGTGAAAGAATGAAAGGAATAGTGCTTGGACGAATGAGTTGAAATGCAGCCAGTTAAGAGTTTAATAGAGAGAAAGGGGGAAAGCCGATCCCTACTATTACACTTTTGATAACATTGCGCTGATTTTGTAAATCCACATAATTTTATTTGCGAATACTTAATTAAAAGAGCAATATATGTTCTGTTTTTGGTAGATTGGAGTCTCCTTTTGTTAAGTTGGATTCTTCACATTATACACCGAGTAAACAAAAACAGCGGGATATGGTTACATACAGACATAAGAATTATATATATATATATATATATATATATATATATATATATATATATATATATATATATAGTAAGCTATGAAAATATATTTATGGCAATTAAGCTACACAGAGGCTCCCGCGTTTGATCCCCGAGGGGAATCTTCAGGCTAACATACATGGAGTTATTTTTGCCGGGTGTTTTTATATACACCGGCTGGCTAGTTAACGAATCAGATTTTTTGTTGTTCTCTCAGCCAATCGTTGGGCTTCCTGTGAACAAAGGTGTGGTTATTGTTATTTTCTTCCCATATCCTGTTCTATTGTTCTTTTTTCTCTATAGTTTGGCCTATATCCTGTTTCCTTTGTTGTGTCAATATAATGGGTGAATTTATTTTATTTTAACACGTGGTTCCTTGTATTTCTATTTTGGGTTTTTATTTTGAAATTGTTAAGTTTTGGTTTTGTTTTGGTTTATTTATTTATCGCTAGCCTATGGTAAATTTATTTCTGTGTAGGCAGCTGTTTGCTATCTCACTTCTACAGTTTAATAGATTTCGAGCGTCTTTAAAATTTATATATATATATATTCAGCTCAGCAATTGAAAATTGCTATTTTTCTTCAAATGTGTTTTCTACAAAACCTTTATTGACGTACTCTCGTAAAGATGTTTTACTCCCCACCACCACCATAAAAATAATTTAATTCATCATTTAAAATGTAGTGCAGTGTTGACTACGTGTGTAGGACGACGTTAAGATTGGATAGTAGAGTCCAACAGCACATTCCGAGTAAGATTAGGGATGGAACCTTCCGCTCAACGGACGTTCAAAATAACACAATCTGGTCTTCCATTACAGAGCCTTTACTTAAAAACCCGCCGTGCGCTAGGAATTTTAGCATGTGCTGCTTAACCATTCCCAGTCATGCTCACTCATTATACCATTTAAAAATCTTGGAGACGATCCACGTTTGTCTTAAACGCCCCTCCCTTTTGTAAGCAAAGGGAATGTCTATTAGGACTAGATGTGATCAGTCTCTAAGATTCATCCTCCATTGTACATATAACATAACGCTATTTTATTTTCCGCACTCTCTCTTTTACCCCCCCCCTTTTTAAAATCCCTTGTTTTTCTTTGTTTTTTGTACATCCCTTGATAAAGCCTTTGTTAAGAGATGGCGAAACCGGTCGGCTGGCTTTTTTCTTGATTAACTTTTAATCATGAACGATAAAATTCGTCTTCCCTTCATCCTTGCGATAATAAAGTGTTGTACCCCCAAATCATGATATATATATATATATATATATATATATATATATATATATATATATATATATATATATATATAAATGAAGATAAAATACACAATATATCATAAAATAACATTCCGTAGATATAGGATGTATATAAAGGAATAAATGAAAAACGATTAAACACAGAAATAAATCATCAAAACAGGAGATTTACTGGTTTGGGTTGGATCACTTCCTCTAAAAGTTCATTGCTGCGAACGAAACCGGTAAATCTCTCGTTTTGCTGGTTTCTGTGTTCAATTGTTTCCCCCTTTTGTCTTTTACATCATATATATATATATATATATATATATATATATATATATATATATATCATACGCGACTGTCCCTACCCCCTGCTTGGAACTGGCAACGCGAAGTTTTTGCTTCCGATTTCTTCGCTTGTAAGCCAGGAAAGAAGCAGAGACTCAAACTGCCGGAAGTCACGTGGTTTCCTCGACTTCCGCTTTTAACCCCCCCCCCTCTTTTTTCGTCCGGGCCCCCTTTGTTATATAACAATTAGAATACCGAATTTCAAGAACTCTTCTTAAAAAATAGAGCATATATAGGTTGTAAGATGTAACTTCCCTTGTAATGCTCGTCTAGTCGTACTAGAAAGCTGTTATACAATGGAACAGTATGTCCTTGGATCACTACATTATTTTCTTCACCCATTCTTGGTTTTACCATTCTGAGAAAAGGAAATCGCTAACCAATTCTAACGATAATACAATCGGAATATACAGACATGCCAGTTATAATATTAGTGTTCCTTCAGGAAATAAAACGATCCGAAATAAATCGGTTTTATCTCAAAAATCCATATTTGAACGTGAGTATTCATTTTTCTAACAACGTAAGTATTAATTTGTGTCACTCTAAAATCGGATTTAATCAGCTTTGTCATGCGTCATAATCGACAAACCGATGCCATAACCAAAAATGCTCGCTTTCCCCACGCCTTCTGTGAAGATATACGGTGAACTTCTAATCTCCCGTCAATCAAAATATGCACGTGTTTGCGGTGAAATCAGGTCGATGCCCGATAACTGTTACGAAACAATGAATATTAATGATAGAGAGGCGCTGTTAATTTCCTTTATTGCAGTAGATACTTGGAGTATTATACTAAATACATGGAAACTGCTCCAAGTCTACAGCAAAGAAGGTAGGGAGCCTTCCTTCTTTTCGGTCGACTTGGAGCAACCGAACTAGACAACATCTCACACCTGCCAGTATCCTATATCTCTATAAAGCCACTATTATCTCGTGCATAACGTAGTGTTGCAATATCTGAACAGCTGCACCAACCGCTAGTATCTCTCTCTTGGATAGATTAAAAAAAACAAACTAATAGGTATCGCATTGTCTGCTAAACTCCAGTCGCTGTCGCATCGACACAGTGTTGCATTTTTGTGGTTGTTTTACAAGTATTTCCACGGAATTTGCCTTTGTACGCGTTCGACGTAAATACCGACCTTTCCAACTCGTAGTTACATCACACCCCTTCACTGTAGACGTTTCTGGATGCCGGAAATTTTCTACTCGAATAGCGTCTTTCATCGGACAGCTTGTCTCGTGAAATGTCCTACCTGCTCCCTGTTTGCCCGACCGTACAAAGATACACAATCTTAATGGTAATGTGAACAAGTACATTGCTGCCCAGCTCCAAACCCAGGTTTCTTCCAATAAATCTTGCCCTTCTCACAGTATTCACTGACGCTACAGTGGCAATGCCTTGTTTGGGTAAAAATAAAATAAATAAATTATCTATTTGAATTTTTTAGATGAGGATTGATAATTTGGATTATTTGGATTATTTGGATTATTGGTACTACTGTTCTCATCCTGAATGTTACTCTCCAACTCTGAAAGTATAGTATTATGACAAACTTTCTACAATATCCTCAAGGAGGCGGTAATGCATGGGAGGATTGTCTCATTACCACACAACAGATACGACACTACCCCCTGAACATAAAAAAATACTTATATCATAGTTTCGGCCTGAGACAGACATATACCAAATATATATATATATATATATATATATATATATATATATATATATATATATATATGTTATTAATGAAAAGCATAGTATAGTTCCACTGCTAGACAGACATATACATATTCTACGTTATCCATAGAAGTAGTAGCATAGTTTCGGTCTCAGACATACAGATACACAATCTCTATTTATAATGGATTACTATTTAATTAAACCAATATCTATTAATATAATACGCACGTCTGTCGGTGTTTATATTACCTATTTAATATTGATTACTAGTCAACCTCCGTGAATCCGTATGAGTAAGTATGGTATAACTTTGTTGACCAGCTTTATTCTGTTATTGACATTCTTACATGAGAGACCAAATAATGGTTACCAACATACCTAAGTGAAAATGGTACTATATGCTGTTTATTGAATATTTATGACTAGTCAACTTATGAATACGCAGGTTGTCTTTATCGAAAACTTACTTTCATTTTTATCTGATAAAGGGTCTTCCAAGAGAAGCTTGAGTCGTTTAAATAATTTGTTTTACATACTACTTTGATGAGATATAAAACATAAGTAAAGCAATTATTTTCATCATTTGAAAAGCTTATCGCATATACGCTCTAATTTGATTGTTAGCAATGAAAGAAGCAGATACTCCAACTGCCGGAAGTCAAGTGGTTTCCTCATCATTTGAACAGCTTATTGCATGTACGCACTAATTTGACACAGCTTTTTTTCTTTGAATACTCCTGTTTTAAAGATGCACTTGCTGGAGAGAGCAAAGGGCGCAACGTCCGTTCACATCAATCAAAAATCTCACTTTGTTGTTTTTCCGATTTTCTCTCGATCGATGACGTCATACTGACAAGATTTTGTAACACATTCCTCTAATCGGCATACTTCAAAGTTTAAACAATTAATGTTCGTCTCAACCTTTAAATTATCACAATAATAACAGTCGCATTACAAACTTGATGTATACCACACTCTGACCTATATATATATGTACTTAATAGTACATATATATATATTTATATATATATAGGTCAGAGTGTGGTATACGTCAAGTTTGTAATTCGACTGTTATTATTGTGATAATTTAAAGGTTGAGACGAACATTAATTGTCATAATTCTTATTTATAATCCTTCGTAGTCTCGTAACTAGTTTTTACGCTTAATTATTTTAAAATGGAATGATTTTGTAATCCGACATGAAACTTTAGACGGACGTGTGTGAAAAACAGAATACCATCACATATAGGTAAATAAGGTAATGAGAAAATTTCCATTAGAAATTAAAATTAGAAAATCATATGTCAGGACGATGCGTTATGACACGGAGTTTACTTTGTAAAGGAGATAGATAGATTCAGCCTCTTGGGCGTTGAACGTCGAATTAAATAGAGGTATATTGTGTGGCTATTCCACCCATTCCTACAAAATATAACCGGGGAGAGATTACAATCATCGAGACGAACGTCATATTTTATATGAACTAACGTATTTGTAAAAAGAAAAAATAATACAAATTGTAGCCTTAGCATAATATACTTACGTATTGTTTTCTTGAGCACAACAATTGTTCCAGCTGCAAAAGTCGAAGACGAAAAAAGCAATCGACACACTGAGACGGTTACGACGTCTAAGACAGTCACAAACACCATTATGACCACGAACACAGCTGTTTTCAAGATTACTGTCGACAAGCTTACGACTAGCAATCAGTTGAGATCGAAAACTTTCCACACTTAACGTTACATTTAAAATACGCACAAAATGTTTCTTAGATGGATATACAGGGTGATTCATAAGTCACTTTACTTAGCTATTTAAAAAGATTACCATATGAAGCACAAACATACTATGAACTTTTGATAATTGTTATCTTACTCTCTAATTACTGCTATTTATTAGGCAACGGAAACTTAATGTAGACTGAAAGCCTCCTTCGCACAACACCATAATCAATCAGATATGCTACAAAGAGTCGTAAATTATTTGCAAAAAAGAATGGAGCTGCATGCAGAACGAAGGTGGACATTTTGAAAATTTGCTGTAATTTTAAACTCCCATAAATGAATTTGTTGAATAAACTTTATGTTTTGTATTACCGTATTTTTTAACTTTCAAATTTAAAAAATAATTAGCTAAGTGACTTATGGATCACGTCCTATACGTTGAAAACTGCAACCCAACATACATAAAATACTTTTTGCTACTGGCACTAAACCCGTGTCCGTATTTCATAATACAAAATTTTATTAAATCAAAATTAAAATAAGAAAAAAAAAACTATAAAAAGGGCTAACAGCACAAAGACGAAAAATAAGACACAACTCCTGATGACGATCACAAGATTGAAAGCGCCCGAGCGATGGCCGACGAAACAACACACCATAATGTTTACACTAACACCTTGTAGAGTATGGAAGCTCTAGTTTCCAATGCCAGTCACTGTTTACAACTTCAAAACAAGATAGGGGCTTTTCCAACTTGCTTCATACCATACTAAGGAGGAGATTACTACCGTTTACTCTTTCAACGCAAGAGTAGATAACTCCTTCACCTATACATGCCCCCCCCGCCCCCTCCGTGACTACGGTATGAATTGGCGTGGTCATCTCACTTGAGAACCCGTGCTATTTTCCACACATTTGTGGAGACAAGTTTCTTGGCGCTCTTGTTCTGCGACATGACAGTTGTCTCAATGGTGGAGGAATAACCGGGTCTGTATATCTTCCTGTGTTGCTCTCCAACACCCCTGCGGTATAATCGATTTCCATTTCTCCATCCTCAGGCTCGCTGGGGGTTCAGGATTTGTGGACGGATTTGTAATCCCTGGAGTGGCATAATGTGGCGCATCCATAACTGGGTGGATTTTACAGAAAAACCAATGGTTGCACAGCGTTATACGATTGCTCCTATCTACCCGCACTCGGTACTGCCGGTTACCAAGTGTCTCCACGACCCCCCCCTGTATTCGTCCATCGACGAGGGTAATTACCATCCTGGTTCTGGATCTGAACGAATTCTACAACTTGGGGTTCCCGGAGTGGACGACAATGCTGATTATAGAACTGCTCGTTCCGCATATGGCTCTTGGCCATTGCCAACTTCCTTTGTTCGCCTATTTCTTTCCATTGTTTCATGGTTTTATATTTATCCCGTAGAACCGGAAGGTGCTCTTTAATTATTCGACCGTATAGCATTACGGCTGGAGACATGTTAACGTCCTGGACAGGAGTATTGCGATGGGATAATAGCGCACGAGGGGGCCGATCATCGCATAGACGTCCATAGCTGCCCCTATTGTCAGCTAGTATTCGTTTTGCTTTTTTAACGGCTAACTTTGCGCGGGCGTTGCTTTGTGCGTAGTATGTTGATGAGGTACGTATACATATACCCCAGTTCCTTAAAAAGGAGTTATACTCCTATGACTCAAACGGTGGTCCTCTTTCTGAAGAGATTTATTCCGGTGACCCATAAGTACCGAACCAAGTTCTCAATGTATCGCATACAGTTTTGGCCCTCTCCGATGTAATTAGGGCCACTTCCACCCATCCCGTATATCGTTCAACGTATACTAGACAGTTCCTGCCCAGTTTATCAACAAAGTCTACGACAACTTGTTGGGATGGAAAATCAGGGTCTGGTGGTGACACCAAGGACTCCTTGGTCTGTGATGGCGCAATCGTGTTGCATGTGCGGCACTGGGATCTGGTTTGTCGGATGCTAGCATCCAGACCCGGCCAGAACAATCGTGTGTCTCGCGTTCGCCAGCATACTGTTTACGCCCTGATGCGCAGAATGAAAGGATTCCACTACCTCTTCACGAAGTTGTCGAGGTATTAGGATTTTGTTCTTTTATAATGACTCCCTCTAGGCAGTATATTTTTCCTGCATAGGCCAGAAAACCCGAGCTATGGGTGAGAGATCATTGCGTGATTAGGGGTAATCATTTTGGATCAGATCTCTTTATGGCCTGCATTCTTCATATGTGGCTTCCGGGGCGACACATTCTTTTCCCATATTATAGCTTTCAGCTTAGGGTCGCTTTCATACATCAACGTGAACGCGATTCTGACTGCAGTGTCGATCATTTGGTCAGGGTTTCTTGATGGTGTTCCTGCTGGGTATCGGGATGGGCAATCCGGGGCTAAATTAAGTTCATCAGAGTGATGTTTTACTTGGAAGCGGTACATCAGTGTTCTTTCTTTGAAGTTCAACAGGCTGTTTTTTAAAATTATTTTCCAGGGCCTGGTTAGAAATATTTTTATTAATGGCAGGTGATCCACTGTTACCAGCAAATCCGGACATCCAAGTATAAACATTCGGCATGATTCTAATCCGTAGACAAGGGCTAACGCCTTTTCTTCCACTGGTTCATATCGCGATTCTGCATCGTTGGTAAAACGGAACCCAGCCAGAATGAGTTTCCAGTGGCCATCCCCACAACTCATGTTTACTTCGTTCTCACATCTACAGTGTTTTTGAAATAGGAAGTACGATATTCCTGTGTTGCTGTATTCTGTCGCCAGCCCTGTCACTCTGTTTATTTCGAATGTTTGGACACCCTTCTCAATCCTTTTCACTATCACTCTCTTCGATTCTTGGAATATACTCTTCAGTGTCTCATCCCTATACAACTTTCTGTTCTTTGTCCTCAATAGTCTTCGGAACGGAGCCATAACTTCTGCTTGTGAAAAGGCAAACGACATCTGATTTACAAGTCCAAACTAGAAACTAACCCCAGTGATATTTGTGGGTGTACGGAATTTAAGAATGGTTTCTGTCATCTTTTTTTTAGGTCGAACGCCATTTGCAGTGACCAGAAATCCTGCGAATTCTATTTTCATTTCAGCAAAATGAAACTTATCCGGATTAAATACAATCCCCTTATCTGCGCAGCGACTGATATAGTAAACCGTTTGCCAAAACGATGACTCTATTGAATCGCCCCATAGGAGGCTGTCGTCTATGCATCGGGTCTCACGATCGATATTAACTGTGATGTCATCAAACCGACGGGTGTATTCGTCCCCTGAGCCATGGAATGTTTGAGGGGCCCGACAGTACCTATATCGGCCCCACTCGGTGATGAATGTAGTGGCATCCCGTACGGCTGGAGATAGCGGTAGACTGTGGTATCCATTCCATGCGTCAAGGATCGTTTTCCTAGTGTATCCCGGTATCATCGAAACCTGATTGAATGGTGATGAGGTGTGATGTCTTTCTCTCATAGTGGCATCATTAAACTGTTGTAAGTCAACCGTGCGCCTTAGAGACCCATCTTTTTCGGTATGAACACCCTTCCGTGAACACAAGGTAGTAGGTGTGCCTACCGGTACCGGTTCTATTATCCCCAGTGCGACGTCTCTGTCCAGGTCCCCCTTCACCTTCTTCTTCCAGTGATGAGGAACGGGTATTTGGTGTGTAATTTGCTGTCGGTGTTACTCCCGGGACGAATTATATCTCTAAGGGTTTACCTTCTATTGTTTGCAGTGGTTGATGTAAGCATGTGTTAAATGCGCTTGACTTAAAATGTTCCACTAACCAGTGTTCGAGTTCGTGTCTGTTGGCTTCTGTTGGTTTGAATGGGATGGTTTCTGGTTTCATCGGGACATATGTTCTGTGCGGGCATCCACATGGAGCAATTTCCTTTATGTTCCTTAATGCGACAATGAAGTTGGGGAATTGTAAGGCAACAAACCCAGATCCTTCAAGGCAGTTTGTGAGAAATAAAATCTTGATGTATTGGCTGATACATATACTGCCTGTCGTGTCCTTTTTATTCCCACTTTTATGCATAGAAACAAAACACCTCTGATCTGTTATCGGTTGTCTGTTATGCCCCGTATCCGATGGGTAGTGTACACGAGGTACCCATCTGGGTATCCAATGAATTACTGAATCTCAGGTCCACTCGAACAAGTCTGCGCCCATGTGTCTGCAAGGGCTGGGATGCGATGACCATGCTGGATCACCGGTTTCTTTGGTATTCGTCCAATTTTTTCCTGAGTTACAGGCATCATGGTGACTTCTACTGTCACCGAAGGGGGTAGCTCTGGGACGCTCATCTGAAATTGTTCCCCATCCCACTCGAGGTGAGGCACGTTTGTTGATTGTGTGTTGTTGTACCTGCTGTCCTTGCGAGCAGAACAACTATCCGGAGCACTGTTGGTGAACATGAACGACTCCCCACTCTTTGACATTTTACTCATGGCTTCTGTTTTGACCCCCACAAGTTTACGGCACACTTTTTTCATGTTCCGGTTCATTGATCCTCTAGGGTGTGAAGTCTCTCCACAGCCATTGCAAGATTTGGTGTATTGTGGGGTTGGGAGGCCCCTGCCCCCCCCGGTAGTGCTGTTCTTGGTTCAACCTTTGTACGTTGGATAACGTAAGAAAGGGTGTGGCATTGTAGACGTGAAAGGTTAACTGTTGCCTCTAGACAGACCAACCGTGTGAACTTCTGGTCCAACGTGTCAAGTGACGCTACCTCCGCAGTACGTTCCTTTGATGTTTTACGTTGCAAAGTCCTGCTATCATTTGTCCGGCGACCATGTCATCTGAGTAGTCTACTTGCTGCCTGCAAGTTTTGTTCATTTGGACATCGAACCCTGAACTCGCAGCATTTAGCATGGCCACGTAATCTAGATAAAAAATGCGTTATCGATTCACCCTCTTTCTGCCTCATGTAGGTGGACTTCTTTGTGTAATACTCTTACTAACACCAGTTGTATCTTACGTAAAAAAGTACTCCTCCGTGGCAGAGTTGAGCGTTTCTGGCCCAACTAGTTGGAAGAGTACCGTGTTCGTTTCCGGTGTACATGTCTCCCGTCGTTCGTTCCGGATTGCGGCTGCGTCTTCCAATCTACATACATCCTTGTCTTGGGCCCACATATTCGAAAAAAATGCCCACTCTTTATATGTGCTATCCAATCCTACTGAGGGTCGTCCTGGTTTTTTAACCCGCAATGTATTTGACTGACCGATCGATATTTTCTTTTTGCAGCTCGATCAGTTCTTTCATTAATAATACACTTTCATGCACCATGGTGACTGGTGGTAAATAAGTCCGACATAGTGCGTGAAAAAAGTTCACGTTTACAGTATTTACAACTCTAAAACAAGATGACGGCTTTTCCAGCTTGCTTTATACCATACTAAGGGGGGGATAACTCCCGTTTACTCTTTCAACACAAGAGTAGATAACTCATTTACCTATACACACCTGAAATCCGAAAACTCGCTCTCCGTGTCGAGATTCTAACAAGGAAAATAACAAAACGAGAAAATTACGTAGTCTTCAATGAGTCCTATATATATATATATATATATATATATATATATATATATATATATATATATATTGTTGATGATTTTATTCCATTACTTGCGACAAAACATATTCTGTTTCGTTAACACTTGCAAATAGCGTACACACCGTCAGACGACAAATGGAATATAATGGCATAGATCTTAGATTTACCTCAACAGGAAATTGAAGATGCATTGGGTGGGGGGAGGGGGGACAGAAGTGGAGCTCTGTCTATGACGGGGACATGAGACATGAGGTGGGAGGGAAGGACCCCGACAAGTCATTTTTCAAAAATTGCGTGGGAGGTTTATATATGTGTGTGTGTGGGGGGGGGGAGAGGTGCGTTAATAGTCTAGGTTAGAGTTTTGTAATAAAAACAGTATTTCAAGCTGATGAAAATATTTTTATGTTGTTTATTTTTTAAATAATATTTAATAGGAACCATTTCGAATAAAAATCAACTTATTATTACTTATTGAAACGAACTCTTCTAGTGAATTATGAAAAATTATGGATTTAAGAATATTCTTTGATTTCACAACTTGTGTTATCTCAATCAAAATACAAAAAAATATTTTTCATCGGAAAGTGAATCATAAATATACGTGCTGCTTTCGTTTGTACTTTTATTACATTTTTCGTTAGGCCATTCATTTCGCATTTATTTTGTATCATTTACTATGCATTTCAAACATGTTTTGCTTCCGATTATGTGGGTAATAATAAGTAGATTTTTACTCAAAATGATTCCTTATTTAATAGTATTGAACAAAACGTAACATTATTTTAATCGCCTATAAAAGTTTTGTTTTTACAAAACTCTAAACTAGACCATTACCATATAGGGGACGAACACTGTTTTTTTTAAATAATATTAAATAAGGAACAATTTCGAGTAAACATCTATTTATCATTACCCGTTTTAAGATGTTGTAAAACATTTTTCGTTCAAAACACGCAATATCAACACCAAGTATAAGAACACGTCGATTTTGAAGCATGAGGGACTGAAACGAACTGTTCCGATGAATTATAAAAATAATGTATTTTAAAAGTTTATTCGTGTTAACAACTTGTATTATCTAAATAAAAATACTAAAATGAGTATGTCTTTCACGTGTTTTTCTTCGTAAAGTTAATTATCAAAATAAGTTCTGGGTTTGTTTCGTACTTCCATTACGTTTTTCGTTAAGCCCTACTTACGGTCTGTTAGTGTTCATTTTGTAGCATTTTCTATACAGTTTGTAGCATATTTACAAATTTCCAACATGTTTTGTTCCAGTTAATATTATTTGAAAAAACAACATTAAACCATCTTAATCGCTTATAAATATTTCTTATTACAATACTTCAAACAAGACCACTTCCATGTATTTATATATATAATATATATATATATATATATATATATATATATATATATAGAGAGAGAGAGAGAGAGAGAGAGATTATTTAAATTATCCACATAAAATAATATATATATATATGTATATATATATATATATATATATATATATATATATATATATATATATATATATATATATATATATATATATATATTTCTTTTTTGGTACAGAAAGATAAGTACAACATTAGTAGCGTCGGTTTCAAGCTCAGTAGGACTTAACAATCCGGCTCTCTTCAGCTTATGTTGTCACCTGTTACAGAAATGTGAATTCACATGTCATTCTCGTTTGGATGCGTTATTTGCTTTAGAGTGTTATGTATATTTGTTCAAAATTAGTTTTAGGAAATTATGAGACTATAAAGTTTAATAAGGTTCGAAAAAAGGGGGTGGAATGTAAAATTGGAAAAAACTTAAAAATATATAAAAAAAGAAAATATCTCTAAACAAGTCCTGTTATTCAATGTTTATTAGGGTGATACGTGAATTCTCATTTCTGCAAAAGGTGAACATGCGCTGAAGAGAGCCGAGTTGTTAAGTTTTTCGGAGCTTGAAACCAACGGAACCAACGTTGTACTAATCTTTCTGTACAAAACAAGCAATAAATATAACGCTCTTATTTTCGATTCTCAATTAATCGAAGAGTCTGCTGGGATTTCCTCACCATATTACAAAAGAAGTTACACACATATATATATATATATATATATATATATATATATATGGGAAATGGAAAAGGAAAAAACAAAAGATGTTATTTTTTTTAATGTGGAGTACTGTGAGTGAAACAGGGGAGGGGTGGGAGGGTTAGTAAATTTGTCTTAGGGTGGGAAAGAGGGGGTGCTGAGGTTTTTGTTGTGTGGAGGTGTAGCATGGATTTTGAGGGGCTGGGGAAAGAGGAGGGGAGGAGGGCTTTGTGTTTTTAGTGGGTAGGTTGTTTCATAGTTTTAATAATAAAGTCCAACAACAACCTAGCATTCAAAGTACACCGCAAAAACACTCACAAAAACGATTACATACACTTCTACTCTCACCACAATAGCAAGATAAAATCAAGTATGATTATAGGCTTTTTCCTACGCGCTCTTATAATCTGCAGTCCTCAATACATAGATGAAGAAATAAAACACATCATTAATTTCTTAAAAACACTGCAATGCCCCACACATTTTATATTAAATGCCAAGAAGAAAGCCTTTCAACTATTCTCCAAAAACAACACACAAAAAATCAAACACCAAACACGTCTCTCATAGACATCTCCCTTTTCTTACCCACGCATTCCAATAACACATCCATATGCAACACACTTAACAAACTAGGCATTCTAACAGTACAAACCACATCACACACCATAAAACAAACATTAAACACAGCAAGAGCTTTCCAAAAAAAAAACACACATCCCATGCCGGCTTATATACTGTCCCATGCAACAACTCCCATCACATTTACATGGGAGAAACACAACGTAAATTGAAAAAAAAGATTGAGAGAACACAAAAGGGACATACACACAATAACTCTCTCAGTGCACTTTTCTCCAATGTATTAGAGCACGATCATGCTTTCAAATTTGAACAGGCCAAATTCACCAAATATATTCATAACAAAGCTTGCCGAAGACTACTGGAAACTGCACTAACCACAGCCTTCAACACCATCAGACTACGAAATGGCTTCTACAATCTATCCCCCTTAATAAACAAAATTATCCTGACCAAACAAAAACTAAACCTAGATCATAACTAACTTTTCTTCTCTTCGCTCTCAATTGTACTTTTATACAAGTTCTCGCATACACACTTACGCACAAACCCCTCCCCACATACATTTTCATTCACCACGAATCTAAACCACTTTACCACAAATAACAGCCTCACCAATGAACACAATCTAGATACCCTCACCAATATTTAAATATTTAAACCCCTTTTGTCCTCAATTTAATTTCAAACCATCAACACTGCCTGCAGAAAACTACATTTCACCTATTTCTCGTCAAAATTGATATCACTTTTCTCCTTCTCTTTCTTTTTCGTTTTCCTTCCCCTCATTGTCATATTCTCAGCACCTTTCAACACTTTCCTTCTTACATACTTAAATTCACACATTCCTGACATAGCAAGCTGGTCAAATACTCCTAGTCTCCAAAAATGTCACACCTAATCACAACAAAATCTCCCCTCACCAATCTCACCCTTTCGAGTACATCTTTCTTACCCCCCCTCCCGCCCACTTTCAAATCATTTACATTTCTTTAAATCTTTTTCTAAAACTATGACACTACCTACACACCAAAAACACAAAGCTTCCCCCTCCCCTCCTCTTTCCCCAGCCCCTCAAAATCCATGCTACATCTCACCACAAAAAAAGCTCAGCACCCCCTCCCCTCTCTAACACACTAAGACAAATTCACTAACACTCCCACCCTCCCCTTTTTCACTCACGGCTATCCACATTCATTTCTCTCCCTGTCACCGACTCCTCTCAGCCCGGACCTTGGTCCTGCACCCCCAGTAGTGGCTACTACTTCTTCTTATTAACCCATCATGTCAACCCTATATTTCTATGTACTTGCATGACATTTTTCTTAAAATTATCATAAGGAAGTCTAACGAATAAAGACGAAACGTTGATGAATACATAAAAAAAAAACATCTTTTGGTTTTTCCTTTTTCATTTCCCATTACGTCGGATTACCCTCACCCTTCCTTTCTATTATATATATATATATATATATATATATATATATATATAGGGAACTTCTTTAGCCACCTTTAACCTTCAACAACATTTCAGGAAGATGCCAAACAGCGGTTGTAAATCAAAGATATAGAGAATGACCCGCCTTCTTACAAACATAAACTGCGAATCAAGTCTGAACCTTATTCCCTTGGCTCATTAACGCTGTGGGTCCAGTGAAGGACTCTCACCCAGACGAGAACGTTTATGAGGGTGATCAAAAGCTGCTATGGCTAGATGAGGTTACAACACCGACTCAATTATCTGCGATGGATAGAGGAGATCCATGTGATACAGCACGTCTGTTTCTGTCCACGATTATCCAACCTGTGTAGTTTGAAAGATCTCTAAGAGTTTCATTATATTGCAAAAAAACTACATAAAAAGTGGGAAACTGTGGCATGACCACATACAAGAAGAACACAGAAAGAAGAAGAAGCGAAAAGTTTACAGGTGCAATTTGAGATAAAAAGAAATCCGTATCGTATTACTACCAATAAGCAAATTCAAGAAAATGTTAAAAAGAATTAGTTTTATTGATGACCACCTAAAATGCAGGTAATACATTTCATTTAATCTATTTGGCCGGGTCGATCTAATTTCTTCTTTGTCTATTTACAACTTCCGCCCGATCTACTGGTTGCGAAATGCTGTTGGTATCGATTTCCAATCGGAAGCATACTTTATTTTTCCACTCTATTATTCAAACTCGTTCTTTTCGATTCTTTACTTTGCACTATTTTTTAGTTGCGACCACGCATCTCTATTTAAGGTTTCGTCTATCGGTCTTTCTGCCCACCACGCTTTAGTTTGAAATATAATATTCATCGCGCAACGCGCAGTTTAAATAGACAACTGATATTTTACATTCGCTTCACAGTATTTATAAAAGTCACTGTCCATCAGTCTGACTGTCCTGTTAAAGTTGTAAATAGTATTTTCATCGGTATGTTACGCTTTATTTTGAAATCGCATCGAATTTTCTAAAGTCGCAGAGGTATTTTTATAGAATCACTCCCGTCTACAAAACCGGGCCCTAATCCGTTGTTATTCCTTTCAGTTAAGGTTACGTATAGAATGATTGGTTTGAAGACGAGTTTTCGTATAAAAATACCGTCGCAAGTTGAATGATCGCATCGTAGTTTAGATGCGTTCAGTTGTTAAGTATAAGTTGAGTAAACTGTTTAGTCGAAAATAATAGGAAATGACAGCCCAGTCGATGACAACTTGCTGAACTCGTGGTTACTTTTTACTCTGCTGTGGGACTTGATAGAAATGGTTGTGACATCACATAACACATCGAGAGAGTTAGAAGAGTAATCACTAGCTCAATGGGAGCACTACATGTGTGAACATGTACATTTTAAAATGGTCTGATATGAATAAAGAGTGATTATCGATCTCTCTCTGTCTTATCAGTGATGCGGCGCAAATATCAAGTCGAATACACCTCCTCTGTCTTCAACGGTGTTATCTTGACTTAGTCCTGTTAGAGGCCTAAAATAACTTATTTGCAGACGGCATCCCTTCAGAAGGGTGCGTACAGGAGCAAGCATCTAACGAAGGTATGACTATTAACTTTTATTAATGTATGACACAAGATTGAAGGGTAATACACTACAATAGTCGTTTTCCGTTGGTTCGTCTGTCACGCTGAATTCTTCATATTAAAGGCATATAAAACATATATGTCTGTCGATTTATCTGTCACATTTAAAAGTTATGTATCATTTTTTGTGATTGTTAAAATTTGAAATAGCATTTACTTTCCGTGTCATATTTTTACTTACCGGCGGATGTATACATCATCACACACACGTGTTTTCATGGTCGTTAATCCTGGTTCTTGCTTGCGTTTGGATAGACTCACTCGGCCGTCAATGCTTAATTTTTAATAACGGTTTATTAAATGTTTATTATAAGGTATTACAGCAACAGAAAATATCAGAGGGACGAGTTACATTCGTACCCGCGAAGAGAGAAAAATAGAGGAAAACACACAGATAGATAGGCTGATAGCTCGTCTCGCTACACCCAGCTGCACCTAAATCTTGCCAGAGAAGTGATCGAAAATCTTCACCCGGGAATCACGTGGTTTTCTCGACTTCCGTGTGGGGTCATCTATGACACTTTACAGTGTTACTCAAAAATGTCAATTTAAACACGGTTACAATATGTAACATGTGTGTCAGGCTGGAGTTTGAATTTAAAATCTCATCGCTTTAAATGAATATTTAATGGCTGCCTGTTATTTTTTTGTGTTTAAATATTTGTTACTTCTTTAAAATTCTTTTAGTTGTTATAACAGCAAGCAAACTGGAGCAAAGATCTCGGACACGAATTATACTGATGAATATGTATTTATTTGCGTGCACGTGGCCAACGCTGAACTATAACATCTTTTCACTGTAAAACTGGAAATACATGAAAATAAACAAGTCTTACAAACATGTTCTAAGACAAAACAAAGCAAATTATAAAAGAGTAAAAATTAAAATAGGTTTAGAGAACTATGCGTTTCTTATCTCTATTTTTGCCAAGCTACTTGCCACAGTGCGAACGTCTATCACAAGCGGAACAAGCGTCCGACTCCCCTGTTGACTGATTCGGAAAGACTGCCCTGGGTGAGCAGGGAGTGTAGAGGCACGACAGTTTCCCCGTGCGCATGTCTTCCGGAAGAGGACGGTGCTGAATTATGACCGGCCAACATGTGAAACTCCAACGTTTACAGTTGTAATACTCACTTACAAATGGTCGTAATTCGTGTCGTCTTTTTTCATTCTTTCTATTTCCATGTTGCCTTTTTTTCTCGTGTTTTTATCTTTCTCTTTTCTCTCTCTTTTGCACACTTTGAACGTATGTGTTCTTCCTTTTCTTTTATAGGCCTTGTTCTTTCTTTCAGTGTATGGATGTGCAATGCTGCATGTTTACTCGGGTGCACAGTTGCAATACACGCAGACGATAGACCTGCAATGAAATAAATATTCAGTTAAATAATGGAGATTGCCATAAAAATGTCTGACGGGTTTTAAATAGTAATGACCAAGTTTCATGCTGTGTTAATAACCCACTTGTAATTTTCCAGAAGTAATGCTATACACGAAGGGAGACTCTTGGTCAGTCAGTTTTTTATGTCCATTAATAAACAGATGATAATCTCGAGTGGTCTCCTATTATAGTCAAAATTATATATATATATATATATATATATATATTTATATATATATATATATTTATATATATATGTATATATATATTTATATATATTTATATATATACATATATACATATATATATATATTTATATATATATATATATTTATATATATATATATTTATATATATACATATATATATATATATATAAATATATATATATATATATTCAAGCATAGGGACAGAGTGGTTGTAATGTGATTCTTAGAGATAAATAGGCCTTTGGGTCGTAAGCTGACAGACTGATTGTGTTTACAAAGAATATATGTTTGTCTAGATTTGCAGGTACGTTGCTCAGTTAGAAGTGACTATCGTTTGGTAGAGCCCCCAAATATAATTGTATCTTCACAAAAGAAAACATTCTTTCTCATTATAAACTGGAGTTGTGATTTTGTTAGGAGAGATCCTCTTTCTGTTGCAGCGCCGACCGAGACCACAAGATTGCCACTAAGACCAAACTCAGAATCTGAACCTAACAATAAGCAGACGGCCACAGTCTATGCAGTGAAAACACACACACGCACGTTCAAATCTGTATCATTCCTCACTGCGTACATCGTAAAAATGTATTCTTTTATTCTCGAGATATAATGAATACTGTGGGTCAATTCGTGCACATTCCATCTATAATGAAACACGGATTGCGAATTTATCTGATCGCACATCTCCTGAACTGTCATTGCTTGGGCCCCGTTACAAAGAGATACTCAGTGCGACTTGAAACAATGCAGAGATGAACAAAGAGAAACGGTTTATTTAGAGTTTCTCCCTTCCTATATTTGCCATAGAAGCAAGGTTTAAGAATTGAGTTTTCGCATACTCCTGTTCGATTTTACTTCTGATCAATCAATACATTTTCTCTTTCTTTGTTGCTTTCATCACTTCATTCAACACAACATTTCCTCATCGATCTGTTTTTCTCAGCGCCTCTCCGTTAATTATTTCCAGTCTTGACCCGAGCCAAGGTCAAGACCTGCTGTCACCTAAACATCGAAAAAGTGAATGGATGGTCATCAGCCGAAACCCACTTATTGGTCAACACATGGTCAATGCGCATAATTAATAATGAGTCTCGCCCACTAATTAGTTACATAACATAATAGGTTCAGGACCAATTTATCATCAAAACAATTAAATATCAGAATCGGAAATCTCAGAACAAACTAATTTGGTTTTATAATACGGACTAAAGCAAAAGAAGTTTGAATACCGACTTGTGTTTGTGCACTTATTTTAGACATTGGATGTGTGAATAAAGTACAAAGAAAATTACTATTTTTAAAGTTAGATTAAAAGTATCTATTAAACTTACACAAGAAATGAAAGATATTTATTTACCGAATGTGTCAGAGAAGTAACGTCGCGAACAGATAGTCGATATATAAAACGCTGGTATTATTTAACCTCTGAAAGTTTGTCCGTAAAACAGAACGGAAGTGTTTTATTGAGATCCTATCTCTACCCTCAAATAAACTGGGTAGAATATATATTAAACTCTATATATTAAACTAGTAGAATACCTATTCCAGGATGTGTATGAACAATACATACAATATTAGTTTTTCAATTTTATGTTTTTTTCCTTCTTTAAAGGGGTATGGTATAGTTTCAGAGCTACCTCCCTAAATGGTAAAGTTTACAAAATATAAATAATGTGCCTACGCAACTCCCCCATTTACCGAGAATATATATTCCGTAATTAATAACGATTAGATCAATGATTTAGTATTTTACCTAGCACATGGGTGGGTAGTTAGAGGAGAGAGAGCACGAACCAACCATCTACCTGAAGAGCGCAAGCGTGTTAGAACATTGGGAAAGATTTTATCGAAAAAAGAAGATAATACTTGAAATATGAGACTTGTATTCACTGGGACTCCAGGTGAACACCACTGGTTATTATCAGTAGGCAATCATTGATAATGACTTGTGTGACACCTTTTGGAGAGTAAATAATAATAATAATAATAATAATAATAGTAGTAGTAGTAGTAGTAGTAGTAGTAATATTAATAGTAATAATAATAATTTAAAGGTGTCTACATGTCTAAATAACTAATAACAAAAGTTATGGCATTAGACTCATCCATATACAAAGAACATTTCAAGATAAACATAATTCTGTATGGAATTATGTTAATTATCGAAGCGCTAACATCAAGGATGTAGGTTCTTAGCCTTTTAGCGGAATTCCGTTTTTTCCAATCTAGAAAACACGGATTTCTGCTTAAATCGCTTGAACCTCTCTCGGATGTGAGTACTCCGCTTTTCGGTCGAACTCCGCTTTATCTGATTTGTGCAAACCTTTTCGTTGCTATATATAGCTGGATTTTATTTCTATTTCTATTTCTTCCTTTCTCTCTCTCTCTCTCTCACTTCATATTAACATTTTTGTGTTTTCTTTCTTTCTCTTTCTCTCTTTCCGTTTTGTCTTGTCTTGTCTTATTTTCCTTTTTTCCCTTCTATTTTTCTCTTAAAATTTAAAATTATGGAGCGAGGGGTTAGATGACGTGTATTTCATGAAAAAATTGACGTCCTGTCTTCTTCCCTCCATATGCACACTTAGTGTATTTCGTTTAATTTTGACTTCCATAGTTGAAACTGATTGCAGTTGTTCAAGTAAATGCTGAAAATAATCGAAACAATAGTTTCTCTGCCCTCTCCTTCCACTCACAGACACACATACACACACACATACACACATACACACACGCGGGTTAGGCGTGACCTCCAAGTAAGGACATTCATCTTGATTGCAGCTTTTGCGCCATTTGCTACTCACATATGATATCTGGGAAAATTTAGAACTTTTATACTTCTATAATGTTTACACTTCTTTCGAACCTTATAAAGCTATTGCCATGCCACGTTGCAAGAATATAGGTAATAAAGGAATCACTAGATTCCTTAGCTAAAACTGAGTTTCTATTAGTGCAAACATAGATCAAAATGTATCTGTTCTGATAATGCACTTCATCTGGTCCGTCCTCGCTCATGAAGGAGAATTCTTCAAGACCGATGTAATTTTTTTTATTTTTGACATAATCAAGAGTGCCCCTTCCTTGGGAACTGGATTTTCCTCACATTAAAAACAGACCTCAGGTCTTACTCTTTCTTAAATGTCAAATAGTTGATTTCATTGTTTTTGGAGAAACTAGAAAATGTGTACGCACCGCGTTGGAGCAAGCGTGACACTAATTAACTATTGCAATTAAAACTACACTACACTCTCATATCTTCCGGTGACATTAAAAATGAATTAATTCATATTCGTTTTAAGTTATATCAATAAAACATTTTAAATGTGTAGTAATATTTTTGGTCAACCTTGAACATTGATCGCCTACTAGTATTACATTAAACATATTTAAATATTCGTCAGGTCACAATCGCGACATGTGGGCAAATTGGGTACATACATATCCAATGCAAGAGCTGAATCCTTAGAAAACTACCTCATGTCTGTATTGATTTACTCCTCTCCAAGAGTTAGGCACACATCCAGTTTTTATCTTACTCCCACAAGTAAGATGTGACCCAAGATCGGGTTGGGAAAGTGGGATGTAAAAATTGCCTGGCCAGCTCCGTCAGCATTCTCCGGTAAGGCGCCTCAGGCAGTAAGCAATCAACTTACTCCTCCCCAAAGAGGGAAGGCGAAGCCTGGGGGGGGGGGGGTTAGACCTCCTAGAACTGCACAGGACAGACCCATAGACCGGCGTAAATCAAGCCTCGAAGGTCAAGATAATACCAGTCTATGGGGTGCAGTATCAATCGGAAGAGATACTAAACTTTGTATCTTAATCTTAGTAGAAGTCTAGAATGGGTGGTCACATTCAATGCAACCAAAACAAACTTTTTCCATTTAACAATTATAAGAAATCTGTTGGAAGACCGATACTAATATCTAATAACATCGTATCAAAGAGTTTAAACTACATGGCATAAGATTTACAAGCAACACGAATTGAGATAAATACATAGAGTGTAATGCAACATCTGCTACAAATTAGGTGGCAAACATTGTCCTGTATCGCTATGAAGCTACTATTTGTTCATTCATGGAGTGTTATTTCCGCATCTGGTGATCCGGCCACGGATGTCTCCATCTTGGACAGGGTGCAAAACCGAGTTGGTAATTTAATAGTTCTCGCACTGTCTGCCATGTTCTAGCCCGTGACCCAATGTTACATCGTTGTGCTTTATTTACAAGAACATTCACGTAATATACCCCGATAAACTTATTGCACATGTGCTCTTTCTACATAAATTAGTACCTGACTAGCAGTAAAATCATTCCTTTCACTATAAAGGCCCCCAAATGTCGGAATATTTTCTACTCTAATAGCTTCTTTCCTAGGACAATTTGTGTTTTAAAATCCGTCCCTTCGGCCTGCTATACCGACTGTGCAAACATGTAGAAATGTAAATGTACTGTAAACAAATATCGTGCTATGCAACTATTTGCTTCAGATGCCTTCATATAAAGATGCCTCCTAATCACAAAAACCTCTTACGTCTTGAAAACAGGTGTAAACAAACATAGGTAATAGTTTTTAAGTCTACTTTATTACACCTGTTCTGGTAATCATGTAGTTTCTCGACCCATGTAATTTTATCGAGAATATATGCAGTAGCTCAACCATTCTTTTTAAAGATTATGACATGCTGAATATGTTAGCGTTAAAATCAATTTAGCATTACGTATGAAATAAGAAAACAATTTTTTTTAAATTAGCCGACCATTTGTTTTTTTTCTGGCTAAATGCAAGATAGACGCTAGCTAGTAGATCTAAAATGTTGAAATGGCAACGGATAAGACGAAGCGAACAGAAGTTGGTTCTTATACTTTGTTATCCAAATTCAATATTCCAGAAACATTTTAATTGTTTTGAATGAATTATTTCTTATTAAACTCATTGAAAGACTTTACTTCTTTTATAACTCAAGGAACGTCTTTACTTCTATTCAGGATTTTAATGCGCATACGTTTAGCATGCCATAATCTTAGGAAGAATACCACTTTTTTTGCTCTTGCATATCGTATTTGTGATAGAATAAAAAGAGCAAGGAAATACGTCTTTACCTTTTTTTGTTGACTAATTTTCGTTGAACCCGATTTTAAGAACAGATTTCAGAGTAAAAAGAAATTTGAATGTGATTTTAAACTACGATAAATTGTCATGATACGGTCAGAAATTACGCTCTCTTCATATAGAGTATGCAGAAATAACAGTTGCTACGGTCGGGTTAGTAGCTTGTTGAAACAGTGTAACAATGAGGAACTATGGAACAGAGTGCTGGCAATGCTGCAGTTCAGAGAGCCTCTCCAACCAATCAAACCAAGAACAGAATCTTAAGAAAAAATGCTAATCAATCTAAGTCGTACAATTAATTTTAGCCAACATAATGAGTAGAAACGGTGTGTAAATAACGATGTTAAACTGAGATATTTTGGTAAAGCGTATAGGCTACCCCAACTTGATTCCACAACATCAGGCTCAATCTCGCATACAGAATGCAAAAGTCAGTTAATATCCATAACAATCCAAAATCCTCAGTAAACGTGAGAATGGCAGGTCTTAAATTATAATTTAAGAAATGCAACTTTCCATTCGGACAACCTTCATAATACAATTTCTAGGGTTATACAGCAACGAAGCGAACGCCATTCCAAACATTCAACTTTCCCATTTCAACTCACTTATTGAAATTCGTCTCTCTCTACATTTCCATAATATTTAGTCACAGTCAATAAGGTTTCAAAAAAATAAAATAAATAAATATTCGCATAATAAACACCAATTTTCTTGTCAACTTTTTAGTCTGCTACTTTTCAAATAAAATTTAAAATAGTGTATTTTAATTATTTAAAACAAGTTTTGAATGGTTATCTCGTAAAAATATTAACTAAATAAGTATTCCTCTACTAAGCTTAAGCCATGTTTAGTGAGTACAAGATTGATGACCATTTAGGAATACTTAGCGCTGTATGTCATCTCTTCTTACCGAGGTATACATGCTGCTGGGGACCGCATGTGAATTTAATATTCCCTAGAAACCTCCGATTTCGGTGGAAGCCGGATACCCGTCTAGGGTGAACACCACACCAAGTATTACTGAATGTATATAGTACTAGCTTAGCGCTTTTATTGTAGTTCCTGGCAGACAGTAAAAATTAGTGATTAAGTCGATCATATAATAGAACGCCTCATATAGAGTTCGGAACTGTGTCGTAGGCGTCGGGGTCGGAGTTTGTTCGGTCCGGGAAGCACGTGCCCGCGGGCATTTATCGATTTCATAGTTATTTAATTCGTTCAGATTCCTCATTCCGGCCGGTTGGGCCAAAGAGATTTGACATTTACATCGCCATGGAGGAAGTTTCTTGATGACCCCCAAACTAGGCGAATACTTGCCGTCTTCACTCGTGGTCTTGACGTGAGCTACCAATTACACATCTGTCACTACAAGCATTTCCAGAACAAGTCTTTAACTTCGAATATGAAAAATCCGGTCACTTAAAATCTTTCTTCACACTTTTCAGATAGGATATTGGTTGACCTTTGTGATCTATTCTGTCCATCAAAACAGACGGTTTCGTCGACTAATGTAAAATATACTTCTTACGAACCCATAGCTTATGCATTATTCAAGAGTTATTTCATCTACAAGATAGATTAATCATATATCGAAGGTTTGTGCTTATACTATAGTAGGTATTTCGATCGGTTACATGATTTAGGAAACACTTTTAATACTTATAAAATAACTCAAACAAAAAGGAAATATTACATCTGATCAGTCAACAAGTTATAATATATCTATTTATATTTATAACAGTCGTTCTGAAACTGTTTTTATATGGTAATTCCAGAAGGCTCAATGTACTCCTAAGTATAGATGGATTCGAATCCTTTTACTACAGGGGTTCAACAAAATAATTGAAATACTTTGTGAATTTTGCATCAATTAAAAAACACCTATTAGAATTAAAATATAAATTACCAAAATAGTGATTTTATTTTTAAATTCATGGTTATTGTTGTCCTGAATTAATTGGTTAAGATTATTTTTTATTTTGTGTATATTAATAAAGAACATAATTTATCAGATTTCAAAAGAGGGCAACTTGTTGGTGACCGTATAGCAGGTGCTAATAGGATAGAAGTGGCTGAGATGGTGGCCGTATCGAGGGGGACTGTTTAGTAGGTAATGATAGCCCATGAAACAAAAAGAAAAATCCTCCTCTAAACAAAATTCTGGAAGAAAGCCGAAGCTGTCTGAAAAAGCTCGTAAAGCCCTTGTAAGGATTGTGAAGAACGAACACCAAACCACAGCACCGAACATTACAACAGAGCTTAACTATCGTCTGGATACCCTCGTTTTAACGAACCCTTTTCGCTGAGAGCTTCGCAAAGCTGGATTACATGAGAGGGATGCCATAACAAAAAAGAACACTGCTTTCGAACATTTCTATTATTTTGTCCAACCCCTGTAGATATGCTACAAATAGAAACGCGATGTACTGTATTATAATTACTTGGTGTATTACATTACCCCTCTAGGAGGAAAAGTTTACATTTTCAAAAGTCACAACCAAATAAAATACACCGCAATCACAAATCATAATAGCACCATTATTTCCTACCTCGTGTCTTCCACCCCTCAGTTAACGGGGCACATGTAAATAATGTTTCACAAAAGTACGAATACACCAAGTTGAAAAAGGAATTTTTGATTGAGATGTTGGCTTTGCCTTCTTTTCTGCCAGCGGCGGAGTAAGTGTATCCCGAGCTACGGGAATTGACCCTTTAGTTTATCGTCGATCTTAAGTAATCTCTACCAAACCGTTTAGCTCCAAGACTTCAAACTAACTGACATTCTTATTGCACCCCTATTTCAGCCACGTGACGTCACGTCCGTTTCTGGTATACAGGGGATCGCGCTGACATCTTACTATACTAGCTAACCGCAACTGCACCCTATTACCTGTTATGGTTAACTAACAAATATTATACTCGTCCAATATTTAGCTGGTGTATATTTTATAATGGATGAAAAGGTTATTTTTAAAATCACCAAAACAAATAACCCCTTATCTTTACGTCCGCAGTTTTGTTTCGTTTGTATGCAGCGATTCTTGTATTGATTAAACAAACATTATTAAGCGTTCAAACGATTGATTTCCGAATATAGAATGAAATAACAAATGAGTAGTTGCGTTTTAATCTTTGCAAAGCTTACATATTCCTTTAAGTATTAGTAAATTTGATTTTGTGTTATACATTCCACAATAAAAAGAAATGATTGCTTCGTTTAGAACTTTCCTATCATCCAATTTTCCTAACTACACTGTTCCTCTGTTGTTTTCCACAATCTAAAAAACGCGGTACTGCTTACATTAGAAATGTGTTTATTTTTATTTTCCATCTGTAAGATCTCAGAAATAAACATGACCCATCCCTGGAGTTATCACTGAATCTCTATATAAGATACATATATATCCGAGTTCTAAATTAAAGTTCTCCTTTATCTCTTAAATGTTGAGTTCGTAATGTGAACAATATTAATTGTCCTCTTCCCAATTGACCACTTAACTATGTTATCGTATATCTTTCTCGTGGTATCTTAGTCGTACCAGATTCCAGGAGAATAATTTATCAAGTTTGATGGAATATAAAGCTTAGTGCCATTATTTGTTTTATTTTTATGGATATAGCTCTAGACAAAGCATGAATCCATTTGATGTAAAAAGCTAGAAATGCTACTTCCAGGTCACAAAATAGCCAACGATTAGTGTTATATGAGTAGACCCCCCTTTGTCAGAAACATCGTTCATACAATGTTACGACAAAAAGATTAAATAAGGGAAGCTGCCGAAAGTAAACCTCTAAGTCCACTTTGAGACAACATCTAGAAAGTGCATTATTCGTATAAGCCAGTGTGTAGCCATGAAAAATGCATCTTCTTAGGGTTTTGAATACTAGTTTATTTTTTTGTATTTGGTCAGGATTTACTCGTAGGGGAAAATTACCTCATGTCAGGTTGTCCTCACAAACCCATGTACCGAAGTACAAAATACACTCGAGGACAGTGTCTAGTAAGTTTTCAATTTCTCTCGAGATTTTCAAAACCCATAGCTCTGACATTATCTCGATTCAATCGTCCCTTCCACATTTATGATGGGATTGAATTAATGCGATCTGTGGTGATGCTTTCAATCAAACCTCAATGTCCACAGTTTTGAGAATGACCATGCATTGTTAATGACGCTACACTTCATCTGGCAACTACAGTGTTACGAGAAATGTAGTATATTTACAAAGTTTCTAAAAAACTACCATCTATTTTATATATATATATATATATATATATATATATATATATATGTATATATATATATATATATCGACCCACTTCATACCTAGAAATATCTTTTCTTAAATAGTTCTTAATATAAATCATTCGTTTATATATATATATATATATATATATATATATATATATATATATATATAGTTTTGAAAGGTTCATACTTTTTTTAAGCATCTGAATGAAATTTAGTAAAAAAGAAGTGTGGTAAATTAACTACCATCAAAGCTGGTAATAGATGCAATATTTATTTTATTTAAAAGAAAAGAAAAAATTGAACCGGTTTTCTTTTCTTTTTTTTTTCTATAAACTGTCATATTTTTTTTTATAGTTTATAGTTATACATATATTTCGCTAATAATATTAGCCTCATTAGTGTGTTTTAAATTCCGATGTAATTGGGAAACCAGCTTCAGTTGATGTGAGCCGGCGAGTGCGATGTCGTTTGTTTTTTTTTTCCACTCTCGTATGAAAGCACGCCAGCACGTGGACTGTTATAGTTTTGAAAGGTTCATACATTTTTTAAGCATCTGAATGAAATTTAGTAAAAAAGAAGTTGGTAAATTAACTACCATCAAAGCTGGTAATAGATGCAATATTTATTTTATTTAAAAGAAAGACAAACTCGAACCGATTTTCTTTCTTTTTTTTTCTATAAACTGTCATATTTTTTTGTTTATAGTTTATAGTTATACATATATTTCGCTAATAATATTAGCCTCATTTGTGTGTTTTAAATTCCGATGTAATTGAGACACCAGCTTCAGTTGATGTGAGCCGGCGAGTGAGATGTCGTTTGTTTTTGTTTTTTCCACTTTCGTATGAAAACACGCCAGCACGTGGACTGTTATAGTTTTGAAAGGTTCATACTTTTTTTAAGCATCTGAATGAAATTTAGTAAAAAAGAAGTGTGGTAAATTAACTACCATCAAAGCTGGTAATAGATGCAATAAAAAAAAGTATGAACCTTTCAAAACTATAACAGTCTACGTGCTGGCGTGCTTTCATACGAGAGTGGAAAAAACAAAAAAGATTATTTTTTCTAGATGACGTCATGATAATTTATCCCAGAAGTGACTTTGAAGATCTCCGTAGACGCTTCCATCAAGTCAAATATAGTAAATTTATCTCTTAATTCCAACAAATTCTTGTGGAGTCTTCATTAAACATGCCACTTAGTTTCGAACCTGGCCGATGGATGCTGAACGAGATGGCAACG
Organism: Sepiola atlantica; assembly: GCA_963556195.1. Taxonomy (NCBI): domain Eukaryota; kingdom Metazoa; phylum Mollusca; class Cephalopoda; order Sepiida; family Sepiolidae; genus Sepiola; species Sepiola atlantica. The sequence goes on along the minus strand of OY744520.1, from coordinate 192,727,242 downwards.
TCCAAGGACCGTAGTGTTGTTGTTGATTCGTCATTAACTCCCACTGCCTAATGCATTCAGGCGGCTAATAAGACCAGCGGTGTTTGTTTTCTCATCTATCGCTCCTTCGCTGACATATGCCTACCCCTAAAAACATATCTGACACGAGCCATATGCTAAAATATGGCATACAAACGCCATCCCTCTATTTTGTTCGGGATATCCAGCACCTGGAGCTAGGTCAGAGACGTCCTACGCGGATGGTCCGTGGACTCTACATAGTATCCTATGAACAATCTGTATTTAACATTGTTTCTAAATCGTATTTAAACATCGTGCACCGAACACGGTTTTTTTAAACATACAGTGTAACGTAACTTTTTAAAAACATATTGTGTATCGAACGCGTTTGGAGAAGAGTCAAATTATTTATATAACATATATTTGGGCGCTATAGGAATTTTGTATTCACGTGATAATGTGTACATAAACCATTATTCTTTTATTCATTGCCTTTTTTGTTTGTTTGTTCTAAACATTTCGCGGACCTCTTTCAAGCCGAACAAAAGAGGATAGATCCCGAGCGTTTAATTCTCTCGGTCATTTTTTTGTTTGCGATTATAAAGATAATTACATTACTAAAACTTTGTGAAAGGCAAATGGGAATAGAACACTGAGAGTAAGAGGGAGCCTGTCTAAGAGAATAGGAGACAAGAACGACAAAGAATGCTAGATTCAATTAGAGGAAATAAGTTGGTTGAAAAACGAACCTGATCTGTAAAATGAATGCAAAAAAGCCTTTCAGAAAAGTTCACCCCCTACGAAATGAACAACAAAAAATTGAAATAATAGAATCCTATATTGATAGTTGGTCGGGAGTGGACGGAACGAGGCCGGTGACTACAACGGAAGAACTGACCACATTAACCAACCCCTTCTCTGACACTCTCTATATTTCTCTTTTCGCTTTCTCTCTCTCTCTCTCTCTCTCTCTCTCTCTCTCTATATATATATATATATATATATATATATATGTAAATATGTATGAACATATATATATATATTATGTATATATGTAAATATGTATGAACATATATATATATATATATATATATTATGTATATATGTAAATATGTATGAACAAATATATATATATATACATATATATTATATGTATACATACATAAATATAAATATGTATCCATAATCATATAAGTATAATCATATATACATACATACATATATATATATATATCTGTATATATATGTATGCATGTATAGAAATTTATGTATATATATAAAACTATATGTATATACGTGTATTTTCCCTTATTTTTTATTTTTCTTTTTTTGCAGGAGATGGGGCATCCTACCGGATGCTAGACATTCACCGGCTATTTCAGACACTTTATCCTAGATCGTTTTAAGATTCTAACCGTCACTGTAAGTGAAGTTGTTTGCATTTCTCTTGCACTCAGTTCACCGGGTATACTCGCCAGATAGCTTTTGAAATTCCTTTTAGTTAGTCCTGTTGCTCCTATAATTACTGGTATGATGGAAGTTTTCCTAAGATTCCAGTTTCTTTTGATGTCGTACATAAGATTTTGGTATTTCGTAATCTTTTCCCTTTCTGCTCTGTTCAATCCTGCATCATTAGGGACACTGCCTTCAACTAGGATTGCTACTTTCTCCCTTTTGTCCCATATTACGATGTCAGGTTTAACAGCTCCGTTTTCTAGTTATGTAGCTGTAGGGATTGCATAGTCATAGTGGATGGTGTATAAATTATTTCCAACTGTTCTTTCTGGTATATGCTCCCAGGACTTGCTGCTACACTGGATATTCAACTTTTTACAAATAGTCCAGTGAAGATATTTACACACTCCGTTGTGTCGCATTGTATAATAGCCATCCCCCAGGAGAACCTTACAACTGGATGTCAGGTGGCTCATACTCTCTACTTCTGTGTGGCAGAACCTGCACTTGTTATTGTTGCTGAGACCACCTATCTTTTTAAAGGCATTGGTCATCGAGCCTTCATCTTGAGCAGCCATCTATATCCATGTGTATTATATATATGTATATATAAGGAAAATGTATACCTAAAATTACATTCTATTACCCTTTATTCTCATATTAACTCTCTCACTCTTTCTCTCATTCTCTGTCTCAATATATGTATATTATATAAATATATATAAATAATATTTACATCATATATTTGTATATGTATATTTATGTAAACATATGTATGTAATACTATATTATTAGGAATACACATGTATATACAGGGTGACTAAAAAAAGCGGGCCCGTGTACACTTTATGTGATATCTCCTTTATTTATTCACCGATTGCCCTTATTTTACAGGACATGGCAGAATCAACGACCGTGAGTACACCAAGACCTCAGTGGGAGCTGGGACAAAGAATACACTGTGTTAAATTTTACTACAAGAGAGGCGCGTTTATGAAAACCCAGGACAGTTTCATGCATCAGTTCGAATGTGACAAGGCTCCACCCAAAAGCAGAATTCAGAACTGGGTGGACCACTTCAAGAAGTATAGGACCGTGGAGAACTTCAACGTTGCCAGTGAGAACCGTCCAAGCCACTCGGCACGTTCCAAGAAGCGGACAGCCGAGCTGGTCGAAAGTGTGAAAGAGTCTCTCCAGGAGAGTCCGAAACGCTCTGTGCGTAAGCGAAGTCAGTCCCTCGGTATCTCCCGTGAGACTTGCAGGAGAGTGCTGGTGAACGATATCAGGGCTTACCCATACAGAATACAGACGCTGCAGGCCCTTACAGCCTCAGACAAGAAGCAGAGGAGCGCTATGGCAGTCAAGATGCTCGATAAGTTCGAGGATACACCAGGTTTCCTAAACCTCCTTTGGACCTCAGATGAAGCCCACTTCCATCTTGACGGAAAGACGAACTCCAAGACAAATGTCTTCTGGGGGTCCTCCAGACCCAATGAAGTAGTCACCAAGCCCCTGCACTCTCCTAATTGCACGGTGTGGGCTGCAATCTCGGTCAGAGGCATTATCGGACCAATCTTCATCGAAGAATCTGGCGCAGCAGTGACAGTCACCAAGGAGCGGTATGTGGAGGTCCTCAAAACCTTCAAGAGTGAGCTCCAGACCCTCTACCCGTCGCTCATGAGCAAGTTCTGGTTCCAGCAAGACAGAGTAAGTTCTCACACCTCAAACCTGTCCCGAGATTGGCTGAAAGAGAACTTCCGAGGCCGAGTCATCAGTCTCAAGACTAATTTTGAGTGGCCACCCCATAGCCCAGACCTAAGCCCCCAGATTATTTCCTTTGCGGCTATCTTAAGGACAGAATGTACGCAGGGAAACCCAGAACCATCACGGAACTCAAGGAAGCCATCAGGGAGGAGATGAGAGCCATCCCCAATTCAGTTTGTAAGAACGTCATGGACAACTTCGTTCTGCGCCTCAAGAAATGCACGGAGCTAAAAGGAGTCCATCTAGAACACATGCTGTAGAACGGAGAAAAAAGGCCAAAGACCCTAGTGTTTTGATATGATGTTGTGAATATAATAAACTAGTTATGCCTCAAAATTAATTTCATTAGTACGAAACACTAAGAAACGAGGCCTAATTAGATTTGGGGCCCGTTTTTTTGGGGTCACCCTGTATATATACGCATTCATATGTATATTTTTATGTATTTGAAGAAGTATAGCAACATGTTTGTTTATCACTTGATATTTTAATATTTTACATATTGCTTTAATGTTTAGTGTTTGCATTGTTATATTACACGTGTTTCGAGCATATGTGGTTCTCTTCAGATATTTGAACACATATTAAATGAAATATATATATATATATATTTGTAGCTTTCAAAGAAACATATCGTATCTTCGAAATTTAGTCTCTGTGTGAGGATGAGTCATCGTCATTATATCCTGGCTTACTTGTGTTTAATGAGGAATATTAATGGCAATGTTTTGATATAGTTTTGAGAGTGCCACGATTTGCGTAGATAGTTCATGAGGGTTGTTTATTTTTTATTCTTTAAAGAACTCTGTCCATAATGTGTGCGTGTGTGCTGTGAATGTTTGTGTCAGTGTGGTTGGGCTGGTTCGTGTATATAGAAGCGTATATGTATATGTATGTGTGTAAGTATATGTGTATATATGTTATTGTCTACGCACACACACGTACTCAAATTGCGTGTGTAGAAGATGACATATACACATAAATACGCAAACATAAACAAGACTACATTATACTGTGAACATGTTGTAAAACTTTTAAGATATATAACATCTATATCTGTCCATATATCTCTCCATATATATATATATATATATATATATATATATATATATATATATATATATATATATATAATGAAAACAAGAGAAATAAAAATGTCAGAATAAGTAATCTATTCAATCTACATTTGTTCAATGCAAGGTGTATTCTTTTGTATTTTTTATTTTTTTTAAACATTCTTTTATTGAATACACCACGCATTGCACAATTGAAGATCAAATCGATATGTTATTTTTATATTTTGTATTTCTCTTTTTTATTGATCTATCTAATTGCACTATCATGTGTATTGAGTTTTAATCACTTCACGATAGGTTAACATTTCTAAAAGTATACATTCTACTGTTTACTTCATACCTTATATATATATATAAATATATATATATATATATATATATGTATATACAAAGGCCGCACTATAGAGCTGTGATACAGCGAAACAGTCTGTATGTGGATGACTATATATATATATATATATATATATATATTTATATATATATATATATACATATATATATATATGTATATATATATATATATATATATATATATATATATATATATATATATATATACGTTCAATTATGTTGGAATGTGTTTGAGAATTAATGTCACTTCCTAATACATTTCACGACCTTTTGTAGACCGTCAAACAAAAGATGTTTGTGTCGATAAAAACGATCCCAGTTTCATGCAATAAAACCACAAACAGACAGCATGGAGCCATGCTATAGTAGGATTTCCTTACCGTTGAAGCCAAAATTATGTTAAAATCGTCCTGTAGGAGTATGCTATTTGCTATCGAAACCACTTGAGAATACAACTCCTTAATTAAACAGTATTTCTAACACTAATGTAATGGAACAAGGCCATAACACTCATAAATATACGTCAACCTAAAAACTGGAATGATGAATCTGATTAATACATATATATATATATATATATATATATATATTTATATATACATCTCTCTCTCTTTCTCTTTCTCTCTCTCTCTCTCTCTCTCTCTCTCTCTCTCTATATATATATATATATATATATATGATAGAAACTACAATAAATGTGACCCGTTGGTCTATCTATTCAGCTCGGGATCTATTGTTTCAATAAGGAAAATGTGTGTTTGCAAAGTCAGTTAAATATGGAAAAATAACAACTTTCCGTGTATGTATTGAGAATATTCACTGTCAGTTCAACTGACTGATTCCCCTATTCATCATTTAATTATATAAAGTTACGATTAGCTGATTCGGGTGTTGTATCTGTTCTGTGATCGATCAGACAAGGATTAATTATTCTAGACTTAGGCAATGTTTATGTTTTTCACAGTCTATGGCTTTTGTTTCGTGAACTGGATATTGCTCACACACAAAAAAACTTTCGGTGGGGAGCCATGTAAATGACAACAACGCTTCTATTTATCTTTATTCTATCAAAAAATGTGTTTTTTAGTTTGTCTGTTTGTGTGAATATGGAGACATATGATTGGTTGACTAAAAAAGAGTCCTCATTTATTAGGCAGTTGATTTTACAATTGCAATGTTTCGTTTATCTGTTTGCTAAGACGCTTGACGTCGAGGTTTCAAACTTGCCAGATCCTAGTTTGAATCTCACGTTAAGTTTAAAAGATTGTTTAACTTGATATGCGCTTCATCAATTTTAAAATATAGAAATAAAATAATACTATATAAAACATTACGTATATTTTCTGTTTAAACTTGACTTTCTTTTGGATAAAATTCGTGAAAATTGAGATCCTATTGATTAGTATTAACCTTTAAGCATAGATATTAAAAAGCCATTAATATATATTCCGTACATTTTACTGTTTAGGAGGAATCATATAAGTAGATTCTAATATTTGAAAAATTAAAAAAATCAGAATAACATTCAATTTGATTCATGGTCATTTATGAAAGCAATTAAAAAAGATCACTGAATTCTAATTTATTCAGAAGACCCCTCATAGTTTAGACATTTTCTCGAATAAAAAAAATAATCCAAATTGTAAAAAGGATTATAAACATAAGGTCAAAGTTTAGATTTAATGTACTCGTTCTTTTTGTTTTTAAGGTATCAATAAAAATAAAATAGATTTATCGCGTTTTGCATTTGAACTCTTCATATATATATATATATATATATATATATATATATATATATATATATATATATATATAATATATATAATAGTTTTATATTGATCAACATACATATATGTTTCGTCTTAATAATACTCATCAGTATAGCAAAGTAAGACAATATGACCGGTCGCTAGGTTCGGACACTGGACTATAGTCATCTTTGACTTTCATCGAACGTATTTGCTCGCTAAACCACTGATATAACCTAACGACATGGATGGGAAATATATTTTTGAAAGATTCTATAGAGTGTATATACTTCCCCGCAGCGAACATTTCACTATTGCTTTCATTTTTCGTTCAGAGTGTTTTAATTTTGAAGGAAGTAACTAAATAGGTTTATGATGAATAGTATTTATATTTATTCACATACATATATGTTTTTCTTAAGTCATCAGAGTTTCTATGCAACCATATGTTTATTAAAAGATTAAACCTTAAACAAAAAAAGACCCCAAAACGCAGTATAAAGCATTCTTTTACGAATAGCTCTTTACCGATTTCGCTGGTAGATTATTTTGTCTCTTACTATCAAGACCATATAAGTTTTGTGATATGTAACTATTTTCGACTAATAATTTGCATAAACTTGTATACGCATTGCCTAATTAAAAACATCATTTCCCAAATAGAACGTATAGTATAATTGTTTTCTATTATTGTTTGAAGTTTATCGGGCCGAGGAGTATTAAGTATTAGAAGCTAAATAGATATTTGATGAATGATTGGAAATATTGCCACCACTAAACAACCCCCAAAGCGCAGCATAAAGCATTCTTTTACGAATAGCTCTTTACCCAATAAGCTTGTTGCTATCTCTGGATTACGCTGGTAGATTGTTCTGTCTCTAACTATCAAGACCATATAAGCTTTGTGATATGTAACTGTTTTCAACTAATAATCTGCATAAACTAGTATACGCATTGTCTAATTAAAAACATCATTTCCCAAATAGAACGTATAGTATTATTTTTTTCTATTATTATTTGAATTTTATCGAGGCGAGGAGAGTTTAGTATTAGAAGCTAAATAGATATTTGATGAATGGCTGGAAATATTGCCTCCACTAAAGCATCCTAATGGTTAGATCTCTCGGCATGTAATAGGCATTTTGATTTACTTCGTCTTCAGGAGGTTGAACACAAGGGCATAGGTGGTTTTGAAAAGCCAGCGCACTATAATTAGCACACTTTTGCCTACAAAAATTGCCTAAACAGCCCCGTCGGCTTTATCCGGTAGGGCCGCATCATGCAATTAGCAATACACTAACCCATTCTCAAAGATAAGTTAAAACCTGAAAGGTAGACTCCCTGAGACTGAACAGTACCATACCTCAGACCGACATCAACAAATTCACTGTCGAAATGATTGTCGAGGACTGATTACCGGCCTCTAATAGGTATGGCCTTGGTATTGCTATATTAATACAAAATTAGTTTTTGTATTTTGTTCAATTTATAAAATTCATACTTTCCTTTATATATATATATATTTTTTTTTTGCCTATTAATTTATTCTATATGTGATAGGGATCCCTGGATTCTTTTAATGATTTTCTAGATTGCTTTTATGGTCATTTAATTTTATTTTATGTTTGTATGAAATAATATCCGACAACAATAGATAGTGAATATTACAAAACAAATAGTTTTCCTTTGTGGCCTATGAAAACCTACGTACACTCATTTTTATTAGATTAGAATGTGTTTCCAACGCTTTTGTTCGCTATGAATAAGGCGTCTCATCGAGCAGCCAATGAGTAAGGTCAAATTTCAATTCATCCACAAGGATGTAATCTGATTGGTCAGCTGGAAAGCGACCTTTGCGATTGTTCACTGCTCGCCATAAAGGCTATTTGATATTTTTAAATTACACTAATATAAACGAGAACCAGAACTTATACATACTTACGTGCTTATACATATTATTCGTTACCAAGTGTATATATACCCTCCGTCCAAAATGACTTACATAAATTATGCGCCACTAGTGCTCTCACTACTATTCATATTTATATGATATAACGTCCCAGTCGAAAGAAGTTGAATGAAGAAGCAAACAACACGTCTCAAAGTGGACAATTTTTATAAAGGAAAAAGAAAGAAAAAAAGGTATCAATCGGTATATAGTATATAAAGTAAAAAAAAAGTCTCATTACAAAATAGAGCGAGACATGTATTACCGAATACATTTTAGAGGGCGGGTGCTTTATATGATCGACTATTCGCTTTCTCTCTTCCCCGAAACGCGTGAAATGTTTTAAATGGAACGTGTAAACATTTGAGCCCAATCGGATCATTATTATACAAATCACAGTTATTTAAGTGAATATACTGTTGCAAATTTGGAAAACAATGTGAACTATCTTAATATCGTGTTTTAATGAAGCATTGGTTTCCGGTGAGAAAATATACAATGGTTTGCTGAGTGAAACAGCGGTTACATGATGGTATACTGACTTGAAGCCTGATCGTACAGACACAAACGATGCTGCCTGCTCAAGTCGCTTAAATGTTGCAGTTGTCCCGAAATAAAAATTCCACAAACTTGCTTTAGTCGATCGTAAATTAAAGTTGTATGAGATATCATCCGTGTTGAACATATCAACAGGTAGTGTATTAACCATGTGTTTATGAATATTTGTCAATAAGAAAGTCTCTGCAAGTGTCCAAAGTGTTTGCAGCTATTTCTCAAAGGCGATCAAAAACAACAATGCGTCAACGATTCAGAGCGAGGTTTGCAACTGTTCTAACAGTGTGTCAATGTTAGAAAATGGATGAAACATAAATCCATCGCTTCATTTTAGCAATCAGCTGAGTGAATAGCAGCAGGTGAAAGCCGTCCTTCTGACACATTCACCTTAAGTGGTATTCAGGCCTTAATAAGCGCTGACGCATTAGTACAAACACCTTTTCCATTACTAGGTTTTTACTTTCCTTCTTTATTTACAACTTATTCTATCTTCCCGGCATTTAATTATAATTTGCTTTGTTTTGCTTTATAAAACTGTGTTGCTTTTTGTAATATATTATATTTCATCCAATGAAAAGGAAGTAACTCTTTATGCATGAATACAGAGTTACTTAGTTTTCTAATATTGCGTCCATTTGAGAAGTAATTCACACCTGGACAAAGTATTTTCTAGAAAGAATTACATCGAATTACATTTTTATCGGTCTTATAAACATACTGCAATGATCCACTGGCAAATCCACAAGAAAAACCGTGGGAAAATCATAAAATGTTATTTTTCTGGGAATAAAGCTAAAACTGACAATGAAAATATGAAAAAAACCGACTTAACTTTATACATTATCTAAATTTAGATATCATTATGTATTCGCTTAGTGAATATAAACACGTGATTTTTTTTTCAAATCTATAAAGACGAAGCATACATTTCTTCGAGATATGAAGTTGAAAATATTTTTGTAAGAAATGTTATGATTGTTTGATTTTCACAACAGCGCATGTGTTATTCCTTTCGATCGAAACAACTACTGTTTATATGACAATCTGGAAAAGGAGGTGAGATCTTGTAATTTCATGAAACTCTTTATTTCTCTTTTACAAGAGAAAATCAATAAAAAAGGTAGCATTTAAAGCCAAGTCTACGTTGGTTTTGTCTTAAACAATGGAAGTGAAATGTTTATTTGCCATAAAGTGTGATCTCTTTATTTTTATAATTCATATTCAATATTATTAACATGTACAACACGCAGTTAAAAATTCTGAAACCAAAATTTTATGTTCAGTGTTTTATATTTACGGCAACTGGTAGTCCGTGTAATAAAACACAATATATGTTTCATAGTAATACATCGGTTTAACTGATACGAACGATTCTTATTGGTCTCGCAAGCTGTGATTTTGAAGAGAGGGTGATTTGAAATAGTCAGCTGACTAAGTTTATAAAGTACTGCGTATCCACAGAGGGTTACGCACCCTCTTTATTAACTTATGACCCCATGTGAATAGTTGTTTAAAGCTTGTAAGAATTAATAATATAACACCCCTACCTTGCCGGGGATTATGGTTTGATGGATTGGTTGAATTGATATTATGAAAAGTCAACGATGTTTTTATTTATCTACTTATCACCAAATAGATTCCAGCTACAAAGAAGAAACGCAAACATGGCAGCCATAGTTGGTCACCTCGTGGGAGGTCCGGAATCAACCACTAAAATGGTGATTTAGACAAAAAATATTTAACATGAGTCTAAAAAATTGGCGTTGCTAACATCGACTACAGCCGATTATAAAAATGTATATCATGGGGATTTTATGCAGATCATTTATCTTTCCGTTGTTATTTGTGGCTCGGACCCAGTAATCAACTCTTGACCGTCTCCTATCATGCGTACTTAATTGACAAGTGCTTTATTATGACGGACTGACACGCCTATGAGTGGATGCAATCTCTACTCAACTTTGTTAAAATGATCACGTTTGCCGCATGGATGGTCCCGAATTCTAAGACACATTCTACTCCTCTATTCGATCTTTATTTGTATGGAAGGTGGTCAACTGAGCTTTACTCTTTGGTTCCTTGATTGTAAGATATTAACAGCAAGATCCCGTCTTCTACCACAAACAATAGGGACTTTAATTCCACCCTCAATGTACCCAACGCTCGACGTAATTTCCATGGAAATAGCTTATTTGCAAGGGCTTTTCGCCCATGGAACACGTTACCACATTACTTCTCTCCCGCTAATTACAACTTGGCAATCTCCAGCTGCACTGTTAACAAATTCAGGGCAGACACCGCTGCAGAAGTTCAAACACAGTTCATACCATTGATCAATGTTAGCAATCCCATAGTGCCCCTCATATTTTGGCTGGTAATCCTTCAGTCTAATTAACTCACATCTTCGAGTGGATCATGCCTTTATAAAGTGTGACGAAAATAGTACAAAAATGTAGGGCTAGTTATGAGTAACGGATTATTTTCTTCCAAGTATAATCAGAAAACTCAACATATAACAGCAACACATAAAACACTTACAAGTGACTAAACTTCTTAAACAAATGTGTCTCTTAGTGTACGAACAATCTAAAGATGGCAGACTATTCAGAAGTATCATGTGCTGCTCAGATCTACATAAACTAATATAGTACGTGCACTACATATATATATATATATATATATATATATATATATATATATATATATATATATATATTAGAATAATACTCATCCAGAATAGGTAAATTAATTACTGACAAACAAAGGTGCTGTACCACTTTTATGTCCCCTTTCCAAGCTTGAAATGATGATATACTGATACACAACCTCACGTCTAAAAACCTTTTCTTAATTTTGATCAAAATTCATCACATGATTTTTATTCCAGAAAACGTTTGAAATTTAAGGCTTAAGCTTAAAACGAACTTGCAACTCAGGGAGACTTACTTAATTGTGTGCGTTATTACTCTGAATTAAATTCAAGGCAAAGCTGATGAATTTTAATTTTCAAACGGTAAGTTATGCCCATATGATGTCCTTAAAACACTTTAAAATACCCCAAAGAAACTTAAATTTGGGGAATATTAATAAATTTTATGTATAATTCCTATTATTAAATTTTACAAAAATCGTAGATAAATGCATCCTTTGCATAAAACTAAAGAAAACTAAATAAATTACCAATAGCCTTACGTCAAGCAGTTTTTTGTCCAAACTTCCAGCCCTTTTTACCCCATTTGTATAATACTAAATATAATAGAATATAGCCTACATTTGGACCCATAACGCAATATCAGCTGTGTTATAGATATCATAGTAATCGATTAATTAGTTTAGCAACGAATCCTGCACATACAAATATATAAACATATAAATATACCTAACGTAATAAACATATAAACATATAAATATACTTAACGTAATAAACATATAAACATATAAATATACCTAACGTAATAAACATATACACATATAAATATACCTAACGTAATAAACATATAAACATATAAATATACCTAACATAATAAACATATAAACATATAAATATACCTAACGTAATAAACATATAAACATATAAATATACCTAACGTAATAAACATATAAACATATAAATATACCTAACGTAATAAACATATAAACATATAAATATACCTAACGTAATAAACATATAAACATATAAATATACCTAACGTAATAAACATATAAACATATATATGATATATATGATCTTATATTATGATATACTATATTATGTAGATATATTAATCGTATTTTGTACAACGTTTTTCAATACCGAACTAAGAACATTAATGCTGTACGTTTTAAGCTTGCGAGATAAAATGTTTCATGTTTTCATTATATGAGATCTTAAGGCTTTCAAAGTTTAAATGTTTTCCGCTTTTAAATATATCCTTTACTTTTCCTTACCTTTATTCCTCTTTTCTTACTACATATTTAAATTTTAGAATTTTATTTTAAATACCTGCTTATCTATTTCTATCAATCATATCTGTAGCAGTATGCAAGCACTTTCTCCAGTAACCTTCAGTAACGACATATTATAAACTCATGCTCGCCCTTTACTTATTGAAACACAGGTATCCTATTTGGTATATGTTCTTAACTATTTATAATCTAACTGAAGAAATGCAAAGTTGTTTTTATTCTAATTTTTTACACTATCATCAACACGGCTTGCTGTCATTTAAATCAATAATACAACATAATATTTTTTAAAAGTGTATCTATGGTGCGGACGAAAGACCGTAGGACCACAAAATGATTGCTTAATTTGTATAACTATTTTATAATGTTAATTAATATTTGGTGTTATTCATTTGTAATTTTATTGACATATTTTCTTATATATAGATAATAACTAGTTGTGTCGATATTAACAGTAATTAATTAAAGTTATTTAATAAAACAAGACAGCTTTCTTAAACCTTTCTTATAAATGTGTTTTCATTAATTTTTAAGGGAGATAATTTGTGAATTAATTTTTAATAGTCACATTTATATCATACTAACATCAAGAGCTATAAGAGAAGATATAACAACGAGGCATAAGCCAAAAGAGTTCATAGAGAGAGGATGACTTTTTACTTGCTAATTTGCTCTCTTTCTCCAAATTTTTTATTATTCTCATGATTGTTTTGACCCCGTGGCGTACGTTTCGCATTTGTGCTTGAATGTTTATTCTGGTTAACATATTATTTACATCTTTAACATTTAAAGTGTTTAGTTCTTCAGTCATGCATAATAAGCGTGAGTCATTAAAACATGTAAATACCCTAATTTATTTCAAGATTATATACACTTGACCAAGGCTTTTTCATAGTAAGATTCGAGTTTCAATGTATTATTTTTAAAAGATATTTCACCCCAAACAAAGCAGGTCGCCACTGTAGTCGTAAGGGGCTACTGAGAATAAGGTAGTAGGTTTTGGGTGTCATCCTAAGTTGGGAAGTTTGCAGCGAGATATTTGTTTACATTAGTTTTAAACCTCTGCATGTCAGTACAGTCAAGGAAACAGGGAGCATGGAGGAAGTTCCAGAGGCCAGCAGCACGAGGAAAGAATCTGCAGGAGTAGAAGGCTCTCCGCAACCTAGGGACATCAACAGTGAATAGATGGGACCTAGCTGATTGTCGCGTTGAACTAGTGCATTTGCGTCGAGGTGAGCACTAGAGTAGTAAGTTCATCGGAGCACAGTCCATTAAAGTATTTGTAAAGGAAATAGCTTTTGTGATTATAGTCTAGTAAAAAATAATTATAAGATTTTCAGTTGTGTATATTTCAGTTCATATCGAAATTGAGGTAAAAAATAGGAAGTCCCTGAAAAATGTTAAATTCTGCTGTCGCATTAGATGACGTAGAATACAATATTATTCCTCATTTATCTGAACACTGATTTTGTTTCGATTAACAGTATACGACGGATCAATTTAATTTGAGTAGGAAATTTGTTATTATAAATTATTAACTCAAAATACCAAATTATTATTTTCAAATATTTATTTATTTTTCCAAGTGTAGCCCTTGTGTAGAGAAAGTAACGATATCACTGAGCATTCTTCTGAATATCTAAAAAATAAACACACTTACCGTGTACATTTTACGTATAGTGGACGGTTTAATTCCAAATTTATTTCAGATAGTAGGGATTGTTGGACTTGCTATTATCTTTTTCGCTCTCCTTAACCGTTTGATATAGTTTCCGCCGGATGCTAAAAAAGAGCACGCTTTTTACTCGCGAAGTTTTGTTTGACGAGACGGATATATTAAATTTATTCATATAAAATTATACTAATTCTTCTTATAGAACGGGGATATACAAAAACAACTTATATCTGACCCTATATATTATAGAGATCGAGACATTTTTCAGTGAGGATTTTATAATTAATATTTGGTGTTATTCATTTATAATTTTATTGACCTATTTCTTACATATATATAATAAATAGTTGTGTTGATATGAACAGTAATTAATTAAAATGATGTAATAAAACAGGACAGCTATCTAAGACCTTTCTTATAAAAATTAACTGAATGAGTGGGCCTGATATAAATTTGATAACTATCTAGATAAGTAGTTGTTATATATATATATATATATATATATATATATATATATATATATATATATATATATATATAAATATAGAGGCAAAAATGCCTTCAAAAACCATGTATTAGATGCGAGTAATTAAATCAAAAGAAAAAGAAAAATATTTCGAAACATTTAATAAAATATTTCAAAATACCTTCCTTTTTTTTTTTCTTCATCTTGATTTTTTTTTTAGCTAATATTTCGCTTGACAAAAACAAGCTTCGACAGAGCCAAGACAAATAAAGGTATAACCTTTTTTTTTTCCATAATTTACTTCCTGGTGTTGGTGAAGTGTCACGTCCGGTGTTGTGGACTATTGTTGAAAATGTCTGTTTTTAATAGAATAGAACTTGATTGCGCATGGTCGCTGCGAGTTATAAATTAGGAAAGTTCATTTTATAAAGCATCCTTTGTAAGTTAATATAAATATAGAGGCAAAAATGCCTTCAAAAACCATGTATTAGATGCGAGTAATTAAATCAAAAGAAAAAGAAAAATATTTCGAAACATTTAATAAAATATTTCAAAATACCTTCCTTTTTTTTTTTTCTTCATCTTGATTTTTTTTTTAGCTAATATTTCGCTTGACAAAAACAAGCTTCGACAGAGCCAAGACAAATAAAGGTATAACCTTTTTTTTTTCCATAATTTACTTCCTGGTGTTGGTGAAGTGTCACGTCCGGTGTTGTGGACTATTGTTGAAAATGTCTGTTTTTAATAGAATAGAACTTGATTGCGCATGGTCGCTGCGAGTTATAAATTAGGAAAGTTCATTTTATAAAGCATCCTTTGTAAGTTAATATAAATATAGAGGCAAAAATGCCTTCAAAAACCATGTATTAGATGCGAGTAATTAAATCAAAAGAAAAATAAAAATATTTCGAAACATTTAATAAAATATTTCAAAATACCTTCCGTTTTTTTTTTCTTCATCTTGATTTTTTTTTTTAGCTAATATTTCGCTTGACAAAAACAAGCTTCGACAGAGCCAAGACAAATAAAGGTATAACCTTTTTTTTCCATAATTTACTTCCTGGTGTTGGTGAAGTGTCACGTCCGGTGTTGTGGACTATTGTTGAAAATGTCTGTTTTAAATAGAATAGAACTTGATTGCGCATGGTCGCTGCGAGTTATAAATTAGAAAAGTTCATATATATATATATATATATATATATATATATATATATATATATATATATGTATATAATTAATTATATATATATATATATATATATATATATATATATATATATATTTGTTCTCTTTGCTGACTATGGATCTAAATCCATCAAAATATTGAATTATGCAATCATTCCATACGCATCAGGTTCAGAGACTTATAACCTACAACCATCCTGAAAAGATGAACGCCGTACGCAGATGAACTGCTTTCTAACAAGGATGAATTTTCCTCGGACTACATCGCTTCTAAATTGGAAGTGACCACACAAATCGGAAATAGAAGATTTCACCAAGAATATTTCCTCTGTGAGCCTGACCCGGGGCAACGTAAATGAGGCGCGTTTATCGACTGCCTTCCGGAAAAATGTAATTTCTTTTAGAAAACGTATTTTCACTTGGCCTGTAACCAATTTTATCGAAAGCCTTTTGCGCAATAATCCTATTAAGTAAACACAACACTACATTTCCGAGCATGTGTTATGAACAATGCTGCTTATTTGTGACACGTAAGTCTAGCTCCTTTTATGTATAATGCTAATTTGGGTGCACGCTAGAGTTTACATAGGTTGTACAATTTAAGGAAATAATTAATTTATAGACGGAACCGGTAATACATAAGATCCACAAAATATCATACTATGGTTCGCCCCGTTTTATTTCCTCGAGGTCTCGTTACGTAGGAAAAAATAGAAAACACTATTGTTCTTCACTTGAATAGTTCTAGTGTTTCCGGAAGCATCTTCCGATTGAAAAGCTGCTTTATAATTACAAATTCGAAAAACACAAAAGCTACTTTCAGCGTTTACTTTATTTTTATATAACATTCGGCTAATGTACAGCTGTGGTTCCAAGTCCCATTTCTAAAGGCTAGACAGAAGACATATTCCCTTATCAGTTACAAAACCTGATATGACGTTTTTTTTCATTTTCTAGCTATTTATTCTTTTTTGTAACCTTTCAATAGTTGTGTTGTCCACATACCTAACAAGCGTAAAAATCATATTTTTATTTTTCAAACCTCACAATATTATGTTCGCATTTCATCAGCGTAAACTTCCCCAAATTCAAAAACTTGACCATGCACACTTTTCATCAGAATCTGTATCACCCCCACCTCAAGGGCAATTAATTTACAATATTATATCTAAATAGGATTCGAACCTGCATAAGTAGAGGTACATCGGCTAAACCTGATGTTGTTTTAACGCTTTCTTGTTTGATCTATGATCAAAAGATGTAAAATTCTTACTCAGGATTTAAATCTCTTCTTTTGTGTTTATTTACATTATCAAATCATATCTTATGAATCCGATTCAGCGATGAAACTACGGTGGGTATTATTTGAGTAAACAATGAATTATATCGTTGAATATTGGTCGGTATATCAGCTCGTGTTCATTTTGGGTTAAAAATATTCGTCAGTAGAAAATAAACGAAGTAAGTCATAAATAGGATATATTGGAGGTAAGGAGTCGATAAGGTTCAGACAGGTGATCTCCTTGGAACACAAGTTTAGTGGAAGTGACGTTTAATGATTGATTTGTGAGAGTGAAGTTATGTGTTTAGATGGAAACTACAGAGCGAACATACTAATTTACAAGAATGGTCAAACACATAAAATATTTAGGATATGCTCTTGCAATACCAGTATCTCTCTCTCTCTGGCATTTGCTGATTGTATTTCCCCTTCTATTTGCATTGATACTAACTGGAATTGATCGGCTAATAGGAGATTAGTAACGCCTATGAGAAGAGCATGATTAAAACCTCTACTCAAACACCATGGAGGGTATTGAAATCTAGAAGATGCTTATATTCATTTTAATTCCAGTGGAAGCCAACAGCCGTTATTAACGAGAATTGAATGTGCAATTACGAGAACTAAACGTTTGTTGATACAGTGACCGACCAGACCTAAGCCTGATCGAAGTTTAGGAAGACATATCTCAATATAATTAATAGTAAGCAATATACCATTTTCTTATTAAAAAGCCATTATTACTCTAATTACTGGTTCATAATTTTTAGGTAATTACTTCTGTATATCATTTGATATTTTATAATAATTAAATTGCTGACATCGAAAAAATTGTTTTATCAACAATAGTATACTTTAAAAAAAAATGTAAAATGACCCTCAACATAATTCACACCAAATGAAATAATTGCTTAAATATAAAAACATATATACAATTTACTCCGTTGGTCTAAAAATGTCCTTATTTAAATATCCGGACACGTTAATTATGAGTTATTTATTCTAAGATAACTAATAACATTTCTAGTAAAAATGTCCACCCCGGTAAAATACGAGTTCTTTCCCTTGGACCGTTCATTAATATTATTCCTTGTATTTCATTTATTAAGAAAATTCTAAACTATTTGTGAGAGAAGCCATATTTAGTTGTTACTTCGATTCTGCAAACATGTCAGATGCATTGAAAATTTCTTATTTTTTTACTAGAATTTTTATTGGAAATGATTATTAAAAATAATTGTTTAATCTGCTTATTTCTGCTTGACTACATGTTACATATCGCTTTGTATATGTTTATTTCTCTCTGTTTACACCAGTGCAGCTTTCTGAAACTTGGTTTGAATGCATTTAAAATTCATAAACAATTATATTTCTTCACTTTCTTCAATATAATCAACAATTGTTTACATGGGCACATCTTTCTAAAACTTGATTGAAATGCATTTAAAATTCATCAACAATTATATTTCTCACTTTCTTCAATATGAACAACAATTGTTTACACGGGCACATCTTTCTAAAACTTGATTTAAATGCATTTAAAATTCATCAACAATTATATTTCTCACTTTCTGCAATATGAGCTAGAATTGTTTACACATCCATATCTTGAAACTTGATTTAAGTGCATTTGAAATTCATAAACAATTGTACTTCTACACTTTCTACAATATGAACAACTAAGATACAACATGTTTTCTTATCCCGATGATAACTGACGATCGAAATATCACCATCCTAGTGTACATGTCATATAAATTAAAATATTAATATATATATATATATATATATATATATATATATATATATATATATATATACGCTGACCGTTGAGAATCACCTTCATGCACTGAAGATTGCGTTAGCATGAAACATCGCTGTCTGTAGGTAATAAATAATTAATATTTATTGATAAATATCATTATGATCCCCCTTTACTAAAGGCCGGGCACTCTACGTGAGTTTAATAACAAGCAGTACTAATAGCTTCATGCGAGATCAAACACAGTTTGTTGTTGTAAGATCACTTTCAACTGCTCGTTGAAAATGCCCGCCGACTCGGTATTTACAAAGTGAAATTCCTCCTTAATTATGAGTTAATTTGCTATGGCTGAGGGGTTAACGCGCTTGACTGGCTATATGTGTTCGGAGTTCGAGCCCGCCGACCGTTGTGAATTAACTTCCTGCACTGAAGATTGCGTTAGCATGAAGCATCGATGTCTGTAGGTAATACATAATTAATATTTATTTATAAATATTATTATGAGCCTCCTTTACTAAAAGCCGGGCACTCTGAGTGAGTTTAATAAATAGCTTCATGCGAGATCAAAGATCACTTTCAACTGCTCGTTGAAAATGCCCACCGACTCGGTATTTACAAAGTGAAATTCCTCTTTAATTATTAGTTAATTCGACGAGGGGTTAATGCTCTTGATTACGAATCAGTGGTTAATCTTCTGCACTGAAGATTGAGTTAATCTCCTGCACTGAAGATTGCGTTAGCATGAAACATCGATGTCTGTAGGTTATAAATAATTAATATCTATTTATAAATATTATTATCTCTCTCTCTCTCTCTCTCTCTCTCTCTCTCTCTCTCTATATATATATATATATATATATATATATATATATATATATAAAAGTGTTTGACAAACTACTATTAAAAACAAATTGATTTGGTACTAATTAGATCTGGAAATCTACAGTGTAAGTAAAATTATTTGAACGAACAAAACAGATTTGCACAACATTTATGTCCTTTAACCATGATCAAAATGGAAATACAATGCTACTAAACCTTATGTCTCGCATTCTATTTCCAATTTCGATTAAGATTTACTATATGATGATGATTCTAGAAAATCGGCTATATGATTCTTTTTCTAAAAACTGTAATTAACAAGCTAAATAGGTCGTAAGAAGAAATTCAAATCCTGAGAATCTTGCTTAATTAGTGTCTAATGTTTATGGATAAAAGTTTAGGCACATTTAAGATATTTAGATTGTAAAATAGGGGGGTTGTGCCACTATCATGACGCAATACCCTTTTTTAAAAACTCTATAGAAACTAGAACTTTAGGAATATTTATTAATTGATGTCTAATAGTTTCATAAAAAAATCAAAGGTCTCTGAACTTTCCAGAAGGGCTGCTTCCCTCCATTTTTACCCCATTTGCGTGAAATGATATTAAACTAAATATAGCCAAAATTACTCACTCTTACGCCTAGAAGTCGTGTTCCCAAATTCATAATGATATGTTATTTAGTTTAGGAGTGAATATTGTAGATGGAAATATATAAGCATATACACATACCTAACCTCACATATAGAGATATTCAGTAGCTCTACAAAATGCCTACTGATAAGGAATTATCTTAAATGATACAAAAGAACTGTGTAATGATGTAAGTGAATGCGATATTTCTAAAAGGATTCGAACTCTGGTTAGCCGATTACGTAAGTTACGATACTATCAATTTTACCACACGTCCGCCATCTTTTTTTTTTTTTAATTTTTTTTTTTAAGATAGTTCACCCCAAACAAGGCAGGCCGCCACTGTAGACGTAAGGGGCTACTGAGAAAAAGAAAAGGGGAGAAGGTAGGGGGTGGTCAATCTAGATTGGGATCAGCGCAGCGAGGTGTCTGTTTACATTAGTTTTAAACTTCTGCATGTCTGTACTGTCGGGGACTTTGCCGTTCTCTGACACAAGCAAATGTTGTTAATGGTGTTTTACTTAATATGTGTTAAGGAAAACAGTTGTCTCGAAAACTTAATTTAGGAAATCAAGAATAACAGTGATGAGCACTCACACCCAAGCAAAAAAAAAGAAAAAAAGAACACGAACAATTAAGGAAATATACAGAATAAAATATAAATGTTAAAAAACTAGAAGAAAATCAATTGGATCTTAATTAAATTACTAATTAAAATTGTTCATCAATAACCAGACCAATAATTGGATTTAATGAGCTGAGAGAAGAAGAACGGATTTTCGTGAAACAATACTATGTGGAATTGTT
>OY744520.1:192690767-192703267 GCA_963556195.1 Sepiola atlantica | reverse complement strand
TCGATACGTATGTAGAGCTAGGTAGTAAGAAATTTAGATGACCCGTGTAGATTATGCCTGAATGACAAATTTGAAATCCTAAATTTTAAAGATCTCCGAAATTTATTCAACTGTAGAAGTGAGATAGCAAACAGCTGATTACACAGAAATAAATTTACCCGTGGCTAACGATGAATGAATAAATAAATAAACAAATAAGTAAAAAAAAATAAACAAAAACTAAACAATTTAAAAATTAAAACCTAACATAAAATACAAGGAACCACGTGTTACAATAAATTCACCTATTATATTTACACAACAAAGGAAACATGTTATTGGCAAATCTATAGAAAACAGAACAATAGAACAGGATATAGGGAGTAACACTAGCGATACCTTTGTTCGCGGGAAGCCCAACGATTGGCTGAGAGGACAACAAAGAATCTAATTTGTTAAATAGCTAGCCGTGTATATAAAAACACCCGGCAAAAATAACTGCATGCATTTTAGCCTGAAGATTCCCCTCAGGGATGAAACGAGGGAGCCTCTGTGTAGCTTAATTGCCATAAATATATTTTCATAGTTTACAATATATATATATATATATATATATATATATATATATATATATATGAACATTTGACTATAGGCAAATGTAATGCTAAGCATGGTTCAAAAGTGATATTTGAATTTCGTCATGAAACCCTATTGGTCGAAATTCTGCTTCATTCTTCTGTTAGAAAACGTAGAGGACGGACACTTTATTTGTTGAAGTCAACCATAGATATCTACATCGAAGGTTCGATCCTTGTCTTAGTTAGCTATGCTGGTTACGGCTGTGAGCAACTAACACGTGTTCTAGACTTACTTTTATGTACGTATAAAATAGATATACATATTATAGTAACGAAAACTACGTCCTGTGAAGTTAAGTGCGACTAATCATGCAATGTTCTGCATTAATCTGTCTAACTTAGGAGGTAAACAATTATGATAGAATCGGAGCAAAGTAACAAACGCTACGATAACCAATAACACACAATTACATAGAATATATAGTATATATATAGTCTCGAAAGTTTCTCAACCATTAAAGCTATATATAAAAAAATATATAAAAAAACAAAAACTTTTAGTCCCAAGTCGTTCAGTGGAAAATCACTCATGTAAGTCAATTTATTTTTTACAGTTATTATATTAGTTAGCTTCTAACATTATTTAAGGGATCATCAGTTGTTTACCATGAAAAACTGTTTCGGGAATTTATATAAATTTATATATATATATATATATATATATATATATATATACTGACCAGCCTTTTCTTTTAAACTAACATCCTTAACAATTAGACATATTTTGTATGACTCTAACGTGGATTCAACCCCTCTGAGATAATACCATCGAAATGAAGAGGAGAAAATGAAACAACCAAAGTACACTCTCGCCTGACAAAGATTTTATTCATCGAAAGCTTTCAAAAATATGTAAATAAATAAATATTAATGTTAGAATTCAGAGGCGGGAGCAATGCAATGTTGAACACCAGACGGTTGAATAAGAATGAACAAAAATAAATGACAAGAGATCAATTCATTTATATTTCAAAATTTAAATATAAAGCCAGTAAATTATAAAATTGGTGGGCTCACTGTTAAATATGTAACGGTCCAGAATTATACAGACTTTAATAATTTCGAGAGTAAGAACCTCTCTTTTTCAAAAGTTGGGCTGGATGTGTCAGCTGAGAAGAGCCAATTGTACGCTGCTATTCAAAAATGGAAACATAGCCAAGTCCTGCAGAAAATGTAATAGTTAAGATATGTAATAGTTTACTAAGATTAATTAATTTCGTTAATGTTAAATAATAATATTTGGATTTAATTTATTTTGTTATTCTTGTTTTTATTATTATTATTTTAATTTATTCTTTACTTTTTTATTATTATTATTATTATTATTTTATATTAAATATTTAATATTTATGTTAAGTGTTGAATTATAAATATAGGTTCGAATAGTCAAGTAAGTATTAAGGTAGATAATAAGGGAGCAGCATACAATGGTTAAAGGGGGATTATCATGTAAAGTAAAATAATGCATGGTTAGATTGATAGATAGAATTATTCTATCTTAAGCTTCATGTGTTCCATTATACTCACCATAGAGTGTGGGAATAGGAGGTTGTTAGAATAGTACGGAAGGGGGAAGGGTTTATATATAATCAAAATTAACATTGATTATTGCATAGTGAACGAATTATTACATAGTGAATAAAACTACTAAAGTGTAAGTACAATATATGGGTATTAAGTCTAAATGGTGTGGGTGGCTTATTCTGTGAATATGAAGGTGTAGTAATCGTTGGGAAGAGTATCGATAAGAAAGGTATATGAGGAAATAAACGTAGGGAAAGATGGGTGTTTGTATAGGGGAGGGATATAGGGAAAAGGGTGCCTGAATTAAAGGGTATAAAGAGGACAAGGAAAGTGAGAGTGTGCGGATCTAGATGGGTTAGGTGAGTTGATGGTTGAGATCATTGGGATCGGGCAGAGACAAAGGACAAGGAGTATAAAGCATGGTCACAGGTGAGTAGAGTTCGAATCATCTAAGACGAGAAATGGGGTTAAAGAATGAAGGGAGAACACAGTTCGGATCTGCTATTTAAAGAGGGTTATGTTGAGCGATAAGAATTGCTTCCGATATCCTTAGATGTTTCTAACTGAGGACATCAATAATGCGTTGTGTGTCGCCACATGATACGATGTGTTTATAGAAAGAAAAAATTAAATAAATAATTACATCATTTAAAATAGCATCATGTGTTGGTTTTTCAAAAATTTCAGTTATATATATTTTCATGTGTGCTTCAAAGTTGTTATCAATGTCCTAATTTAAAAAGAGCCACTAGTGCGAAACATCGACCAGACTTCATTTCTAAAATAACGTCCTGTACAACTAGACGTTTTATTTCTGATTTTAACGTTTATTTTCCCCCTCGGGATTAATACCATCGAAATGAAAAAAAGGAAAAAAAACTAAACGACAGTCTCGTCTGACTAAAAACATGTGTTGGTTTTTCAAAAATCTCATTTATATATATATATATATATATATATATATATATATATATATATATATATATATATATATATATATATATATTCCAGAAAGAAACTCTTAGTATGAGAGCTCAATGTGATAAACAGAGTGGGAATGAAAGAAAGTAACACGGACAAACATAATCACCATTGCGATAATTTATTCAAGCATCCAATCGAGGTGATTACATTTTTGAAAATGTAAAAAGAGAAACTCACACTTACTATTCAATACACATACAGAGAGAGCGACAAAATATTTAATACATATACGGAGAGAGGCGGAAATGAACTTTTTAAGACGTATATTGAGGGGTAAAGAGAGTGACAACATATTTAATATATAAACAGAAAGAAAGGGAGATTGCACGATTTCTAACGTAAGACAATATAGTTAGGGGGAAATGAGTAATATATATATATATATATATATATATATATATATATATACATATATATAAGTACATTTCGTGAACAACAGAATCGTAGGATACATTTTAGAGGAAGCATTATTTTAATGCATGAAACGGGCGGGTGGAAAAAAGGGAAACTTGTTAAAATTGCTTTAAGGCCTTATCGTCTGACCCTCTAAGAGGAAACGTCAGAATGGTAAATTAAAAACTAAAAGTCGAATGAGATATGAGGGGAAAAATTGTTTCAGTAACAAAATTGTATATATATATATATATATATATATATATATATATATATATATATATATATATGAATTTTATATACATAGATTGCCAACAGAAAATATTAATCATCTTGCTCAAATGCACCCCCTTGAATCGGAAAATACACTCTCTATCGATTTGCTCACACTTAAATTGACTGTGGAAATTTAAGTTTGAAATACAACATTTCTCTAAGGATATTTCTCGAATAATTCTATCTCTTGACATCGTAAATACAACGTAGTTATTAGAGTGATCCGATTGCATTCCAATGATGTGTCAATTCCGCAAAAATACTTGCACGTTTTTACTTGGCTCAGGACCAAACTTCATATGTGTGCCCTCTGCATGTTGATTCGATTACCGACCGAATAACGACGGCCACAGGAATTGGGCAAATGTGGATCAATTTGGCTTCGGACTCAACTTTGCTGGTTTATGATTTACTGCCTAAAGGAAGGGATTTCCCTGGTGTTCTTTCTTCTCGCTTCGATTCTAACCCTACTGAAATAGTTAACTCTTGGATTAGTTTATATATTATATATACAAGAAATTAAGAAAGTCATTTTTAAAAAGTAATATTATATGACTAATGTGTGATTTTCGAGGCTTTTCGTTGTGTTATTTTTATCTAGTGCTAACTTTCATCTAAAAATGATAAAAAGTTATGTTTCGCAAGTGTTCGCATTAATATTCGTACATAATCATAGAATTATGTCAGAAATGACATTTTTCAAATATAAATAATTTGTATCATATTTAATGACATAATGAAACCCCTACCGTTAAATTTTATTTAAAGTTGATGATGTTGTCCTAATTCATTTCAGGGAAGTTTTGTCTTGATTTCTATTTGCATTTTCGATTCTCATCACTACTTAAAAGAGTTCGTCCGGGGCTTATAAAACATTTCTGTGACGAGACGGATTTATATTTATTTATATACAAATAGATACACATTGTTTTTATTATCGAGTTGATGATTATCGACCAGTGGGATTCATCTATTTCTTTATTGCTTTTAAATTCGTGAAAGTTTTTCAAAAGTTGATGTTTACTAAATATCCACAGTTTTTTTCTAGTTTTGAAAAAATATGTTTTTTAGGTGATTAATAGATTATTATATTCGTAGGAATATTCGTTTAATAGTTGGCGGGGTTTCAGATGGTTGACCCCTTAACATCTAAATGGTGTTACTGGACTAATAATATGAAATAAAATGTCCTCCGCGTTGAAATGCTATGGCTTCTTCCTTCATCTACCTCGATAATTTTCCATAAGTTATATTTCATTTGAAATAATGAATATGTGTTACGGTTAATAATATTAAGAACACAATATCCATTTCCCCTTCCGTTAAATAATTGTAATTGTCTATGAAGAATATTTAAATATGGTTCATTTGAATGAAACGAATATGTTTCTTCTTGAACAATTGAATATTTTAACAACTTATATCGTTTCAAAAACAATAAATAATATGTTCTTTTAAATAAAATAAAAAATTTAATCATTTTATTTATTTATTAATTTATTTTTCATGGAAATCATTCCAGACATATGACCAGTTGGTATTACGAAGCTAACAAGAACGACAAACGGCTGTCATAAAGACAGGAGATGCCTATTGGCCTTAGTCTATAGGTAAGAGTGAAACAGTCAACAGCAAGAGAGTTCCATAAGCTAGCGGTTCTTAGAAAGAAGCTACTGGAATAGGAAGCTGTATTACAATGATGGATCAAAACAGCAAAATGATGGAAACCACTAGACCAACGAGTCAAACAAGCTGGAACAAAAGTAGCAGGAAATAGATTTAACAACTCTGAAGAAAACATGCCATAATAGTACTTAAAAAGACTGAGACTAGCAACACCACGTTTGTGAAGGAGAGAGGGTGAGGAGAAGGATACAGAGTGGATACAAATTTTAGATATAGTTTTGAACCTTATTGAGACCCCTCAAAAGGGACAGAGATTTTGCAGCCAGAATTTAATTAGTTGTTAAAACTAAATCGTATCAAAATAAATACTTTCGTAAAGATCCTTGTCAGCTGATTTTTATAATGAATCAAACGAATGTTACATTCACACTAAAAAAAATACTCTACACATTTCTGATTTACTGGCTACAATTAATTGCGAATTTCTTGTGACTTTTCTGTGACTTAAACATTTTTTTTTCATTGCACCCATAAAAGTAAGACATTAGTTAAAACTTACGTTTTGATAAAGGAAACGGTGAGTTAAAGGGATCTGTAATGAAGCTGTTTTTAGATTCATTTTCTACAGTAATATAGATATACAAATAAATATATAGAATATTATGATAAAAAAATTTAATTTCTTTTTAATCCACATACACATGAATTTACTCCTTATACGGGAATCGTCAGTGTGGAGGATGATAGTTCTAAACAGCTAATATTCCCACCCAGCCCGACAGACGAGGCACTTTCTTTTCCCAACCCCTCAGTCTATAACAACGCTCCACTCCGCTCTGACCTAAACTACCGGATCTCTATATATAGATGTATATATATAACCTACCGATATTTGTTTCAACCAGGAAGCGATGGTTGTTCGAAATCCTCAATTTTTTATATACACCGAACCATAACAGAAAAAATTCCAGCAACAAACGGATACAAATACTACACAGGAAAAATTGGAATTTACCAATTACAAAAGACCACCGACATCTTGCAAAAACCTTTGGACTCCTGAACAATTTAAGTATCGCTTTCTTTTTCAAGCATTCATCCCTAAATAATGGATGCTTTTATTTTTTTTTTATTCTTTATTTCATTTTGTTCTGACGTGTTATTAGATAACATCCACTTTGACTTTACGCTCACACCTCAAAATAAGATTTTTCACCTCTGGCCCTAACTTTGTTCTTTACTTCTACTTTGTTTTACTTTATATAACATTTTCAAAGTTAATTGTTGCCGACAATATTTATAATCGCATTGTCGGCTTCCCCATCCTCTGATGAGAAGAAATGTTTTCTTTCAAAATCCATGGATTAAGGATATGAGGCTCCTTGCTCTGAACTTTTGATGTTTTTAATAAATATTGTATCTTTACAATGTTTTATTCTCATCTTTTACCTCTAAAATAAATTGCTCTATTTAATATATTGAGCTTTACACTATCACGATAGATTATTATTATTAGACGATAATTTAATTATCGTTATAATTCTACACTTTAATATATATATATATATATATATATATATATATATATATATATATATATATTGTGTTTGTCAAGGTAAACAGTGTAGTGAAATACTGCGGTTAAGAACGACAGGAAAATATTATGAAATACTTACTCGTTATCAAAAACTATTAACGTACATCGAAAATTACAGAAAATTTCCGAGTAGACTTTTAATAAAAAAAATTAATTAATTTCTGTATAAGATTAGGGATTTTACGATGGAGTGACTCATTTGTTGTCGTTATTCTTGAAGAACAATTTGATTAATCTTCCTTATGGAGGCGGTAGAGTTCGACGTATATTAGTTTAATTTCTTAAATTTAAAAAAAATACTTGATATTTTCCGTAATTTACGGTGTACGCCAATATTTTTTAACCTCACAGCTTACATTCGTGATTTTCTTTTCTTTTTCTGTTTCACTAATGCTTCTGTTTTCATCACCTGTGTTCGATTTGTAACAATTATATACGTACGTGTCAATGAGTTGTGATAAATCCACTGTGTTTATCGTGCACCCATGTATATATCTAGAATAATATTACGCTACATTTTTAGTGTGACATTTGTTTTGTTTTCTGTATTACATCAAAGCATGTTTGTATGTTTCAGAATTTTTTTATTTGGATTTGTATGTTGGATTATTCAGATTACTGTGCTTGGGAGATAAACAAGCATCCGTCGGTGATGAATGTGATTGGGTAGAAACGTGAAGTCTAAGAATTTAAAAAAGTTGTGGCTTGTCATACGTATCCTGTTCGTGTATTAAACCAACTCGCATGTTCTCCGTAACAGAAATTGAGATTAACGAGGTAGATTTTCCTAAAGCAAATATATCTCGGCAGACATCGATTGGCTCGTGCTGAAAATTATTATCGTTTATTGGGTATTTATTTGTTCGCTTACTTTTCCTGCTGTGGTAAAAAATAGCAACGTGTTCAATGAATTATTTATAATGAAATGCATGCAATAAACATTATGTGTTGGGGTTAAATAAACCAAATAAATATGTCGATATGCCGTAAAACAGAAGAAAAAAACGCATTTCAAAACATGATTAATTGTTGATAGTTGTATAATACTTACACATTAAATAAGAGCATGCTTGTATTATTTGGATTATTCGAACTATTTTCTGATCTTGGATGTTATTCTCACAACGTTTCAGCCGAAATAACTTCCGACCTTCTTCAGGTGCGGCTTGCAGAACTCGGGAATATTTATACCGAATTTCGAACAGAACACTTTATTTAATCCACGGGGATAGATTTCTATCATTCTGTCAATCATAACCTGGTAGACTTTTTAAGTAATGCTTAATTATATTTCTAATATAGCATGTACTGAGAATTGAATATTCAAACCCTAGAAGACATAGAATTGATTATTTCTCAGTAATTTATCTGTTGTGCGACAAGTCAATGTTGGGGAAAACGCAGCTGAAGAAGGTAGAGGTCACATCGGCCGAAACGTTGTGCCAATAAAATCTAAAATGACAACAGTAGTCTGAATAATTCTAATTATAAAATCATGTTCTTTTTTATTTGTAAGGATGTCACGTGTATCAGCAATTAATAAAGTTTTGGATTGTCTTTTCCTCTTTTAAACATATCGAAATATTCATTTGATTTATTTAATCCCGAGACGCAATAATTGTTACATGCATTTTATCATGAACGATTCAGTGAACGCACGTTTCTATTGTAATGTTTTATAGCGAGCGGCGTTGTTTGAATAATAATTTTTTAATGACACCTTAAGAATCAGAGGTGACCCCAGAGCGGAAGTCAATGAAACTAAGTGAGATACGTACGGATATTTTTGGTCTCTCTTTCGGTGATTTTTCAAGGAGAAAAGGCATACCTAAGGCGCTGTTCCAAATGGTAAGGCTGGCGCGCAAAATTTAACAAGATATAGCGAAACGAGCGATTTGTTTATCTATCTTTCTGTCTTATTCTCTCTGTCACGCAAGTAACCCATCTTTTTAATTTTTTCTGTGGCTGTCTTTCTTTTTGTAATACACCTTTATAAAAAATAAACATCGGCGTCCGAGTGATTGTATACACAAACAAGCAATGCCCAGGGTTTCCGATGATGTATACAGTAGCGGTGAATGAACACATAACAGTAACAATAGGCAATACTATTTCTCTCTCTCTCTCCCTCTCTTCCTCTCTCGCTGTCTCTCTCCAGATTTAACTTCGCTTAAATTCGATGATCTTACGTCAACGTTTTTATAGCTGTATTCTAACCATACTTAGAGATCTACTTAAGCTTGTCCGAAATAATACAGTGATGAGAAAACAAAAGTTCGTTCTTGTTTGGATATTATTTTACATACGTCATAACATATTTCGATGTTACGTATATTTTAAAGAGTATACCACGTCCTGGGATGCCATCTTCCCAGGTTACACATATATACTTGAACAAGGTTGAATGACAGTTTCAATGGGAGTGTAGCGAGATGAGGATCCGTCTATCTATCAGTCTTTATTTATATATATATATATATACATATATATATATATATATTTATATATATATATATATATATATATATATATATATACATATGTGTGTGTTTATATATCTCACGCGCAAGTAACTCGTCTCTTTGATTTGTATGTGACTTTTCGTCTTTTTGTAATAAACCTTTATTAAAAACTAAACATCGGTGTCCGAGTGATTGTATCTATAGACAAGCAAGAACCTGAGTTCCCGACGACGACACGGGTTTATAAGTTTTATACACGCACCTGTAAGTGAAAACATAACTGTAGCAGAGAACAGCAAAATAAACAAACAAAAACATACTCCATAAACGATAATAACTTTCAGGACAAGCAAATCAATGTCCGCCGAGACATATTTGCCTCAGGAAAATCTATCTCGTCAATCTCAATTTCTGTTACATTTAAAACACAGAGCACATGCGTGTTCGTACATTGGCCAATACACGAACGGGATACGCGAGACAAGCCACAACTCTTCTCAATTCTTACACCCCACGTTTCTCCCCAATCGCATTCATCACCAACGAATCCTTGTTTATCCCCCAACCACAACCGATCGCAGCGTCAAACGCCAACCAACCCAGGTCACACTCTGGGACCCGCACCGCTTTTTCCGCTGGCGCCTGCTGACGTTTCCCTTCACCCTCAAGCAGCTCCTTGCCCCCACTTCATCCCAATTTCATAGCCGACACCCTTGTTAATCTGATCATTTTCAATCAGCAACACCATCAGAGAACAAATTGGATTAGCCCGCAGCCAAGCGGCATAGAATGACGTTGTTCGCCGGCCAGGAATTAACTTTTACCCGAGCCACATCTTCACCGTACCACCAAAG
The DNA here is from genome assembly GCA_963556195.1 of Sepiola atlantica. Lineage (NCBI taxonomy): Eukaryota > Metazoa > Mollusca > Cephalopoda > Sepiida > Sepiolidae > Sepiola > Sepiola atlantica. Next base: position 192,692,934 of record OY744520.1, on the reverse strand, counting down.
GACTGGCCATCACCCAACCATTGCTTCAACTTCCATCTTCTCTACCATCTTTGCCGAGTCGGCCCGACCAGAGCCGAAGCTAGCCGGTCGGGACAGCGTAACATAAGGAACTCCCCCGACCCACGCGTTTCCTGTAGCTCAAGATACGCACTAGAATACCAAAATCATTGCGCATCGTATTCTTCACCCCCCCCCCCCCCACCCACCGCCAGAAGGCGTTGATTGTTTTCGAAATGCCTCGCAAAAATATTTTATTTTCCCAATGCTGTGGGATTTCTCACGACAGATACAAAGTGTTCTGGGCCTGATGTGCGTTAAAAAGTGCTGGAGTCGAGCCAAGTGGACAGAATTGCATGAGAAACCTCCGCAGAATAACTATATCGCCCGAATCCTCTTATAGTTCTATCTTCGCTTGATTGGTGTGTAAATAAACTATATACGCTACTATTACTGACATGCTGCTTAGATATCCGATACTAGATGTTATTACGAAAGACATTCTATGTAGTTAACATTCGGTGTATTTGCTTGGTCTGTGTTTATTTGGTTTGGTTGTGTTGAGTTTGTATTACATTATTTTTATTTCATTACGAGGGAAATTCTATGTAGTTAACATTCGGTGTATTTGTTTGGTCTGTTTTGATTTGGTTTGTGTTTATTTGGTTTAGTTGTGTTGAGTTTGTATTAAATTATTTTGATTTCATCACGAGGGAAATTCTACGTATTTAACACTTGGTTTAGTTGTTGGTTTGTGTTAATTTGGTATGGATTAGTTTAGTTTTATTGTTTTTTTTAAAATATTTGTTTTGGTTTGATTACGATGAGAATTCTACGTAGTAAACATTTGGTTGATTTGTTGGTTTGGTTTGTGTTTATTTGGTTTGGCTTAGTTTAGTTTTATTGTGTTTTTTTAAATTTATTTATTTATTTTATTATGAGAGAAAATGATACATACTAAACATTAGTTTGGTTTTGTTTTGTTTGTTTTGATTTGATTTGTGTTAGTTTGGTTTTGTTTGGTTTGATTGGATTAGTTTTAATTTGTTTTGGTTTTATTACGAGAAGAAATTCTACGTATTAAAGATTTGATTACTTCTAGGGATGGTGGATGGCGTTTTTGTAATGAAATCTTGGAACAGAACAGTTTTGCACTAATTTATGTTCTCTTACGAAGATTGTAATGGAGATATTTTCTACAAAACCTTATCTTTAGAATCTTTATTCTAATTTTGATCAAAGTACGTTACTTAATTTGGATTCTAGAAAAGGTCTGAAAATATAGGCGTAAGCTAAAGACGAAATGAAAATAAAAGACTCTTGCTTAATCAATGTTTAATGATATGAATAAAATGTAATAACAATCTGAAATATTTTAATTTTCAAATCGGGGGTAGTGCCTATATAATGACACTAGAAAACATTAAAAATACTTCAAAAACACTTAAGAAAATATTAATTAATTAATGTTTAATACTTATCATAAAAAAATACAACAAAACAGCAGGTCTAGCAAGTGTGCTCCAAAACAAATAATGATCAGTTAATCAGTTTAGTAGTGAATCCTTTACATATTTACGTGCCCATATATAAATATATACACATATCTAGCTTTATATATACTAATCCAAGTTATGGTTGTATCCACAGGGTAAACATTCGTTTAATCTCGACTGTGTTTATATAAAAGTGCTCAATCATAGAGCTATTTATTTATGATAAAAGTTTTATTCATATGAACATAGCATGGCTTCATATTCGGTAGATAAATTTTAACATGAGAAAATTTAAACGGTATGTTGGAATATAAGTTTTTCAAATTACGGATTGTAATTCTGTTTCATCTGTCAATATGAAACTATGGAGGACAAACGTATTTCGGTTTGGGAAAGTCGTGGCTCAGTAATGCTACGACTAAAACATGTCCAGGATGTCCAGCAATGCTATGTTAGTATAAATAAAACATTTATTATTAATAATATATATATATATATATATATATATATATATATATATATATAGTGTGTCAGGTTGTATATGAAAAGAAATCAATAAAGTGCTCGATCATATAAGAGAGCTAATACAATTTATTTAAATACTATATGTTTCCGCGGTACATTTCTGAAATATGTAACATAGTATTTAAATAAATATATATATATATATATAT
>OY744520.1:192660767-192688267 GCA_963556195.1 Sepiola atlantica | reverse complement strand
AAGTACACTATCCGTTCCCCAAGTTCATCGTATTTAATTTTTTTCACTTATGTCCCATTTGTATTTAATGTATCGATCGGATTGCTTTCAGTTGTATATTCCTAAAAGAGTAGGCTATCAATTTTTGAAAAGTGTTGGGAGGGTATTACAAACCTGGCTCTAATTTTATTTATATTCTCTCATTTTCTTTTCTTTTGGGTGTTTTTGTTGCTACTTTTCTCTGTGATGTGAAACCGAAAGTTACATAATTAATTACATATTTTTTATATCTGCGTGTATCTTGGTTGTTGTCACATTCACAACGATTTTGAAATTATTATCTCGAAGCTTAAAAAGGGAAAACGATCGGCATTAATCGAGTGGAAAAGATTACGATTCAGCGCTTATGAACATATATAAATGATACGTCTTGATTATGCTTCAACGAGAAGTTAGAAATCTTAAGTTTTAAAGTGTCCATAAAATTAATAAATTGTAGAAGCAATATAGCAATTAACTTTAAAACAAACTATCATTTACTTTAGGATAACTATAGAAATTAGATGAATGAAACATACACAATTAAATGAATTAATGAATAGAAAATAAACTAAATAAATTTAAAATAGCGAAGAGTAACAACATAAATAGAAAATATAAATTGTTTAATATCCATGTTTTTAAAAAAGGTCACCTATTAATTTGAACTATTTGTAAATGAGAATACCAATTAATGCAATTCTTTTGTAGTAGTTGTTAACCTTCTGATAATTTCATTTAATTAATGTCTTTTAGTAATCGCTTAACGAGAGATTGCCCACAGAGGAATATTTCATGTGGAGAGTATAGGTATGTGCGTAGAACATGAGATGTAGATTGTATGGCAACGTTTACAGAATGGATTATAGTTCTTGGGTCAGTTACGGTAGCAGGGTAGTTAACAGGAGAAGGCAAAGGAAAACAGGAGAAAATGGACTTCATAAAAAGATGGATAAATAAATACCTGAAAAAAGATTGGTTAGTTTGGAAATAAATTTCTTAAAATCGTCCAACACATACTAGGATGTAACACGGACGTTGAACGGATGATGAGGATGATGATGATGATGAGGATGATGATGATGAGGATGATGATTATGATGATGATGATGATGATGATGATGATCTTAACGAATGTATGTTGACATTGGAGCGCTTTCATAAATCCCTAAGAATATTGAGAGTTACATGAAAGAGACAAGAATATCAGAACCGCTTGTAAAAAGATGGCATTATTAATGTCTATCAATACAAAATCATTAATTTTATGTTAACTTTGTTAAGACAACAAACGATGAAGAGTTAGTTCAGAATGAGAGTTCAAAGAGCCCAACAACATTCGGGTAAAAATGGTATTTGTCTGTAAGGAGAAATTGAGTACACATATTTGGTTTGGCTCTCTCTTCGTGCGTTTATGTGTGTGTAAATGGGATATGCGTGAAGACCGTGTGTATATTAAGGTGCATGTTTTGTTATAGAGAAAGTGTATGTTCAAAATTGTGTATATTAATTCGTTAAGCAGTGTGTATATGCTTGCGTTTTGTTTGGTAGTTCCTGAAAGTATGTAGCTGCATCTGTCAGCATGTCCTTGGCATAGGGTGCCGAATATATTTTGTGAGGACTGAGTTCACGTGATTCGACAGTTGAAGTAAGACAGTCAAAAGGGAGTCAACAATTCTGTATTTATAGTACGTCTTAGATTTGGAAGTGAATATCTCTGGCGTTTTAAAAGAAACTGCTAATTACATTACGGCTGCTACCACATAAAACAGTCGTGAAGGGTCAAGGAGGAAAGAAAGACCGAGGAGGCATGGCAGTAACTAGACCTCCGCTGGAAGAGTTCAGAGAGCATTGGGACATTGGTTAGGCTTATTGCCATTCAAATTCCTAGAAATTGCCAATGGTCGTTGCCAACGATAAATCGATGGTAAGCGTTTGTGGTGATAACGTGAATTAAATTGCAGTAGTTATCGAAAGAGGTAGAGAGCATTAGAAATCTGGGGAGACTTGTTGTCACTAATACTCCAGGGAACACCGCTGGTGATTATCAGTGAGCAATCACTGATGACGGCCTGTGTGAGAACTCCTAGTGAGTAAACATAATAATAATAATAAGAAGAAGAAGAAGAAGAAGAGGAATAATAATAATAATAGTAATAATAATAGTAATAATAATAATAATAATAATAATAATAATAATAATAATAATAATAATAATAAAGGCACTAATAATATATTGGCGCCATCACCAAGGCGAATTATGTATTTCAATCAAAAACCGCCAAACAATATATTTTCGTGATTCAAAACACGCCATCGTTTTTCTTCGAGGTGTGCCGCGTAATTCTATAAAAACGTCAAGACACTTGCGGGATGGCGCCATTAAGCCAACAGAAAGAAAGTCGGAATCGTATTCCATTTGAAAGAATAATAATAAACTAAAATTCTCGTTTTTCATTTCTCTAACGATATGACCAATTCTATATAATTTCACAATTTTTAAGATGAATAATTATTTGCTCTCGTTATTGGTATTTGGAAAAAAAGTTTATTTATTTAAGTAAAAATCAACAACAAAAAAAGCAAAAAAACAATCACATGTATTCCGAAGACACGTCCAATCAATGTGCATGTTCCGCGATACAAACATTATTTCAAACTTACGTCTGACAGGCGTACGGACCGACTGGCGAACAGGCACCGTCTTTTATATAAGTCAGTGGACGTATCTATAAAAAATGTTATTTTAGGTTTAACCGTCATAAATTGACGAAAATTTCATTTGTTTCTTAAGCGTGTCACAGTGATAAAGACTCCACATCAAATGTTATGTGTAACAGACAGACCGACAGACAGAGCCGTTTATAGAAACACACGAGAACATCTAATAAATAAATAAACAAGAACATATATTCTTAAGATGTGCCCACTACATTAGCGCGTTTAGTAGTGAAATGTTATTTGAAACTTAAACCGGACAGACGATAAAATTCCGGATTATTTGAGATGTTTGTACGCATGTGAACATGTCATTTTAAACTCAAACGTGACAGACCGGCGTACGGAAATCTCGGTCCATTCGAGATGTCCTGGTTTATCTAAAAATCGGATTTCAAATTCAAGCGTGACATATCGACATACGATAAAGTCATTCGATTGGAGATGTCTGGACGCATCTGAAAACACATTGTAAATCTTAGCGTGACAGACCTGCATTAAGAAGGATCGCTTTATACGAGACATCTTGACGTATCTGAAAATGCCATTTCACATTTAAACGTGACAGACTTACAAACAGGTAAATAGTCGATGCAAAATTTAAGTGTGACAGAACAGCGTAAATTTTATTATTCTATAATTCTATGTCAAACTTAAGTGTGACAGACAGACGAACATTTCACGTGAAAAAATGTAACAAACTGACTAATAAAACATGCATTTCAAACTTCAGTGTGACAGACCACCAATGAAAATTCTATTTAAAAATTAAGCATGACAGACCGACAAAAATTCTATATGAAATTTAGGTGCTTCTTCAGTTTACGGACCATGTTTTTTTAGATGAGATTTTCAAGTTAAATTAATCTTTACGGTATCTTTTGTTTATTAAATTGTTAGCTGAAAGTACATAATACTTCACAAAGTTTCCCCTCGTCATGTTACAAATTGGTTTCGAAAAAATAAAGTTATTATTTCAGCATGGTCTGTAAACTGCAGAAGTGTCGATATTTAAGTGGGACAGAGTGATCAAAAAAATTTTTTTTTGAAAGTTAAACGTGACAGACTGATGAAGATTCTATTATCTTATTTAAAACTTAAACGTAGAATACTGACAAAAATTCTATTTATTGGACACATTACAGTGTAAAATAGAATTTTCAGACGAGTATATGTATAAGAAACGAAGTCGGACCGTTACTCGGTTTATATATTGGTCTTTCACTTTTAAGTTTGAAATAATTTATATCGCTAAACGCGCAAATTAAATGAATGCATCTGATTTTAAATAATCTGATGCGTCCATTTAATCTGTGCGTTTAGCGATTAAAAAATATTTGTAAGTTAAAAGTTAAAAACCAATATATCAACCGAGTAACAGTCCGTCTTCGTTTCTTATACATATACTCATCTCAAAATTCTATGTTATACTGTAACGTGACAGACAGAGCGACGGAAAGAACCTCGTATAGAGATGTTTGGACGCATCTAACATTAGATGCGTCCATCTGATCTGCGTGTTTATTGATGACAATTTTATTTGAAACTTTAACGTAACAGAGGAATCGACAGACAAGTGGACAGACAAACGGACGGACAAGTGATTTCACTGAGGAACGAGAGCGCATATATAATAACTTGGAACCCTGAACTGACGTTGGTTGCTCGGAATATGTGATTACCTTTTAATCAAGTATTCGCTCGTTTTGGCTCCAGAGTTTCTTGCCAAATAACGAGGAGTAAAATTAATTTCATTTTTGTTTTCACAACGGAAAGTTTATTAAAGTTGATTTGAGTTCGTGTACTTTCGATTTTAAGTGCTTCTTTCCACATTCTACATTATTATTACTACGAGTGTACACCATCTGTCAAAAATGACGGGCACAATTATGGTTCAACAGTGTCCGAAAAACTATTCATATGAAAAACAATAATATTTTAATCGGTGAAGCTTAAAGAAGTAAACATTTAGAACTGTACTGCATGAAAATAAAGAAAAGAGAAAAGTAAACAAAAACGTATAAATCGGTGTAGATATAAAATGAAAATATAAAAAGGGAACGTTTCATCAAAGAAATATATCTGCTTTTTAAATTACCCTAACTTGATCTGTTCGGTAATTTGATTACTCGCTATCTTTCCTTTGTCGATATATATATAGATAGATAGATAGATAGATAGATAGATAGATAGATAGATAGATATGTGTGTGTGTGTACACTTTCGTTCAAAGTTCTCGTTAAATAAAGAACTTGAAGTAAGTTTACAACATACCGTCATTTACAGCTTAATGCAACAATCTAGGCCCCGCCTATTAAATGCTCGTAACAGCCTGTTTATATAACCGCTGACTTTGCATCCATATTCCAGATGATTTTGTGTTTTTCGTTTTCCAGTACTGTATCTGGACAGTTTCCAGTGTACTGCTTTCCACACTTAGTCATGTCTGTTCTTTTATTCTTTGTGGGTAGGTTTGGTGCATTCACTTTTTATATGATTTACTGTTTCGTCTCTTTGTCAACACAGTCTGCATTTACCGTTTTCCTGGATTTATCTATTTTAGCTTTAATGTAGCTTCTCCTAATCGCATTGTTCTGTGCAACACTCAGTAAAGACTCCGTTACTCTGTTCAAGTGTTCTTTTTTAGCCATGTCCAGCTTTTCTCCTCGGTTTCTTCTTAGTCTTATTAAACGTCCATGGAGTTGTTTTTCTTCCCACTTTTCTTTTCTTTCCTTTTTGTTTTTGGTTTCTGTTGTAAAGGTCATGATTGGCATGAATACGAAACTAACATAAAGGGAAGTAATCAGGTATTGACTATATACGAAAGTACGTATATAAGACGGCAGTGATATCTGGACGAGTGAAGAGTAAACGTCTCTACTTCCTACCGGATCCCTGTTAAACGCACACCACTCGGCGTATTCTTAATTTAGTATGTCCTATGTAATTTAGGATATAACAGTGGCGAACGAGGATATTTTTTTTTCTCTTAACAGAGATAAATTACCGTACTATTCAAGGATTTTTTTTAAAGAAAATTTGCAAGGACGGCAAGAAAAAAAAAAGTCGACACGTGCGAATTTTGCTACCTAAAGTAGTAAAAAGTACGGATTTCTTCGGTAAGAACTAACGAGAAAGTAAAAAAAAATTGTACTCGAAACAATTTTAAGGTAAAGTGAACTTTATCTGTATGTTGACGAAAAAATATTTGGGAAGCACAAGCTGAATTCGAAACCTGCACCGTGAGATTACGAATTTCGAAAGAAAAAAGTACGCTTACGATTTTTTTCTTTAAACAATTCAGAAATTATTGATATATTTTTTTTTTCTCTTCCCCAAATGCAGCCGTATTTTTGTGAAAAATAATTGTTCATTGCTGTGTCTAAAGTAATTGAAACTATTTGTTGTGCGAATTTTGGAAACGTTTTATTGTCTGAAATTATTTTGTGAAAAATTTTACCTGGTGGAAGACTTGCTAAATTGTATAAACTTTGTGAAACATTTAGTTTTGCAAAAATTATGTTGGTAATTTACGAAAACGCATATTGACGAACTTTTTGTGAAATTATTGTTGTAAACTTTGGAAAGATATTTTGTACTGTAATTAAGCTAAAATGGAGCAATTTGCTGAGTTGACGAAGGCGTTAACTCTAAGTATACAGCAGCAACAAAAACAACAACAACAGTTACAACAACAGCAACAAGAGCAACAGCAACAACAGCAACAACAGCAACAACAGCAACAACAACAGCAACAACCACAGCTACAACAACAGCTACTGCAGCAGCAAGAATGGACACCAAAAACGTTAGAGGCACAACAAGAGCAAACAAATATACTTCAACGCCAAATGTTAACGCAACAAAAGAATTTTGAAAAATTAATGAAAACGTCGACAGATGGGAAGAAAACTAATTTTTCTGCAGAGGGTATTTCAAATTCTTGGTCAGAATTTCACTACTCTCCCGATACTGGCGTTACATTTCCAGCATACTATAGAAGGTACGAAACAGTTTTTACAAAAAGATGTTCGGACTGGACCGACGAAGAAAAAGTTACGCTGTTACTACTAAAACTGGGGACAGCCGAAAACACCAAGTATGCTAATTTAATTTTACCCAAAAAACCGGAGGAAGTGAATTTTGAAGAGACAATCAATACCTTATCTAGAATAATTGATATTTCATTCTAGATATAAATTTTTAAATTTACAGAAGTCGGAATCCGAAGACTATTTAGAATATGCATATACTGTAAATTGCTTATGTGAATCATTTAAATTAAATGAAATTTCGGCAGATTTATTTAAATGTTTAATCTTTGTACAAGGACTCACAGCACCAAGGGACAAAGATGTCAGATCCCGGATCCTGACAATTATGGAGTCGGACCCGAATGTAATATTATAAAAAGTAACCGAGGAGTGTCAACGTCTCATTAATATCAAAAGAGACAACACCCGCATTGAAGAAAAAAGCGTTTACAAGATACAACATGTAAAAAGGCAAATGACTTCTAGAACATACAAGACCCAGGAGGAAAAGACTCCCAGAATCTACAAGGACCAAAGTTGTGAATGCTGCGGAAGTACAAGAGCCACCAAAAAGATCTGCTGGTTCAGGAATAGGATATGCTACGAATGTCGATTCAAAGGCCACAAGGGAACATATTGTAACCAGAAGAAAAAACGAAGGACCGACAAAGTTAATACGCTTCGCACAAGGAAAGAGAAAAGCTGCGAAAGGCGTAAATATGTCGATGTAAAGATAAATGGACATCCTGTAACATTACTCCTGGATAGTGGTGCGGACATTAGCATCATAGATGAAGATATCTGGAGAAGGATCGGTCGACCTGAACTAAGAGAACCCAGCAAGATGGTGAAGAGTGTGTGCGGCAAAAGGTTGGAATTCAAAGGAGAACTGAGGTGAAATGTGTCATTTGGTGGTCAAACACACAAGTCCAAAGTGTACGTAGTACCAGGAAGGAACACAAGTCTATTTGGAGTGGATTGGATTGTCCTGTTCAACTTATGGGAACGACCGGTTAATTCTTTTTGAATTTTTTTTGACCACAGAGAAATCAAACCAAATAGAAGGCTTCATGGACGATTTAAATGCAGAATTTCCAAAAGTTTTTGCCGAAAAACTTGGATACTGTGTGAAAATAGAAGCAAAATTTAAGGTGAAGAAAAATGCCACCCCAGTGTTCAAACCTAAAAGAAATGTACCTTTTTCATCGATGGACGCCATAGAGAAGGAGTTGGAGAGACTTCAACAATTAGACGTCATTGAAAAGGTTGACCACACGGATTGGGCAAGTCCGACGGTATATGTGAAGAAAAAGAATAACAAAATAAGAGTCTGCGCTGACTTTTCGACGGGCCTTAATGATTGTTTGCAGGACCACAATTACCCCTTTCCGTCGGCAGAAGATCTATTCTCAAAACTAAACGGAGGAAATTTTTTTTCCAAAATAGACCTCTCGGATGCATACTTGCAAATCAAAATCAATGACGAATGTTCAAAGTACCTGTGCATTAACACGCATAAGGGTATTTTTAAACTAAAAAGACTTCCGTTCGGATTAAAGGTCGCCCCTGCTCTGTTTCAACAGGTTATGGATACGATGCTCGCAGGATTGGAATTTTCAATGGCATACCTTGACGATATCCTGATAAAGAGCAGAAATTTGCATGAACACAAGAAGCACGTCAGAGAAGTATTTAAGAGAATAGAGGAGTTTAGTTTCAGATTGAGCCTGGAGAAATGTGATTTCTTTATGGAAAGGATCAGATACCTTGGTCAAATAATCGACAAAGAGGGGCGAAGACCAGATCCACAACGGGTCGAAGCAATTTAAAAGATGCCTGCTCCAGACTCAGTACCGAAGCTACAATCATTTTGGGGATTGGTTCAATATTACGCGATATACATACCTAATGTGCATAATTTGAGAGCTCCTCTTAACGAGTTACTAAAAAAGGGTAGTAAATGGAGTTGGAATTAGGAATGTGAATCTGCTTTCCAAAAAATTAAGAAATGTCTACTATCAGACTTGGCATTAGCGCATTTTGATCCAGACAAGGAGTTAGTACTAGCAACGTACGCCAGTGATTACGGCGTTGGCGCTGCATTACTCCATAAGTATGAGGATGGAACAACAAAAGCAATCGTTCATGCATCAAGAACTTTGGTTGCAGCTGAGAAAAACTATAGCCAGATTGAAAAGGAGGCTCTGTCGATAATATTTGGAGTCAAAAAGTATAATCGATTTCTCCATGGACGGACCTTCACATTGCAAACAGACCATAAACCCTTGATTACAATATCTGGATCAAGAAAGGCATTCCTAAGCATACCGCAAATCGACTACAGCGATGGGCTGCAACTCTCTTAAACTATCAGTTTAAGATGGAGCATGTGTCATCGAAAAAGTTAGGACACGCGGATGCACTATCAAGGTTGATTCCAAAAAGAAACGAAAGTTTCGAAGAGACAGTAATTGCTGCTCTTAAAGATGAAAGCGAATGTACAAGTTCAATGTGTAATATGATACGTGAACTTCCAGTAACCCTTGAAGAGATTAAAAGAGAAGCTGAAAAAGACATTTCCATAAAGAAAATGAAAACTCAATTAGGACTGAGGGAAAAAAGTAACAAAGTAGGACAAACTACATTTTTTTCAATTTGTGAAGGTGTACTTATGTATGCTGATAGAATCGTAATTCCACAGGCACTACGAAGGAAAATATTAATGGAATTCCATACAGGTCATCCTGGCATTTCAAGAATGAAATCCTTAATTAGAGGATACGTATATTGGCCTGGTATGGTCAAAGAAGTATAAAACTGTGTCAAAGCATGCAAAGGATGTCAGTTAGCAGCCCGAGATCCGCCAGTAAAAACGACCCCATGGCCGAAACCGGACCTACCCTGGTCACGTCTACATAATGATTATGCCGGACCTCTAAATGGTTTTTTCTACTTAATTGTAGTAGATTCTTTCTCTAAATGGCCAGATATATTTAAAACCAGACATCCAACTGCAAGGAACACTGTAAATGCACTTAACGAAATCTTTAGCCGTTTTGGTGTACCAAAAACCATAGTAAGTGACAATGGTACAGCATTTACAGGTCAGGAATTTAAAGAATTCTGCAAATCGCTGAATATTCAACATATCACGACACCTGTTTACCATCCTAGGTCGAATGGGTTGGCAGAAAAATTTGTGGACACATTTAAACGGGCAATAAAGAAAAACCTGAATATGGACACAGATGAGCAAACTATACAAACATTTCTAGCAATCTACAGGGTAACCCCGAACCCAAATAATAATGTTAATTCATCCCCTGCAGAACTGATGTTTGCTAGAAAAATTAGATCTATCTTCGATAGACTTATACCTGAGAAAAAGAAAAGTTTTAAAGGAGAAAACTTGAAAGTAAAGTGCTATTCCTCAGGGGACAAAGTGTATTTTGAAAATTTTCAGAATGGAAAAAATCATTGGGTGGACGGTTTCATTATGAAAAGAATTGGGAACATGGTTTATACCATTCAAGGCCCAAGTTTTGTCTGTAAAAGACACATAAATCAAATCCGTCCCAGAATTTCGCAAAATACTAAATAAATCCCAATGGAAACATTATGTGATACATTTGATATACCAAAGCCAGTATGTATACCTGAAACCATGAATGTATCCTCTGAACATGCCATACGGGGTGGACAGAATTCCTTACCGCAGGTAACGCAGAGCAGAAGGAAGAGCACCAGAAAAAGGAAAAGCATCAGGCGTTTAAGCCCTGATCCTAAAATGAAACGGTACTAAAGCTAAAATCGGCAAGATTTCAGCTTCAGGGGAAGGTGTTGTAAAGGTCATGATTGGCATAAATACGAAACTAACATAAAGGGAAGTGATCAGGTATTGACTATATACGAAAGTACGTATATAAGACGGCAGTGATATCTGGACGAGTGAAGAGTAAACGTCTCAACTTCCTACCGGATCCCTGTTAAACGCAAACCACTCGGCGTATTCTTAATTTAGTATGTCCTATGTAATTTAAGATATAACAGTTTCTGTGCTTCCCGAGTTGTTTCTAGTGTTCTGTGTTCTGGGTTATGTATTCATCCAACTCTTTGATTGTGTCTTCCATACATCCTTTCTATACTTACCAGTCCTCTACGACCTTCGTTTCTTTTCATATATAATCTGTCTGTATCGTCTATTGTGTGTATTGCGTTGTGCATGACCATTACTTTTCTAGTCATCTGGTCAAGGCTTCTGAGTTCTTTTTTAGTGCAGCCTATGAATGGTACAGAATATTTTATCAGTGATACTGCCTAAATGTGTTTTCCTTTCACTAGATTTCTGCTAAAAAATGTTTCTAAGAGTTTTTTATTCTTTGAAAATGTTTTTTTTCAATCTCCTCTTTCATTTCTGTAGATTTTATGGTGTCAGATTCCAGAAATCTCAAATATTTCTAGCCCTCCTCTTCGCCTATCATCCTCATCCCATCTTGGTTGGACAATTACATGACTACTGTCGTCCCTAGTTTTCCCATTTTTACCTCTAGCAGTTTTCCATTCCGAATTTAATTTGAATGTCTTAGCTTAATATTCGTATTGTATTTATCAGCTGTTCCAGATCGTTTTTGCTTTTTGCAAATAGTTTCAGGTCGACTATTTACATCAGGTGGTTTAGCTTCTATGCTATGCCTGTAAACCTGTATCCTAAATCACATTTTCTTAGTGTGTATTTAAGTGACATCATTGTTATGATAAACAGTAGTGGAAATAGAGAGTTCCTTGGAAATGCCTCTCTATATTTTTATCTCAGTCAGGTTTTGTCCTCCAGGTGTCTAGTGATTCTGTTGTAAGCTTTCTTGTAGTCAATCGATGCGATAGATATGTTTTAATCTGCTGTTTATATCCTTCAGGATCTTATGTTTTATGTATAGCAAATCATGCGTTCTGATTTTCGGTTTCGGCATTCTTTTTGGTCCCTAGGTAGTAGCTCACGATTGTACAAGGATTTGTAGATTTGTTCTTTCAGTTGTGCCCTCAGGACTTTCCCCATTGTTGGTAAACAGGTAATTGGCTTGTGATTGTAAAGGATCATTTCTTTTTCGTCATCTTTTTTATAAGCATTGTACCATTTTGGTCATCGACTTTGGTACGTCTGTTTAGTGAATGCATCTTATCAGATTCTGCGCTACCCTTTCATGTAAGGCCGTGCATTTACGTAATCAACCGTGGTCTGGTGCTTTCCAGTTTGCTATTTTTCTTAGGGTTGTCTTAATCGATTGGCGTTTCTGTTCATTCTTCAATTTTATGTTGTTCATCTTTCATGTTTTTTTAGCTATTCTGTATGGTTGTTGTTTTTGTTGAGGCTTTTCCCATACTTGCTCCATTTTGTTTTCTGTCGTGTCCGGTGGTTCTGTTGTTCTAACCCCGTTTTGTCAAACTGGCGTTCATTGTTTCTCAAAGGTCCTGTTCTGTTTGTGTTGTTCTGATTTGTATCAATATCGTCTCAGTATTCCAACTATTCCTACTATCTTTTGTTTTAGTTCTTCATGTTCTTTATTTTTTATTTCCTTGTGATTTCTGCACTCTCATCGTTTCCTGTTTTCTTTCACCCTGTTTACAATTTAGCTTCTTTTAGAAGTTTGGTGATCTCGGGTTCCAGTCTGATTTCCCATCTAAGCTTTGTCGGTCCTTCTTTTAACCATCATTTTTATTTTTTTTAGTTTCATAATTATTGATTTGACCCCACATATATCAAGTTGTTTAGGTATGTGATAGTATCCGTTGAGATGTACGCGAGAAGTCTGTTTACTTTCTTGTTTTCTACTTTAAACTTCTTCCAATCTTCGTTCCTTAGGGATGGGAGTTTGTTTTTTCGGACATGAACCGTTTGCTGTTTTCCACTTCTTTTGCTTCTTCCTCAGTGTGATCTGTTGTTTCGTTGTCTTCGCTTTCTTCACTTTCAGTGTTTAAGCTTTGCCCTTTATTTATTCTATGAATTTTCGTCAAGTGGTTATTCTTGATCTGTTAGGCCATTTATCTTTTGTTTGATTTCCGTTAATTCCAGTTCCGAGAACCACCTTCTCTTGAGAATCGGTTTCGCTTGATCTGCTATTCTTTGTTCCGTTGTATGGTAGTCAGTAGAAATGCCCCATATATTTTTCATTCGTTTCCAGTAGCCTATTTCTGTGGGGCAGAGGCTTTTGCAGTAGTATTACATTACAAGTATGTTTTCTTTTTTGTCTATTTCTATCTATGGATTTTTGTTTGTTCTTTTCATTCCTGATTTGATGTGTTTGTTCTGTGTTTTTGCTGTACCTGGAGTTAGGAAGGTTACTAACCTGTTTTGGGTTCGTGATATTGTTCCTAAAACTTAATGGACATACTTTCGCAGGATGCATACCGGGTCCCCCATATTAGCCAACAAAGAGGCATCTGCCCATCATGACACTCACATCTTTCTTTTGTGTCCCACGGTTTTAACGTATAATTGCAACACCACGCCGAGACTTAATTTGCATATGATAATTTCACAGGGATACTGTTTATCTCATGTTCATGAAGGACAAGGTGCACTATCACATATACATAAAGATATATTTACAGAAGGCAAGACAACATATTATTATTTTTATTATTATTATTATGATTATCATTATTTTACTTGTTCTCACACAAGTCATTATCAGTGGTTGCTCTCTGGTAATACTAAGTGGTGTTTCCTATAATCTGAGTCGCAAGTCTCCACAGATTTCCAGCACTGTTCATCTCTTTCAAATAACTGTTGAAAATCGTTTTACGTCATAGACATACGTTTACCACTGATTCATGCTGGCAAGGACCGTTGTCCATCCTTAGAATTTGAGTTGCAATAAACCTCCTCAAGGTCCCAGCAGTCTCAGCACCTTTTCAGGTGAAGTCTGATTTATACTCTTCATCCTGGTTCCTTCCATATTCCTTGACCCTTCCGGGTTAGAATACCAAGGCTAGTTCCACCACATATGTATGGGTAGTTTTCTTGGTTTGTCTTTAAATTTACCTGGCGTTTGTAGGCATCTATGTAGGTTGGATTACCGACTCGACCTTTTTCCGCAGTACTGCAGCTATTTTCTTCAGTCCGAACGTTGTATGGTGTCAATACACTCTTTGATACGAATCTCCCTAATCTTTTTTTTCTATTTTTTTGGAACATGATCCTAGGTTGCTTAAACTTAATTGTATTACATACATTTTCTTCATATTCCACATTCCTTTCAGTTCTCTGGCAGATTCTATGTATTTGTTTAGTGTTTCTCTATCCTTTATCTTCAACTTGTGGGCGAATATTACTAATTACTAGGTTTTCTTCTACTTGCTGATAATTATCACGTCTTGTCTCCTGCCTTGAATTAGTTTGCCTGTTTATAGTTCCATGTATCAGAGAGTTTTATTATCATTTTCCAATAGTGTCTCGAGTAAACGTTTGCATAATTCAAACTGAACTATCATCTTGACGCAGTTTTGTCTGTTTTTCTTTTATTCATTTAAGGCTAGTTTGGTTCATTCACTTATGTGATTTATTTTTCCATATCTCGGTGCCCCAAACTACATGTGTTATCTTTCTGGGTTTTATCTATCTCTGCTTCTATAATGTTCCTTCGGATTGCTTGGTACTGTGTTTTTGTCAAAAGCGATTCTGTTTCTCTATTCAAGTGCTTTTTATTATGCATGTATATTTATATCGTAGATTATGCATTTTTTCTAGCTCTTTTATCGGATCATGTACACAGTCTTCTACATTTATTGGTATTTTTCTCTCTCATCTCCATATTTACGTAAAAGGGTGTCCGTAGTACCCTTAGGTGTAGCGTACTGTGCATAGTCATTATTTACCGCGTGATTATCTTTTGTTCAGTCTATGAAGGCTCCAGAGTCTTTTATTAAGAATACTGCCAACGTATTTATTCTGTTTCTTATGTTTCTATTATATCAGTCGGTCTTTAGGTATTTTTTTCTGACGTATTCTCTAGCAATCTTTTCATTCATCTCTGTGAATTTGATTGCGTCCGTTCTATTTATAGTATTATGTTCGTCAAACGCTTTCCTCGTCTCCCGGGTTGACACTTGTATACACCCTGTTGTTTTAAGTTTTACTTTTTTTTATCTCTAGTAATGCATACTTTACCATTCTAAATTCCATTTGAATGTTCTGGTTTAATATTCTAATTTTATTCATTAAATTTCCTAGTTCCATTTTTTTTGTAGCATATTTCTTCTTTTGACTCTTTCAATTTGTATCCGGCATTGCATCTTATACATTGTTCTGACGTGGCATCATATTTATGATGAAAAGTAGTGGTGATAGAGAGTCTCCCTTGCAAAAGTATCTTTATGTTCTTATTGCTTTCATGTCATATCTAAATGTATTTTATGTGTTTGTTTTATTCCATAAGTTAATAACTGTTCCATATATTGTGTACGTCATTAAGCATTTAATGATCCATGATATTGTCAGCTTTCTTAAAGTCGACTATGAATATTTTTCTCTATTTTACAGCATCTTTTAGTCGATGTATGAAAACCATGTGTTACTCCAATCGTTTTTAAGCATCCTTTATATACCTTGCGTTCCCCATATATTTCTCCAGAATTGTCTTGTTGATGTCGAGTCCCGTTTTTCTGTTTTGGGTTCTTCATCTGTTCACTATTTGATGACACTGGGTTTCATTGTAGTCAAAAGCCTATTTGGTTTGTATTGTTAAGATACAATTCTCGAATAAAAGATCCTGTACAATAGAGAAACAAAATATCTGGTCAGTATTCTCAATTTTGCTTTAGTTCTTCATGTTTCTTGTTTATTCTTTTTTCTTTGCCTACCACATTCTTCTAATTTCTTAATTCTTGATTCTTTATGGCCTTATTTACACCTATATCGTCTTTTGGTAGTTTGTTGACGTGTGTTTCCAATCAGGTCTTTGTTAGTCAATTATTTTGATTAAGTGTTTTTGTCTATGCTAACTCTCCACAATACGTATTTTACACATGCATAAATAAGGCCAATGTAATATCATCTACGTATGGGATGAGTTTGTTCAATTTTTCTGCTGCTGATGTTATTGTTTTCTATTCTTGGTTCCTTAGAGGTGCGAGTTTAGTTTTCTCATGCCTCATAATTTCTTTGATATGTTCGACTTCTGCTGCTTCTTTCTCAGTTAGTTGTGTGGTCTAATAGTCATTTCTGTCAGCAGTTACGGTGTTTATGTTGTGTCAGCCTTCTGTTTGTGAGTTTCACAAGGATTTAGTGTTACAACCATGAATTAAAACCGAGAATCGGAAATGTCGGTGCTATCTGGGGTATTTTAAATGTTTTTTTCTTTTTTCGTTCAAAATTTAATTTACCATTTATATTACTAATGATCAAATGATAAATATCACATTTTTAGTTCCGCATCAACACTCCGGACGCCTCAAGTCGCCTGCTTGAAAGGGTATAGCTACACACGCCGACCTGGCAAAACATCTTTCAATTAGGTATTAAGTGAGAAGATGATACCTAACTCATAGAGATACGCCTGCAGGCATCAGCCAGTGAAAACAGTTTCCATTCCCCTCGCCTCCGTATATTGCCTTTACTCTGTTTTCCGTGTTTCGACTTTTTTCCATGTGATCGCATTCTGGTATTTAAGATTTAAAAAAAACTTTTACCTCCTTTTAACTATCTAGTTAATCTAATGTTTTAGCTTTGACGCTAGTCATATGCAATCTGCTTTGTTTAATTTACGAAAAAAATAAATCTACTCGCCGACCACACGATTGCAGGTTTGGCATGAAACACACGTGTATATCAGTTTATTTTGAAAATAATATTTATTTATAATTGATTATATATATATATATATATATATATATATATATATATATATATATATATATATATTACTTGACATAATTATATTAATAATTAAAATATCATCACGGGTATATATATATATATATATATATATATATATATATATATATATATATATATATATATATATATATATATATATATATATATATATATATATGCCAACATTGTTAAGAGTAAAATAATTCGTCTGTTTAATTATACCTTTTTTATCTTTTCAATTTTTCTGATGGTCTTTTTTGTATTAAAATAAAAATAATAATACCTGTACCATAGATTTTTGATTCTTCGTCGAATCCTCCTCAAGTGTCAAAGGCAAATTAAAAAATAAGCTGATAAAATAAGAGACTATTTGAAAAGACGGCGGCGAAACGCGCAGGGAACGTTTTTCGCATTGTTCCAGGAATGTCGTTTACGATTTAAATTCAGTGACGCTGGAATGGAATCACAGAACAAAATCGCATTGCTTCAAGCATTTTAAAATTCATCACTGGTTTCATATGTGATGTTATTAATTGTAGGTTGTTGTGTTTTTATGTATATAGCTTCTAGTATTTTTACTTTTTAAACTTGGTTTCGGAATGTATTGTTTTAGTGTTATTAACTAGAATTTTTCTGAAATCAGAGGGAGGGCAGTTATGTTTTTGTAGATATTGGTAAATGAAGCTATAGTTTACAAGATGCTTTGTGGGGCGGCGGGATAGGGTAGTGCTTGTAAAACCAATGTAACTATCAGCTTAATTAGTATTATGGTAGTTTCAAACTGCAAAATGGCATTTACAATTATAAATAACATTGGTTCTTTTTAGTAGTTTTGGGGTTGGTGAGAAATTGTGTTTACTACATGATTTTAGGGTTTAAATTTCTTATAGCAAATACTGAATCTAATTTTATTGTTATTATCAATTGGGGATATGTATCTGTGTATAATATTTTTCATGGCTTTTTGTCCTAACATAAAGTTAGGCTACATTTTATTATGATAGTATATGTTAATATAGTTAGAGTTTTTATGTTAAATATTATTATTATTTGTACCAACGTTTTTTAACACCCACACACACACACACACACATACACCCACACACACACATATATATATATATATATATATATATATATATATATATATATATATATGGGTTCTTACAAAATATATGTACTGAAGTATATACTCTTTATAATATCAGAAAATGTTCAAAATTGCAAGCTCACTGAAGTAGTGTTACAAGCTTCAGAGCACGTAATATATATTATAGGTGCGTTTAAATTACCAAAGTGACAATCACTCCATAATTATAAATTGCATCTGTTCTTTCAATTTCTTAATCTTCAAACATCGTCGAACGACTATCACCATACGTTTATTCTGTTCTTTCAATCTCTTTACTTTCATAAATCTCAGCGAATACCTGTAATTCCTCTTTGTCTCACGATAAAACATACATAAATTAATACGTTTGTATTGTATTCTTAAAATTTATTTCTGTTTAATTTTTTCTAAATTCGATGCTTTTTCTGCATCTAACGCGCTGAAACGTTTATGAAAAACTGGACATTTTAAAATTTGTAAAAGCGTATATTAGTCTTTTTGTACATACAATCCGGTCTGCGTGAAATCAGACTCCAAAACGGCAAAGAATACCTCTATATTGTATACTCTCAAGGAATGCTTCCTGTTATTACCATTTTCGCAGAAATAATTCCTTTAACTGACATTATTTAAAATGTGCGAAAAACAACATAGATCATGTAAACACAGCTCGTTACTGGCTAACAATGGTAATAAAGAAAATCACAGCGATATCATTTAATAACAGCGACCGCTTTGTTGTCGTTGTTAGATATGCCGACTATGAACTAGATTGTCGTATGTTCGATCACGGCTTCAGGAGGATGATAGTCTAGAAGGACTAGAAGAGCTGTGATAGAGAGGAACTGTCTATCTACAATGTTTATAAAAAAGCATTGAGATATCACTTTACAACCGAGTACAGTGATTAGAAGTGCCGACTATCACCTAGATTGTGTACGGTTCGATCACGGCTTGAATTGGCTGCTGCCTAATCGCACTGGAAAGCTGTGATGCAGTTGGTCGATAAGCATATAAGTCATCCTTTCCTCGGATTGAGCGCTTTCATTAGTGAAATCGCTACTACTATTAGAGTAATGCAAAGTTTATTGCAAATATTATTTGACGAAACGTATGACAGCTAACTTCCTATTTGAGAGGATTGCACATCAGAAACATGAACATATATAGAGAAATGCACGGAGTTATAAAAATGGCTGTGGATCAAGTTTTGAATTTTGCTGTTAAGTTGTTTGGCATTAAAACTGTCGCATAAGTTACATATCTTTCCTACAAATACCTTACCGATGGCGTTATATTCGTCTGCTGCGCCAACATTGGTCTGTTTACTTTATGTCGTCTGTCCTTTTTTTTTAAATATTCAATTTAATCATTTAATTTTAAATGTAAAATATTAATTCTTATTTTTATTACAATTTATATATATATATATATATATATATATATATATATATGTGTATGTTTTCACAATTACATACATTTGTATTATTGCCACAATTATTGTTATTATAATAATAATAATAATAATAATTATTATTATTATTTTTATTAGTAGTAGTAGTAGAAGAAGAAGTAGTAGTAGTAGTAGTAGTAGTAGTAGTAGTTTGTTTTTCGTCGAAACTATTTAATTATTTGTTATTAATAACCTGGGAAAGTTATCGATCAATATAGGTTCCCTCCAGTAAATAGAAAAGTAAACTTCTAAATCTTAGTTATGACACAAGTCATGGAAAAGGTAAACTACAAAATAACACAAGCGTTTCCTCACTGATCCAGGCATTGTTCCAAGTTCTTATAGATTTCTCAGTTCTATTCCTGTTCAGGGGATGTGCATTAATTGAATACGCAACTCTAGCTCCACTATAGACTTCATGCGCAGACACATTTACAGGGTTCATCCATTGTATCTTAACAGTGAAAGGAACCTTGGTTGGTGTAGTATAACCATGATTATTATTATTATTGTGATATGATTATCATGGTTTTTATTATTACTCTTGATTTGTTTATACGGCGTTTGTTTAATATGTTCATACATGTTCCATTCAACATTATTGATTATTGTTACAACGACTATTGTGTATTTTGTGGGTTTAAAATTACACAGTAATTAATCTAATATTATTCGTTTTAAGAATAACCTTGTCTAGAAATAATGTTATTAAAATCAATTATTTGTTTTATTATATAACTTTATGGGAAGTCATAGCTGATGTAATTATTCGACACTATCTAGTTGGATTTTTACGAATTTCCTATACAAATTAAGATCACCACAAAAATAAACTTAGATTCGTTAACAAATACATGCGCCTTAGTAAATTACAAATTTCCTATACAAACTAAGATCATCTAAAAATACACTTAGATTTGTTAACAAATAAAGCCGCCTTAATCAATTACAGCCACAGTAAATTATTAAATAATATATATATGACTGAAATTACATGTATTATTTTTTATTGTTATCAAGCTCTATCATAAACTTTTAATTTTTGCAAGTTATACAGGTTTGTTCGACTTGGTTTCGATTACGAAATGTTTGCAATGTTATACATACACACCCACTCACACACACACACACACACATATATATATATATATATATATATGGATACAAAGTAGGGGGTAGTGTAGTTCCAACACGAGAGAAGAATGTGTATTAAAAGAAGTGGTGCAACCAACATTTATTAATTTAAAACAAATGTTTGCGTCTCTCTCGTGCGGTTGTATTTTCCTCGGTTCTGCTGTCTTGTGCTTCAATGTGTTTGTTCTCCATTCGTTGCTTATGTGGGTTGGTTTCCGCATTCGAGGACATTTCTCAGGATTGTAGCTGTTTTGATCATTACTGTCCTTTGTATGGTCTCAGTTATCCCTTTGATTCCTATTTCTCCCAGTCTTTTCTCCATGTTTTTGGGGACTGTTCCTAGTGCTCCTATGATTATTGGTGTTATACTGACTTTCTTCATGTTCCATATTCCTTTCAATTCTCTGGCAAGTTCAGTATATTTGCTTCTCTTTTCCGTCTCTTTGATCTTCACTCTGTGGTCTGCTGGAACGGCAAAGTCCACGATTTTGCAGGATTTTTCTTTCTTTTTGATTATTATCATATCCGGTCTCCTTGCTGTTATGGGTTTGTCTGTTTGTACATTCATATCCCATATGATTTTGTGTTTTTCGTTTTCTAGTACAGTTTCTGGTTTGTGTGTGTACCGTTTTTTTGCATATTCGAAATTCAGTTGTTTGCACATTTCCCGGTGTACTTCTTTCCCCATGCTGTCATGTCTGTTCTTGTATTCCCTTTGTGCTAGCTTGCTGCATTCACTTATTATATGATTTATCGTTTCGTCTCTTTGTCCACACAGTCGGCATTTGCTGTTTTCCTGGGTTTTATCTATCTTTGCTTTAATAAAGTTTGTCCTAATCGCATTGTTCTGTGCGGCCGTCAGCAGAGATTCCGTTTCTCTGTTCAGGTGTCCTTTTCTTGGCCATGCCCAGTCGTTTTCATTGGCTTCATCGCTTGTGAGTCTTATAAAGCGTCCATGTAGTTGTTTTTCTTCCCACTTTTCCTTTCTTGTCTTTTTGTTTCTGGGTTCAGTACTTCCGGGGTTGTTTGTTGGGCTGGTGTCTCTTGCTGTGGTGATCAGTCTTTCCGTGTTCTGGGTTACATATTTCTCCAGCTCTTTTTTGGTGTCTTCCACACAGTCTTCTATACTTACCAGTCCTCTACATCCTTCATTTCTTTTCACGTAGAGTCTGTCCGTGTCGTCTTTTGGGTGCAAAGCATTGTGCATAGTCATTAGTTTTCTTGTTCTTTGGTCAAGGTGCCTGAGTTCTTCTTTGGAGAAGAATTCTACGAATCTCATGGACAGAAAGGAAGAAAAACGAAGAAGTCATGTGTAAGGCTGACTGCAACAGATTGCTTCTCAATACTGTCCATGCCAGACAGTTCAAGTTCTTCTGCCATATAATGCGGGCGGACGGTTTGGAGAAGAGCTTGATGTAAGGAAAAATCGACGGCAAAAAGAGTAGAGGAAGAAAGCGTACCAAGTTGACAGGTTCTTCTGGAATCACGACTCTAGATCCCATCAGAAAGACCGAATGCAGAGGAAAATAGAGAGCCATGATCATCGATGTCTGCAAACAGACCTGATACTTGAAGAAAAAGAAGAAGAAGAAGAAGAAGAAGCAGAAGAAGAGGAAGAAGAAGAAGAAAAAGAAGACGACAAACACCGATCGTACAAACCCATACTTTTCAATACACGGTGGAAAGCCGTAGGAACGGCAAAAATGTTGTTTTTTCAGAAAAAAAATATTAAAAAGACATTCTGTATTACCATACGTCAACAAATAAAAAATAAATCGAGAAAAGATATAAACATTTATATATTTTGATGTAATGTTTATATATAATATATATATATATATATATATATATATATATTTGTATATATGTGTACACATAGTAGTAGCATGAAACTATACTTATGAAAAGTGAGCTGCACTTACACTTTTGTGTTCAGCTTACTGTGCATTAGTATATTTAATACCACTACTTAACTCTTATCACAAATTGAGCACTGTTAAGGTGATTATCTTTAATATATAGAGACAGAGCATAGTATTTTATAATATAAGTTTATATACACGAAACTGTAATATGGATTCACAAATATAGTTATTTATTTATAGGTTTATAAAAGTAGTCGTTAAGCTGTCTGAAGCACATAGTATCAAAGTTCATGCCTAAAGGATCCATTCTCGGCTCAACTCTCTTTCTGATATTTATCAATGATCTCCCAAATCCCATTCTAAGATCATTCGTTGAGAGTTATATAGATGGCACAACCGTATATCCCAACACTTCGAATAGCATAAATTATCTGTTTTTTATGTTTCTTTTTCATCCGAACTGGAGCGCGTAGTGCAATGTGGGAATAAGATGTCTGGTTACTTTTACTTCAACTAAAACAAAGCTTCTCTCTTTTCACCACCAATGCTCGGATCCTCACTTTGCCCAAATTGAAATGAATAGCTCACCCTTTGAGGAAGCCCTCTGCCCTGATAAGCTTATATGACTGACTTTCAACTCCAGAACTGAAATGTGTTATTTATATCAAAATGTTTGCTAAGGTCGCCGGAAAAAAATGATTGGATCACCTTACCGCTCCAGACAGTATTACAGCCCTTACGCAATTCTCTACCTATATAAGAGTCAAGTTCATTTGAAGATGGCACTGTTACAACGTCAAGGGAGTTGCCGCTCAGAGTCCCATTTCCTGCCTCCACAGTGTACAAACCCGACTTCGAAATCGAGTGAGTGTTATTCTATTCTCTTCCCTACACCCTCTTTCTCACAGAAAGGAGGTTGCTAGTATTCTTCTATTTTATCGTAATTGCCGTTCCAGGTGCTCGATAGAGTTCCAATCTGTTTCCTCCCTGCAAGGACTCGTCTTATTTCAATCACCCAAAATAATGATTTTTTTTCCTCTGCGTATTCAAAACTAAACGGAACTTCTATGAAAAAAGTGTATTCGCTTTTTAACTGCGTTCACCCCAAATACGGTAAGTTGCCACTGTAGACGTAAGGTAGTTACTGAGAATTAGGGTGACATTTTAGGGCATCATCCAAATTTTAAATGTGCTGCTAGCTATTTATTGACATTCGTTTTAAATTTCTTCATGTCGGTACAGTCGGGGAAGCAGGGAGCAGGGAGGGAGTTCCAAAAGCCTGCGGCTCGAGGAAAGAAGATATTGGAGTAGAAGGCTCACTGGCATCTGGGGGCGTCCACAGAGAATGGATGGGATCTTGCTGATTTTCGGGTTGGTCGAGTGTATTTACGTCGAAGAGCAACTAGAGAAGCAAGTTCATCGGAACACATTCATTGAAGTACTTGTAAAACAAGCACAAGGATGCAACATTGCGGCGATAGGACAGGGGCTGAAACTTGGTTGATTGTGAGGAACCTATCAGCTTAGAGACTTTTTTTATAGCTTGTATAAGAGGGAGAGACTAGTGACTAGTGCACAAGCCCATATGTGACAACAATACTCCATGCTTGGGCGGATGGTGACTTTGTAGAGATATAGAATAATGTAAGTGTGAGTAGTTTTCTAGCGCGGAAGAGGGAGCCCACCTTCTTTGCAGCAGCCTTGGCAATGTCTTATATGAATTTGTTCCAATTCATTTTACCTGTGAATGTTAGGCCGATGAATTTTAACATTGGACTCTCAAGTAGGGTGTTATTTGCCATAGCAATCGGTGGTTGAAGAGTTTTTCTTATAGTTGTTGAAATTAACGAGATTTGTCTTAACAGCATTAAATGTTACCATCCATTCATGACCCCATTCCACTACAGACTGGAAGTCACTTTCTAAGGATTCAGACATTCACTCAGATATGTGCGCGTCTGTTTTACTGGCGAGAGTAGCGCGTAGTGTCGTCAGCAAATATACCCAGATCAGACACAATATTATCAGGGAGGTCGTTTATGAAAATCATGAGCAAGGAAAAGTCTAAGGATCGGTCCCTGGGGCACACCTGCATTTATGTAATGTTGCTTGGATGAACGGCCATCAAGGAGAGCCTAGATCTTTCTGTTGGATAGGAAAGATCTAATTATATTAAATATTCGTCCAGTGATACCGTATGCATTAATTTTTAGTAGAGTACCTTTATGTAATACCTTGCCAAAGCTATGGATATATTAAGTGCTACTGCCCTAGCTACACCTGCCTTGCCAAATGTATAGTATATCCGTTCAAAAATAATCGTTAGGATATGCGCAGTAGACACTACTTGCCTAAATCTATACTGATGGTCAGAAAGAGATTTACCATTTTAAGATTCCGGACTATTGCTAGATTGATAAGGATTCAAAGATTTAAGCAAAAAGCGGGAGTAGGCTGATGTGGCAATAATTCTGAGTGTCAGTTCTATCTCCAGAATTCTTAAAGAATGGTACAACAGAGGCAATTTTCCAGCTATCCGGGTAGCAAGATTTAGTAGAGCATTTATTTATTACTATTACTGGTATAAGATCAGGCCCACAAGCTTTGGAGGTGTTTCATGATGTCAATGACATAAGATAGGGGTATTAACAGGTCATCGAGGGTGTTTTCCGTCCGCAGTGGCAAGTTAGGGAGGGAGTGGTTTTCTGAGTCAAATGTGGAGTTTAAAGCGAAATGCTGGGCAACTAGTTTAGCCTTGTCAGTTTCCGTGCGAACTATATCATTGTGGTTGAATAGCGGACGAATTGTTGAATGCCTATTGTTCACCACACTATTGTAGATTTTCCACAAATCACGAAAACCTAGTTTCTACGACTGAATGCGTTTAGTGGTTATTTCTGTATACCTTTTTCCTCAGCTATCACAGTCTTACAATTATTTTTTCACCCTACATATTTCTGTCTATTTGTAGTTGACATATGGCGGCCATATTGTAGGAATGCTTGCTTCTTCTGAGCAATAGTAGCTGCACATTTCGAGGTGAACCATTGTAGAGAGTGGCGCGTGGCTTGGGCCATGTGCATCAAATCCTTCTATAACCCATTAAGTTGCGTCATTTGCGCATTTATCAGCAGGGCGAGAAAAAATGTGGTTTCTGATATAATCAAAATTAGCTCGATTGAAGAATCTCGTGGTTTTGAAAAACTGCTCTTTAGCTTTGGGACGAGATTTTAGGTTGATATCAATCATTACAACCAGGTGACCAGCGTTACCGAGCGGCTATGGCATTCATCACACAAGCCTCGGGCAGTGAGGTCAAGAACAGGGCGAGAAGTGCACCTTACTGGTCCACACGATCAGGGAGGCGAGTCGTGAAACTGACAGTTTGTGAGACGGAGTGAGCTATGGAGAAACTATACGTGGAGTTTCCGGCTGCGTCTGAATAACTGGAAAGCCCAAGCTAGTCACGGTGATGTGCAAAATAATCTACAAATACATGTATTTGGCAACTCGTGTCAAGTGAGAGTGCTATGTCTATGCTTTCAGAGACAGAGTTAAGAAAGATATAATCGTAGATCGTAAGAACTATCCGTCTGTAAAAGACAATACCACGCGACTGCTTCCGAGCTGACTACAGCATGGTGGTTTTCAAGTCCAATGTTAAAAAAATATTGTTGTGCCGTCCTTCTAAATAATACAATTCTTCCCTCTCCCAACCAGCATTATAAATTCTCTGGACACATTTATTAACCTTTATCCTTAAGTGGCCTTAGTTCCTTCATAAAAGGTGACTCGGCAGATGTATTTCATTACACACATACACACACCCCCCCCCACACACACACACACACATATATATATATATATATATATATTACCTACTATACACCATCCTCGGGTGTCTTCGGCTACTCTATATAGGACAACCTGACATTAGGATAATTTACCCTACAACTAAACCCTGAAAGAATATTAAAGAATAACCTAGTTTTTGGAGCCCAAATAAGATCCCATCGATACGGCGAGACACTTGCTTATATGGGGAATGGTGCACCTCGTCTTAGTTATGTTACCTCAAGTAACAACACTTAGCTGGGTATTCAATCAGATTAGATTAATTATTGTCCTTTAATCCGATAAGACTTAGAGACAACAAGAAATAAATACTATAACATAATTGTGATCAATTGCGAAGAGGAAAATTAATGTTGCTAACTCAACCCTTCAGAGGAAAAGGACAACTTTAATTTTACACACGGATGTGTATCTTATAGAGTGGTCAAGTATTAGTCCCAGGCAGAGCCCCTCATATTTCTGAGACGTTACACTGTTGTAAAATAAAAAGGATACATGTATATGCATGACATGTGTACATATACGCAAATACATACATTCATATGATATAATATTACATATATATATATATATATATATATATATATATATATATATATATATATATATATATTTACGGATAAGTATGTATATCTATATGTACACTTGTATACATCTATATACCTTTACGTCTATACCTATATATCATCACGCTTTTGATGGAACTTTTCGTAGGAAATTAACTGCCTCATTTTTTGAGCTTAGGAATTATCTTTTACAGATTCTGAGAAAGAAGAAAAATCCAAAGACAGATCTGTAAAGAAATCGAACAATTTTTTTTCTTTCATTTCATCGCATTTATTGAGCTTTGATCCTTAGAATTTGCAAAGGTACTTCTGAGCAAAAAGAGAAAAAAATTCGTTAAACTTTTTCCTGTAGGCGAAGATCACGGAACCCCGGCCTTAAAAAAAGTGACATCTTTTGTTTCACATGGCGATTTTCTATTCTTCATTTGTTTTGTTTTTTTTTTCATTATCGACTCTGATTCCCTTTTCTGCTGCTGCTTTATTTAACATCTTACACTTGTAAACTATTTTTTTTTCATTTAATTCGGTTTACAGTTTGAACTTTGTAAAAAGAAACCACTTTTGGAGGCATATTTGTCACTTTAAACCCGGCATTTAAAACCAACCATTTGATCGTTATCTTTGCTATGTTTTCTTATACTTGTCAAAACGGTTGCACTCAGTAACTTAAACATCATAGAATATGTCTACTTTGTTTAGGGACACAAATTAACCATAATACTTGATATTTGCTCTTAACTAAATGCTACCTAGTACCGATGTTCTTCTAGTCTCTTTCTTTATATATGTAATTTTGTATGTGTATGCATGTCAGCGCCAATATGAATCTTCAAATTATTCATCGATTTTTCAATAGATCTTTCACATATCTAATC
>OY744520.1:192575767-192655767 GCA_963556195.1 Sepiola atlantica | reverse complement strand
TGTAAATATTAAGAAACAATCGTGCAAGTAATATGACAATAGATTTTAACACACCTGTCTTTTTTTTTCTATCGATTTAAGTGATATATTGAGTTCTCGATGGATTCGGAATTTGTATTACATAGAAATATAATGCTTTTTATATAAAATTGTTATAAAATTCAATTCGATTCAATAGATTTGGCAAAAGTAAAGGAATCATGCTTCAGTTGCTATGTGGATATAGTGAGGGCAGACATTGACACAGAAGAGGACACAGTGGCCAAGCAACCGTCACATTGCCCTCTTAAATTATTGTCATTGGCTCGTTTACCCTATCTTTTGTTAGTCTATTCAAAGGTCCAGATATACTCATCGAGAAAAGCTCCCCGTAACCGATTACATCTTAATCGAAAGTTTAATAGTTTCTGATAATGCTGGTGCAGCACAAAATAGTTTATCTTCAGGGAGATTATAATTGCCATTGTTGGCTAAATGAGCACGCGCCGAAAGAAAAGCGCGTTATTGTTAAATGAATAGAATAATGTATAAGTATCAGGATGTATAGGAAATAGAATATCGTTTCAATATACTACAAGTAGAGGGCATCGTTAACAGTAACGTAAACAGTTGAATCGACTAAGCTGGCTGGGAGTCTGTGGCTGAAGACTACAGCTGCTAGAGAAGCGCTTGAAAGCATGCTCTAAGAGTGATGATACGACAGTAAACGGAGGGGAGGAGATCACAGGAGTAGAGGGCTGCACCAGAGCTCTCACAATAAAATGCAACCTACATCTGTGGCAACTGCAATAGAGCCTGCCGATCCCAGATAGACTTTCACAGTCACAACAGACGGTGAATTTCGACAACGGACTATCTAAGACAGAACTTTATTATCTCCCGAGACAGACGGATGCTAAAAAACAAGTAATAGAAAAAAACATAATGTCTAATGATCAATCTTCACACATTTAACATTTGTAAAACCAATCATCTCCTATTTCGCAAACAACGCTCGGATTTTGTGTTTTGTTAAAGTAGAAATAGATGGATAATTTCTTGAAGAATACACTCGTCTTGATAAGCTGTTACAACTGACTTTTATTACAGACGTATATCCAATTTATTGATAGGTCGTTGAAAAAAAGTTTGATGATTCTACCGCTCAAACTGCAAACCATCCACAATAACACACGCCATCTAGTTCTTAGACTGTATCCTGCTGCCACATCGATGGAGATGCTGTTCAGAGCTCTCTTTGACAGAGTATAAAATCGACTTCAAAATCTACAACAGTTTTTTTGTTCTCTTCATTT
This sequence comes from Sepiola atlantica, assembly GCA_963556195.1. Lineage (NCBI taxonomy): Eukaryota > Metazoa > Mollusca > Cephalopoda > Sepiida > Sepiolidae > Sepiola > Sepiola atlantica. The sequence goes on along the minus strand of OY744520.1, from coordinate 192,654,472 downwards.
GAAAATCATTTTCAGAGACGTTTCACATTTCTATCTACTCTACCGTTATTTCGATAGAAGAGGCTTGACTGGGCCCAATCTCTGGATTCTTCTTGTAAGACATTCACAGTAAGAAACCATATTACAACCACAACGGAAACATACTTTTCTTACCTTCTCCATGTGCCTAGCGTCATGCGGGCTTCCATTGACAACGGTTGTTTGCAAGGGCTCCCCGCCTTTTGAACAGCCCATACGTAATTAAACGCAGTTCGTACCACTGATTAATGTTTGTATACCAATAGTGTTCTTCATCTTTCGGTTGATTACATATCTGTCTCTTTTACCCTTATCCTCGAGTGTCTCTTGGCTTATATAAGTGGTAAACCAATAATAAAAAAAAAATCAGTCGATTGACAGGAACACACAGGCAACTTTTTGATGGAGGATATGATTACATGAGAAACACTTTTAAAACAGTTACAGAAATCCGAATGAAAAGCATATATAAAACTATTCACTCGACTAAGATATATATATAGAGAGAGAGGAGGGAGAAAGAGAGAGATAGTCATATACAGACAGGTATTGGTCGATCTTATGATAAGACTATAACATTGTTCGCTCGATTCAACCTTACTGTGGTTTTTGGGCGAGCGCTGATTTCTGCGTTTACTTGCCTCGAAATCTGCCTGGAAAGAGACCACAACACCTTTATAAAAAATGACATTTTTAATGAATGACAAGTCACCGCTTATCAAGGCTAAAAAAACACCCGAGGTGTATGAGTGTCAGACGGACAGTGAGACAATACCCTGAGGATTGGTGACGATGGTTGAAACTGGGAAGAATCTAATAATTTAAGGGGACGACTCAACAAGAATTTTTTAACATTAGCCTTGAATACAACTATGTTGCAGTCAGCTGGGAACCCGCCTCGTAGTATTGTGTTGCACAACCGATTAGTTCTTGGAAATAAAACTTGCTCATTTAAGTTCCGCTTAAGTTTAGCTATATAGAGGAATAAAGGAATATTATTTACATTGGTTGTAGCTGGATGGGATTTGACTGTGAGTGTTTCATAGGACAGGACTATAGATTGGAGCGCAGTCGATAACCTACCATGAAAATAACTATAGAGTAGAGACTAGCAACCTCGCAAATTCTGTTTATTCGTTGGTGTCAACTTCTCACTCTTCAGCTGTCAACCATTCTTTATTTGTTCAACCGCTATTCCTTTCATTCTCGAATTTGGGGCTTCATTATCTAACACTATCGTAGTATTGTGCTCAAAACCTAACACATCTACAGGGATTGTTTACGCACTAACATCGTTCCGAAACGTAGGACCCCCAGTTATGCTTAAGATACAAACTTGTTGGTCTAGTGGTCTCCATCAATTCGCTGTTTTTATACCTCAATGTAATTTAGCTCCCTATTCCAGTAGCGTCTTTTCAAGAGCGGCAAGCTTGTGGAACTCTATTTTTTCTGTCTACCTATAGCTCTGGTCTTTTCAAGACTAAAGCTAATAGGCATCTCCTGTTTTTGCGATCATCATCTTTCGTCCTTATTGGCTACTAAAATCAAGAGGATTCATGCCTGGTCTGGAGCGATTTCCATGAAAAAAAAATATGCGTATACAATGAATACTTTACGTAGAAAGTAAGTGCTTTTTCAGCATATAATACACCTGTTGCGGGAGCGGCGTCATACTCGTCCACAGTTGCACGATAAGAAACACAATAAAATAAAGAAGGTGCGATGAACAGGACAACAACAGAAAGTGAACAACACAGTTTATACTAAAGACAAAAGTATTTTTATTTCATTATTAAATACCGACTTGAGTAGTAGTAGTAGTAGTAGTAGTAGTGGGAGTAGTAGTAGTAGTAGTAGTAGATAATGATGGTGCTTATGATGATGCTTATGATGATGATGCTGATGATACTGATGCTTATGATAGTGATGATGTTTATGATGATGATGCTGCTGATGCTGCTGCTGATGATGATGATGCTGATTATGCTGATGCTGCTGGTGGTTGTGATGATGATGATGATGATGATGGTGATGATGATGATGTGATGATGATGATGGCGGTTGTGATGATGGTGCTGCTGCTGCTGCTGCTGCTGCTGCTGATGATGATGATGATGTGTTGTAGGAATGATAATGGTGATATTGTTGAATTCTGATGAACAGGAACGGGCCTATCGTAGATGATCGTAGTATATAAAGTTCATCAGTCATTTTGAACATTTAAATCTCGGCTTATCGTAATGTATGATGATCATGACCGGTATAGTAGAGTTTGGAATGTAGCATGGGTTACTTAGCCTTGTTGCTGCCGGCGCTGGGAGACAGGGTCGAAAACTGCTACAAATGCTGCGGATAGAAATGTTGAATAATTATAATGGTCGTCGATTGCTGTCGGACAGGTACTGCTACTGCTGCTGCTGGCAAGCTAACCATGAAGTTTATCTATTTGTGTGGTTGCCCGGTTCGCCATCTTATCTGACGGCGAGTTTAGGAGCAAAGTCTTTCATTTTATACAAGTTGCCAACTGTTGCAGCTGCGCCGCCTCGGTGACATCTGATTGGTTAGCGGTACAAAGCTGTGCACATAGAAACGAAATTGTTTATGTATCTGCCATATGGGCCGTAATTGTCGAAATGTAAACATCCGGTTTTGTAGCAAGGTATGCTGAGCTGTAAATAGAGCCAGACAAACCTGAAAGTTTTGTTTATTCGTAAAAAAAGAATGAAATTGAACTGTTTGCCTTCCTATCTCTTTTCTCTCTCAACCTCGGAAACTCGTAATTGGCTTCATGGATATAATCGCGGACTCCGAACTCGACCGCGCTGTGCTCAAATGTTATCAAATATATTGTGATTATAAACAATTTTCAACGGGGAATGCATAAACGAGCAATTTATGTTCATTTATTCGTATACAATGAATAGCTTATTATTTCCCAAAGTGTTGATATGCCGCAATCGATAGCATTGCCGGCTACGCTGTTGTGCGGAGTTCAAATACACAAAAACATTTGGGAATTGTATGGACCCTTAGATTCTCCCGATCGTTACTACTAGTTGTTTGCTATTTATATTTGCAACTGAAATTAAGCACTTTTTTCGTCAGAAGTACAGTTGATGATTGAGTAACCTTTGCTTCACTATAATATCTTAATTGTGCAGACAACCGATTAGAGAATATCAATTGCCTCTCGAAGTAGAAGCATCCAGTTATTGATAATATAGTAAGGTGTGTTTTATTATTCGTATACAAAAGATATTGTGTTACGCTATTAAATGGTTATCTTCTTGAGTAACCCCTTGCTTATGATAACCTCCTAGAACTGACTTTCACTCCAGATCACAAATGGAAGTTATATATAATCTGTTGCTAAGGTTGCTGTAAAAATACTTGAATAATTCTGTAACTCTAGAAAGTATCCAACATTTGATGGAATTCTCTACCAATACGAGGTATATCTAAAAAGTATCCGACCTTTATTTTTACCGTGCGAAATAGATATGATAGGGCGGCACATCTACAGAGTAAAGGAAGACACTTTCATGCGCATGTGTGAATTTTATCACCGCCTTCCTGCACGTTAGTCGCTGCCTGTTGGTCGCTGAGTGAGGTTCTACACAACTATTCGTCGGATTACCGATTCTCTCAAGATGTCTGAATGTGTTGAGCAAAGGTACTGCATCAAATTTTGTCAAAAGCTTGGTGATTCTCTCATCAAAACAATTCGTAAGATTCAAGTGGTGTTTTAAGAAGATGCGATGGGTGTAACAAAAATTAAGGAGTGGTACAACCGATTCAAAATTGACCGCACATCAGGGGAGAGTGACCAGCGTTCTCGGAGTGCAGCTGTTGTTGAGAGAGTGCGAAAATTGGTGATGGCAGATCGTCCTTCAACCGTGCTGGTCATCGCCCAAGACGTCCGAGTGAGTAAAGATTCTGAACATGCAATTTTGTGTGATGATTTGAACATAGTGGATTTGACAGTTTTTCCTAACTTGTCGCAGGAAGAAAAGGACCTCCATTTCCAAGTTGCACAGGATCCTTTGGAAACCGCCAACACTGATCCTGGGTTTCTGAACACCGTGATAACTGAGTCATGGGTGTAGGGGTACGACCCAGAAACAAAAAGACAGTCGTCACAATGGAAGCATCTCGCGTCTCGAAGGCCAAAAAAGCGCGACAGGTAACAAGCAAAATCAAGGTGATGCTATCTACTATGATATCCATGTAATTGTGCATCACGAATACGCACCGGAAAGACAAACGGTGACATGATGAGTAATATCAATATGTTCTCCGGCGTCTCCGTGACGCTGTTCGACGCGAAAGACCAGACAAATGGACGGCGAAGAATTGGTCATTGAGTCACGACAACGTCCCCGCACATTCACCCCAATTGATCCAACATTTCTAGGCCAAACATGGAATTCCAGTCGTTAGACATGGCTGCTTGCGACTTTTGGTTGTTTCGAAAATTGAAGACGCCACTGAAAGGTTCCCGTATTGAGACTAGAAAAGAGATAATGGCGGAGATTAACATCATGCAAAGATAATACTTCCAGATGTGTTTCCGGCAGTGAATGGGTCGGTGGGCTAAATGTATGCAAGCACAAGGGGCCTACTTTGTACGTAGTTAGGGTCCCAACCCGTCTGGTATTTGAAATACTTTTTCGGGCCTAAGGTCGGATACTATTTAGACATGACTCCTATAAGAGTCCAATGTATCTTATTATAAAGTACTTCTTCCACATCTGTGGATGGATTACTGAAAGTAATATTTATGGCGCTGAGAGGGTAAAAAATCGACTCCGAAATCCAGCGAGGAGTTGATCTCTGTTCTCTACACACCCTTTCTACATCAACATTCCTTGATAGTCTTTCTCTGCTCCATCGCTATTTCCATGAAGGATGCCCGATTAAGCTCTAATCTAGTGTTCATTTTCGTAAAACATTCAGATAAAGAAAGGGTCATATTACCTCCACTCTAAATAACTTTCCTTTTCTAAATTGATCCATCAGAATTACATGAACAGAGTTTATTTCCAAGAACTTTGGCCTTGATAAATGATGACTCATTAGTAGGAAACACATACTGTCACTGAATAGTATGCTACCAATCTGACAATGACAATATTTATATGTGGAGAGCTGGGGAACAAGATGTTTGTTCACTTTGCATTTAATGTTTGCACGTTGGTACAGTCAGAGAATTGCGGGACATATTTAAAAAAAAAACGATAAATATTAAAAAAATAAATATTTTATGAATTTCGTCGATAGTCAGGCTAATTTGACATCGATTATGCGCTTTGCAAATATTGTAACGTTCTTCTCACGGTCAACTTGCGACTATCGACGTTCAAGCACATACCCGAATAGTTAAATCAACAGAAGGTTTGAGACACAAACAGGAAGGTGCATCGGTGCAGCCTGTAGGGTGACCTGGCCGACTTCCAAGACATGATATCGTTGCTGTCACGTCTCACAGCGGGGGTGCTAAACCAGCGTCTCCACGTAAATTAAAGACACTGTCCGAAACTCTCTATTTTTGCCAGTTGAATACTTGGCACCGATTTTGCCAATATAGAACATCTTGCCCCTCGCCTTTCCTAGAATCTAAGCCTTTCATCCCGCCTTACAGTGCCATTTAGCGCAGCCCAGCCACCTGTCCTCTCTCTCATTTCTTGTTCCCATCTCCATCGCCAGACATTTTTCCGCATCATTTCTTGGCTGAGCTATCGCATTATCTCCTCTTCCTAACCCTGATACTAACCAACCCACTCCCATGTCTTCTACCCCACCTTTTTTTATTTTGCTCTTTATCTCTTTCACAAATACCCCGGCCAACTCACTTAGCTCAACTCTGAATACGTGATTAGTACCAAAGAATGAAGGTTTCCGGTTTTATCATCAGCAAGTAACAATGACAACTAGAAAAGGTAGTTCGCTAGTGATGTGCGATCCGGGTTTTCTGGTGTTTTCTTCAGTTAACAGTATATACTTGAGATTTCCTTTTTATTTCGTTTATTTTATTTTTAAACCAACGTTGAATCGTCTTTTCGCAAAGTATCGCATTTAAAAATCTAAGTTCCTTTTCGTTATATTACAGTCTTTTATTTTATGATCTAATATGTTCGTAAAATATGCTCTTTATAAACGTTTTATTGTAATTCAGTCGAAGTTATCAGCAATAAAGGCGACCCTTGTTGGGGCTAACACCTGACTTCTATATGAGATACACATATATTCAAATATTCTATTAAAGTTCCCCTTTTCCTGTTAGAAGTTGGGTTAGTAAAGAAGTGAAGAATATTAATTTTACCATTCTCAATTGACCAGTAACTATGTTATCGTATATCTTTATTGTAGTATATTGGTCTTAGCGGATTGCAAGACAATACTTCATCTAGTCTGGTGGAGTACCTAGCTAAGTACGGTTATTTTAGATAACATTACTAGGAGAAGAATAACCATTTCTCATATCAGCTAGTGTATAGCCGTATCGAAAGGAACTTTTGGGGGCTTCGTATATTATGTCATTTTGAATATTTGTTTAGGGTTTACTTGTAACGTGAATTATTCTCCTGTCAGGTTATCCTGACAACCCCTTTTACAAAGAGACCGAAGCCACTCGAGGATTCTGTCTAGTAGGTCATTCAAACTTCCCTTCATAAATGTTGATCCAACTTTTGTTATTGTAAATTATTTTAGTTTTTGTAATTCTCTAATAAAATAAAAGAACCTCCTCTTCTGCAATACCACAAAAAACAAGAACAACTCTCAGAGTCAATGCCCTCTTTAAGCTGTCAACTTCTTTTCTTCCCCGAATTCGTCCTTCTTAAAGTAGTTGTTCTCTTCATATGCACATGAATGTCACTATATAAATCTTACTACGAACACAAGTTATGTTTTATGACTACAAATCGAATGTCCAACATGCGATAGAGTCCATGCACTTCAAAATTGGTAACTCTTCATGTTATTCTCCATTGTTACAGAAGGCAACATTTAATCACCGTTTATATTTTAAAACGCAGTATTAAACCCAGATTAACTCATGTTTTTGTACAATTTGCTCTTTATAAATTGTGATCCCCTTGTCTTTCCGTCAATTATTTTAGTATTAAACCCAGATTCACATGTTTCCGTACAGTATTGTATTTAAATACATACGTTCACGCGTGTAAAATGAATCTACATCTACGTGTCTCATCGTAAATTATTTTGTTTCTACCTAGATTCACTACTGATTGTGTACATCATTTAATTTTGAAAGCTATGTTGCATCTTCGTTTATAAATCTATAGTCTAATCGTAAATTATTTTATGTTTCTACCTAGAATCACTACTGATTGTGTACATCATTTTATTTTGAAAGCTATGTTGCGTCTTCGTTAATAAATCTATAGTCTCATCGTAAATTATTTCATGTTTCTACCTAGATTCACTACTGATTGTGTACATCATTTTATTTTGAAATCTATGTTGCGTCTTCGTTTATAAATCTATAGTCTAATCGTAAATTATTTCATGTTTCTACCTAGATTCACTATTGATTGTGTACCTCATTTTATATTGAAAGCTATGTTGCGTCTTCGTTAATAAATCTATAGTCTAATCGTAAATTATTTCATGTTTCTACCTAGATTCACTATTGATTGTGTACCTCATTTTATATTGAAAGCTATGTTGCGTCTTCGTTAATAAATCTATAGTCTAATCGTAAATTATTTTATGTTTCTACCTAGATTCACTACTGATTGTGTACCTCATTTTATTTTAAAAGCTATGTTGCGTCTTCGTTAATAAATCTATAGTCTAATCGTAAATTATTTCATGTTTCTACCTAGATTGACTACTGATTGTGTACCTCATTTTATTTTGAAATCTATGTTGCGTCGTCGTTAATAAATGTATAGTCTAATCGTAAATTATTTCATGTTTCTACCTTGATCCACTACTTATTGTGTACACCATTTTATTTTGAAATCTATGTTGCGTCTTCGTTAATAAATCTATAGTCTAATCGTAAATTATTTCATGTTTCTACCTAGATTCACTACTGATTGTGTACACCATTTTATTTTGAAATCTATGTTGCGTCTTCGTTAATAAATCTATAGTCTAATCGTAAATTATTTCATGTTTCTACCTAGATTCACTACTGTTTGTGTACCTCATTTTATTTTGAAAGCTATGTTGCGTCTTCGTTAATAAATCTATAGTCTAATCGTAAATTATTTTATGTTTCTACCTAGATTCACTACTGATTGTGTACATCATTTTATTTTGAAAGCTATGTTGCGTCTTTGTTAATAAATGTATAGTCTAATCGTAAATTATTTCATGTTTCTACCTTGATCCACTACTGATTGTGTACATCATTTTATTTTGAAAGCTATGTTGCGTCTTCGTTTATAAATCTATAGTCTAATCGTAAATTATTTCATGTTTCTACCTAGATTCACTACTGATTGTGTACATCATTTTATTTTGAAAGCTATGTTGCGTCTTCGTTAATAAATCTATAGTCTCATCGTAAATTATTTCATGTTTCTACCTTGATCCACTACTGATTGTGTACATCATTTAATTTCAAAGCTATGTTGCGTCTTCGTTAATAAATCTATAGTCTCATCGTAAATTATTTCATGTTTCTACCTAGATTCACTACTGATTGTGGACACCATTTTATTTTGAAATCTATGTTGCGTCTTCGTTAATAAATCTATAGTCTAATCGTAAATTATTTCATGTTTCTACCTAGATTCACTACTGATTGTGTACACCATTTTATATTGAAAGCTATGTTGCGTCTTCGTTAATAAATGTATAGTCTAATCGTAAATTATTTCATGTTTCTACCTTGATCCACTACTGATTGTGTACACCATTTTATTTTGAAATCTATGTTGCGTCGTCGTTAATAAATCTATAGTCTAATCGTAAATTATTTCATGTTTCTACCTTGATCCACTACTGATTGTGTACACCATTTTATTTTGAAATCTATGTTGCGTCTTCGTTAATAAATCTATAGTCTCATCGTAAATTATTTCATGTTTCTACCTTGATCCACTACTGATTGTGTACACCATTTTATTTTGAAATCTATGTTGCGTCGTCGTTAATAAATATATAGTCTAATCGTAAATTATTTCATGTTTCTACCTTGATCCACTACTGATTGTGTACACCATTTTATTTTGAAATCTATGTTGCGTCTTCGTTAATAAATGTATAGTCTAATCGTAAATTATTTCATGTTTCTACCTAGATTCACTACTGATTGTGTACACCATTTTATTTTGAAATCTATGTTGCGTCTTCGTTAATAAATCTATAGTCTAATCGTAAATTATTTCATGTTTCTACCTAGATTCACTACTGATTGTGTACACCATTTTATATTGAAAGCTATGTTGCGTCTTCGTTAATAAATGTATAGTCTAATCGTAAATTATTTCATGTTTCTACCTTGATCCACTACTGATTGTGTACACCATTTTATTTTGAAATCTATGTTGCGTCGTCGTTAATAAATCTATAGTCTAATCGTAAATTATTTCATGTTTCTACCTTGATCCACTACTGATTGTGTACACCATTTTATTTTGAAATCTATGTTGCGTCGTCGTTAATAAATCTATAGTCTCATCGTAAATTATTTCATGTTTCTACCTTGATCCACTACTGATTGTGTACACCATTTTATTTTGAAATCTATGTTGCGTCGTCGTTAATAAATCTATAGTCTAATCGTAAATTATTTCATGTTTCTACCTTGATCCACTACTGATTGTGTACATCATTTAATTTCAAAGCTATGTTGCTTCTTCGTTAATAAATCTATAGTCTAATCGTAAATTATTTCATGTTTCTACCTTGATCCACTACTGATTGTGTACACCATTTTATTTTGAAATCTATGTTGCGTCGTCGTTAATAAATCTATAGTCTAATCGTAAATTATTTCATGTTTCTACCTTGATCCACTACTGATTGTGTACACCATTTTATTTTGAAATCTATGTTGCGTCTTCGTTAATAAATCTATAGTCTCATCGTAAATTATTTCATGTTTCTACCTTGATCCACTACTGATTGTGTACACCATTTTATTTTGAAATCTATGTTGCGTCGTCGTTAATAAATCTATAGTCTAATCGTAAATTATTTCATGTTACTACCTTGATCCACTACTGATTGTGTACACCATTTTATTTTGAAATCTATGTTGCGTCTTCGTTAATAAATCTATAGTCTCATCGTAAATTATTTCATGTTTCTACCTTGATCCACTACTGATTGTGTACACCATTTTATTTTGAAATCTATGTTGCGTCGTCGTTAATAAATGTATAGTCTCATCGTAAATTATTTCATGTTTCTACCTTGATCCACTACTGATTGTGTACACCATTTTATTTTGAAATCTATGTTGCGTCGTCGTTAATAAATCTATAGTCTCATCGTAAATTATTTCATGTTTCTACCTTGATCCACTACTGATTGTGTACACCATTTTATTTTGAAATCTATGTTGCGTCGTCGTTAATAAATCTATAGTATCATCGTAAATTATTTCATGTTTCTACCTTGATCCACTACTGATTGTGTACACCATTTTATTTTGAAATCTATGTTGCGTCGTCGTTAATAAATCTATAGTCTCATCGTAAATTATTTCATGTTTCTACCTTGATCCACTACTGATTGTGTACACCATTTTATTTTGAAATCTATGTTGCGTCGTCGTTAATAAATCTATAGTCTCATCGTAAATTATTTCATGTTTCTACCTTGATCCACTACTGATTGTGTACACCATTTTATTTTGAAATCTATGTTGCGTCGTCGTTAATAAATCTATAGTCTCATCGTAAATTATTTCATGTTTCTACCTTGATCCACTACTGATTGTGTACACCATTTTATTTTGAAATCTATGTTGCGTCGTCGTTAATAAATCTATAGTCTAATCGTAAATTATTTCATGTTTCTACCTTGATCCACTACTGATTGTGTACACCATTTTATTTTGAAATCTATGTTGCGTCGTCGTTAATAAATCTATAGTCTCATCGTAAATTATTTCATGTTTCTACCTTGATCCACTACTGATTGTGTACACCATTTTATTTTGAAATCTATGTTGCGTCGTCGTTAATAAATCTATAGTCTCATCGTAAATTATTTCATGTTTCTACCTTGATCCACTACTGATTGTGTACACCATTTTATTTTGAAATCTATGTTGCGTCGTCGTTAATAAATCTATAGTCTCATCGTAAATTATTTCATGTTTCTACCTTGATCCACTACTGATTGTGTACATCATTTTATTTTGAAATCTATGTTGCGTCGTCGTTAATAAATCTATAGTCTCATCGTAAATTATTTCATGTTTCTACCTTGATCCACTACTGATTGTGTACACCATTTTATTTTGAAATCTATGTTGCGTCGTCGTTAATAAATCTATAGTCTCATCGTAAATTATTTCATGTTTCTACCTTGATCCACTACTGATTGTGTACACCATTTTATTTTGAAATCTATGTTGCGTCGTCGTTAATAAATCTATAGTCTCATCGTAAATTATTTCATGTTTTTACCTTGATCCACTACTGATTGTGTACACCATTTTATTTTGAAATCTATGTTGCGTCGTCGTTAATAAATCTATAGTCTCATCGTAAATTATTTCATGTTTCTACCTTGATCCACTACTGATTGTGTACACCATTTTATTTTGAAATCTATGTTGCGTCGTCGTTAATAAATCTATAGTCTCATCGTAAATTATTTCATGTTTCTACCTTGATCCACTACTGATTGTGTACACCATTTTATTTTGAAATCTATGTTGCGTCGTCGTTAATAAATGTATAGTCTAATCGTAAATTATTTCATGTTTCTACCTTGATCCACTACTGATTGTGTACATCATTTAATTTCAAAGCTATGTTGCTTCTTCGTTAATAAATCTATAGTCTAATCGTAAATTATTTCATGTTTCTACCTTGATCCACTACTGATTGTGTACACCATTTTATTTTGAAATCTATATTGCGTCGTCGTTAATAAATCTATAGTCTCATCGTAAATTATTTCATGTTTCTACCTTGATCCACTACTGATTGTGTACACCATTTTATTTTGAAATCTATGTTGCGTCGTCGTTAATAAATCTATAGTCTCATCGTAAATTATTTCATGTTTCTACCTTGATCCACTACTGATTGTGTACACCATTTTATTTTGAAATCTATGTTGCGTCGTCGTTAATAAATGTATAGTCTAATCGTAAATTATTTCATGTTTCTACCTTGATCCTCTACTGATTGTGTACATCATTTAATTTCAAAGCTATGTTGCTTCTTCGTTAATAAATCTATAGTCTAATCGTAAATTATTTCATGTTTCTACCTTGATCCACTACTGATTGTGTACACCATTTTATTTTGAAATCTATGTTGCGTCGTCGTTAATAAATCTATAGTCTCATCGTAAATTATTTCATGTTTCTACCTTGATCCACTACTGATTGTGTACACCATTTTATTTTGAAATCTATGTTGCGTCGTCGTTAATAAATCTATAGTCTCATCGTAAATTATTTCATGTTTCTACCTTGATCCACTACTGATTGTGTACACCATTTTATTTTGAAATCTATGTTGCGTCGTCGTTAATAAATGTATAGTCTAATCGTAAATTATTTCATGTTTCTACCTTGATCCACTACTGATTGTGTACATAATTTAATTTTAAAGCTATGTTGCTTCTTCGTTAATAAATCTATAGTCTAATCGTAAATTATTTCATGTTTCTACCTTGATCCACTACTGATTGTGTACACCATTTTATTTTGAAATCTATGTTGCGTCGTCGTTAATAAATCTATAGTCTCATCGTAAATTATTTCATGTTTCTACCTTGATCCACTACTGATTGTGTACACCATTTTATTTTGAAATCTATGTTGCGTCGTCGTTAATAAATCTATAGTCTCATCGTAAATTATTTCATGTCTCTACCTTGATCCACTACTGATTGTGTACACCATTTTATTTTGAAATCTATGTTGCGTCGTCGTTAATAAATGTATAGTCTAATCGTAAATTATTTCATGTTTCTACCTTGATCCACTACTGATTGTGTACACCATTTTATTTTGAAATCTATGTTGCGTCTTCGTTAATAAATCTATTGTCTCATCGTAAATTATTTCATGTTTCTACCTTGATCCACTACTGATTGTGTACACCATTTTATTTTGAAATCTATGTTGCGTCGTCGTTAATAAATCTATAGTCTCATCGTAAATTATTTCATGTTTCTACCTTGATCCACTACTGATTGTGTACACCATTTTATTTTGAAAGCTATGTTGCGTCTTCGTTAATAAATCTATAGTCTAATCGTAAATTATTTCATGTTTCTACCTAGATTCACTACTGATTGTGTACACCATTTTATTTTGAAAGCTATGTTGCGTCTTCGTTAATAAATCTATTGTCTCTTCGTAAGTTATTTAAACTTGTTCTTAGTCTCTACTTGACTATTTTAGTTTACATTCATTAACAAACGTATTTTCGTACGTTATTTAATTTTTAAATATCTATTCATTGAATTGTTGTTCACTGTGTTTTTAAATTTAGATCGACCCGTATTTTCATACTGAATCATTTTTCTAATCAATATCCATTCGTTTGTGTCGTAAACTATTTAATTTTAAAATAAACTCTCTTTCTTGTCCATAGAATATCTGATTTTTAGATCAGGGTTGACCCGTATTTTCCGATCATTATTTTTTTATCTAGATTTACTCGTGTTGTTTTTGTACACTACTTTATTTTAAAACTATTTGGCTTCGTCCGCTCACCATTGCCTCACAATGTTATTTCAATTCACTAATTCCCATCATGAAAACAATATTATATATATATATGTATATATATATATATATATATATATATACATATATATACATACATATGTATATATATATATATATATATATATATATATATATATATATATATATATATATATATATATATATATATATATATAGAAAGTTAATCCAACAAAAATATAAGAGGGAACTAATATCTTTTAATTAGTGAAACATCCGGATAAAGACTGAAGTTCAATATACTGGATAGAGCATTAATAAAATAATATGAAATGAAATAATAAAATAAGGTGCGAATCAAATTTTATTAGAATTCAAAATTCAGGCAAAGTATCTCAACGTCCTTAACTCATGAGTTTTCAAAGGACGTGTAGATACTTTGCCTGAATTTTTAATTCTAATAAAATTTTATTCGCACCTTATTTTATTATTTCATTATTTCATTTTATATCATGCTATATATATATATATATATATATATATATATATATATATATATATCACTGTGGTTATTTATCAGAACGTTGTTTTGTACACGAGTTGTTTCGGAAATGAATATTAATTATACGGGTTCGGCATTACAGCCTGAGGGGGACACACTTGTATTTTTGCCTCGAAATATTTCTGGTTACAGTTGACTCTTATTTTGAGTTACATTGTTTCTGTAATGCAGAGCATCTCAGATAATAGGGTGTTCAAACATCTGATAAATTAGTCACGTGCCTGAGAATGAACATTCCCCTTTTGCTCTTTTTATTCGGCTCGATCGGTGTAACAGCAGCGTTTGTCTATCACTTCTACCTGGCTGGACCGGTTCCGTTTTACCTGTTTCGTACTTGTTACTTTCATGCATGTTAAGTATATGCCCGTTACTTTTGATTGTCATTCTTGTATACGTTTCTTTCGTATTTGTCACATTCGTGTATTTTAAGTTCTGTGTTGGTAAACTTCGTATATGCTATTCCTTATCAGATTCTTTTGTGTCTGTTACCCGCGGGTGTGTTACTTGTTTTACGTTTCTCTGCCATTTTTATGCCACAATATTTCAAATGGATTACAATTTAAAAGTAGAACACTTTTTTAAACCTATGAGACTACAACATTTTCAATAATAAACATAAAAAACATCTTCATGATATTAACTGATTAACGGCGTGTACGAAGTATAGAAGCCACGCCCATGAATTCCCGCTAAAAGCGAAATAAGATTTCTGTTTCGAAAAATCGGCCCCACAGCTAATGTTGCCGAAAAAAAGGCTGTCAGGTGGTATGCTTTTAGCTACGTTCGCGCGACCCATATAAAATTATCCCACTGCGATAAGATCTCTCCCTTTTTTCGCATCTACGATTGGGAAAGACTGGGAAAAAGTGACGAGCAGCTAGATGCCAAATTCTTTACTGTCTGCCGCTACGTCTTTATCAAACTAAGAGACAACTCTCTTTTACATCCTTGACAAAGTACCCAAATAAGCCAAAATATTTTTCTCATCTACTTTTTAAAATACCATTTAATACACATGCTTAAGTACTCTGACAAACGAGAGAACTTGGATTAGCTTCTAGACACTGTCTTCGAGCGTGTTCCGTCTTTCTGTACAAGGGTTTGTCAGGACAACCTTATATGAGGATACTTCCCCTTACAAGTAAACCCTGACCAAATGTTCAAAATAACATAGTATTCGAAGCACTAATAAGCTCCCCTCTCGGCACGGACATTTGCCCATACGAAGAATGGTGCACTTTCTCCAAGTAATGTTATCTCTAGTAACATCATTTAGCTGGATACTCCACCAGGCTAGATGAATTCCTGTCCGGGAATTACGGTAAGACCAAGAGACCACAAGAAGGATTTCCTATTACATAGTTAACTGGTACAATTAGGGGAAGGAAAATTAATGTTCTTCACTTCTTTACTAATTCAACGTTTGAGGGCTAAAAGAGAACTTCAGTGGAATATTCTAATATCTATATGTCTTATATAGATATCAAGTGTGAAGAGCCCCTTGATTTTTGAGAACTTCGGCGGAAGTAAAATAAAACCCAAACGCACACACACACATGCTTACACAGTCGCAAAAGGGTAAAAAAGATATCATCCTGTTTACACTGACACGCCCGCACACACATTCATAGATGTGTGCGTTCAAACGCAAAACAACAACTCTTTTCTTTGAACAGTACAATTGACTGATTATTTAAACAGTGACAGGGACATTTGATTCAGAAAAATCGGAGATACTTTTATTGAGTAATTGGCAAATACAATTAATAAATTGTTAATATAAATGTTTTTTAATTCCGATTTCTTACTATTTTCTTATCGTTGCTCTGACGGATACTGACGTTTTGCTTGTGTATTCCATGTTTAACAAGAATTGAATTCACAATATGTATAGCAAAGAACCAAGGAAAAAGAAATAAAACACGGGTAAATCTCACTGAAAACGTTTTTGGTGATGTTTTCCCTTATTTAATTAGTTTTCTCTTTTGTCTTTTCTATACATCTTGTCTCCATCGTATTTTATTTCATGGCATATAGTGTATGTTATCCTCATAACGCAATGTATAGAAACTATCTGAAACATTGTTTAAAATTACATGTAAACACTTATTTTCATGTAAACATATTTAGCTTGTTTAGTGTGTAATTGTATACACATATATTAGTGATCTAAGAAAATGCGTAATAAAATTTACACATTCAAGTGTGTAATATAGTAATACTTTCTTTGACTTGAACGAAAATAGACAACTTATATTTTTAAAGTAATTGTAAATGTCTGCTTTCCGTTTATTAATATAATTTCTATCTTAATATATTTTCTAATGTCTAATTTAATACTTTTCAGTAGTAACGTATTATAAAATTTTAATCTATTGTTAAATGTGTGTTAGAGTTTCCATAATAAGTAATACAATGACACATGTAAACAGACTTTGAATTAAACGAATCAGTTATAGGTACGATTATTCTGACGATGACTTCTCTTTGTCTGTCTAGTTTACTCTCTCGTTATTTAATATAGAATTTAGTAGAATTTTTAATTAAAAAGTAAATCATTATTACTAGCAAATGCGTTAAGATTACTATACTATCATTGAATGCTCAGTTACGGGGGTATATGTTCTGTTGTAATAATACATCCTCGCCCCGGTCGCCTATTTTTGCTAGCTGGGAAATATAGTATCATGACGAACAAACATATACTACACTGCCACCTTAAAAATAGTAGCTAATGCTTGAGGATAGTATCATGATGAATGAACATATACTAAACTGCCCAAAATGATAAAGTAATGCCTGGGAGAATTGTCTTATCACAACCGAACATATACAACACTAGCCCCCACCCCCCACCCAAAGAGGAGGTAATGCCTAGGATGATAGTTTCATGACAACCGAACAGATACAACACTATCCCCCAAATGAGGAGGTAATGACTAGGATGATGATTTCATGACAACAGAACAGATACTTAACTACGCCTCCTAAAAATTAAAGAAGGATACAATGCCTGGGCGGATGGTAAAATAACATCAGAATAGATTCTAAACTATCCCACAAAATAAGGAATTAAAGATTAGGAAGATTGAATCATGACGACAGTACATATATTACATTACGCCCTAAACAGTGCTAAGGTTGTTGGGGATAATATCATGACACCCGAACAGATATAACACTATCTCCTTTCTCCCATAACATAGGAGGAGTTAATAACTTGGATGATGATATTTTTTTTTTTAACAAAGTTCACCGAAAAAAAAGGTTAGTTGCCACTGTAGACGTAAGGGGCTACTGAGAATTAGGGTGACATCTTTTGGGTCATGCTAAATTGGGAGCTGTGAAACGAGATGCTTGTTTACATTATTTTTAATTTCTGCATGTCGGTACTATCGGGGAAACAGGGAGCAGGGATGGAGTTTCAAGGGCGAACAGCACGAGGGAATAAGCTATTGGAGTAGTAAACTCTCCGGCATCTGCGGACTTCCACAGTGAATGGATGGGATTTAGCTGGTTGTCGGGGTTGTCGAGTCTATTTACGTCGAGGAGGTACCCGAGCAGCAAGTTCATTGGAGCACATTCCATTGAAGTACTTGTAAAACAAGCACAATGATGCAACATTGCGGCGACGTGACAGGGGCTGGAGCATGGTGGATTAGATTAGCGACTCTTTTTTGGACTTTGTCCAAGAAGGAGAGACTAGTAGATGGTGCACCAGCCCAGATGTGACAACAATGCTCGATGCACCAGCGGATGTTGGTTTTGAAGAGATACAGGATACTGTCAAGTGTGAGAGGTTTTCTAGCACGATAGATTGGTAATGTATTTTATGTAATTGTTTCAATTCATGTTGCCTGTGAATGTTAGGCCTAGGAGTTTAGAACGTTGGACTCTGCCGTAGGTTTTATTTTCCATGACAATCGGTAGTTGAAAATGTTTCTTGTAATTGTTAAAAGAAAGGAGCTTTGTCTTAGCAGAATTGAATGTAACCATCTATTAATGACCCGATTTAACTACATACTGGAGGTCACGTTCTAAGGATTGAGACATTAGCTCGGATATTAACACAACCAAACAGATACCACTATTCACCCCCTGAATTAGCATTCAATGGTAGTAGAGAAGGATCTAATTTTTATGGGGCATAATATCAGAAACACCTCTCATTTGAAAATTCAAATATTTCAGATTTGCATTAAATTTGTTCCATATTTATTGAACACCAAAAAGCGAGATTCACTGAATGTAAGTTCTTAACACTCCTTAAGTTTCAGCCTTAAATTTAAGATATTTTCTAAAATGTAAATCATGTATGAGTTTTGATCAATATGTGAATAAGGATTCTAGACATAGGGTCTAGTTCTACTATATCTATCTTTTACTTATCTCCATAGTATTTACTTTTATGATATATTGTTTATTTTATCCTCATCACACAATGTATAGAAACTATCTGAAACATCATCTGTTTAAAATTACATGTACACACTTATTTTCATGTAAACATATTTAGCGTGTTTAGTGTGTAATTTTATTCACATAGATTTGTGATTTAAGAAAAATTAATTTTACCTGTCTTGGGACGGGTATTCTTCTAGTGTATAGAAAAAAGAAAGTGATGTCATGCTTCATGTGTCTACAGAAAAACGCACTGTAACAGTACATGCATATAAATTCTTGTCAGACAATGCCGATTTCGACTAACTCATGTCCACCCCCAAACTGACAAAAGAGCTTAAAATCGAAGTTTAATAAAAGCCGGATATTGCCACTCAACGATCTTCGGGGCCGAACCACCGAGGCTGACCTTTGACGACGAACTTTCGTCACTAGCCGATCTCATCTATTCGCCGGAGCGACCACTAGCGTCTGACAGTTCAAATTTCCGCACACCCTTCTTTTGTTATGCAACCCCAACGCCACCATCTTAACCTAAAGTAAACGTTAACGTTCATGACAGACGTCGTCATTAAATCTCTTATGTTCCTGATCTTTCTAATAATGTATAGTCACTTATTCACTCGTTGAAAATCCGATCAAAATTGTTTATGAAATGCTTTCATACTGCTTTCCCATTTATTACACTCACTTACTTTTACTTATTACAGTTTAGGGAAGTCTACCGGGCAGTTGGCGATTCGGCACTCGCATTATGCACTTCTATTTCCGCATTTTCTCTTTACGACTGACTTTCGTTGTCGGTTCGCTTGACATCAATAGTATGTATTTCTCATCTCATCGGGTAACGGTTTAAATGTGGCAGTCAGGGATAGCCTTCAAGTTGACTCTTTTTTTCGGGGTTCGAATCGCGCGACCGGTTTGAAAATGTTATTTTTACACTGCTGATTCCGAAAAGATGAAACGTATACATATGTAGATTATAATTAAATATTTATTATTAATAATTATTTGAAGCCCCCTTTCGGCTTTGCACTTTAATGAGAAATAATATAAGCCGTGTAACTAAGCTACAAATGCAAGTTCCTTCCTGTTGAACACTGTTATGTCTGTTAACTATAGTTGTTGGCCTGCTTGACATGAATAACATTTGTTTCTCATCTCGTCTTGTTACTGGTGAAAGTGGCCTCATTGGTTAGACCGTTCGGAATTAAGTTCCGGGGGTGCAAATCGTGCGCACGGTTTGAAAAGTTGTCTCTATACTGATGATTCTGCAAGTATGAAACGTATACGTATGTGGATAATAATCAATTATTTATTAGTAATAGTTTCATTTTATTTGTATATATATATATATATATATATATATATATACATGTAGGTATAGAAATACACAGAAACGTTCAGGTTTCATTACCGAAAGAACATGAACATGCTAATTGTATTGATGCATTCTTTTAATTGCTTTTATATTTGGGTAATGCTCACTTTATTTAATTAACCAATACTATTCGTTAGTTATATTACTCATTTACGGGCTATTATTACCATCAGCCAATGAGTGTAAACCCCTAAGCTCGAATTTGATTATGGCGCTCCTTACTTGTAAGTAACAATGGTGACCTTATAATGACACGTGGGAACTAAAATAATTTATCTATTTCATGTTTTATTATCTGTCCACATTTTCTGTTTACATTTCAGTTACGGCCTTAGTATTTATTTACTTTTTTATTTATCAATAAATGTATTTACTTAATTTATTTATTTAAGATCTTTATACGACAGGTTATTGAGCAACAGTTTGAGTTATATAGTAGATAATTTTTCAATGTAACCTGCGCAGACGACCATCTGAAGGTGTGGGCGCCAAATAAGTAACATATTTATCGACGATGTCCTTGTCTAAAATAATGAACGCTTCCACGAAGGCAGCTATTAGAGATTCGACCGTATTGCGCGCGTGCTCGTTTGCCCTGCTAGAAGACGTAGGGACTTTTGTCAGTGATATCATCCAACCATGGCTTCAGCATGCTCCTTAGCACCTTTTTGCATTTCGTTCACTTTTTGTCATAGGTCTGATTTTGCTGCAACACACACACACACACACACACACACACACACATATATATATATATATATATGTGTGTGTGTGTGTGTGTGTTTGCGTGCGTCTGTGTGTGTACATAAATGTATAACAAATAGATGTAGATGCGTGTGTGTATGTCTATCTATCTATCTATCTATAAATTATCTATCTTTCGATATATTCTGTGTTATATATTTATATATTTATCTATCTATTTACCTTTCTACATGTCTTTCTATCTTAATCGAAATGTTGACGGTAGCCGTCAACTAATCTTTTCCATACACCACTATAAAAAGCTAAATACATTCTGGATATATACATAATTATACTTCCCTTGCTTGTATTTCTAACATACTCTCGTCTCTCTCTCTCTCCCTCTCTCTCTCTCTCTCTCTATATATATATATATATATATATAGATATGTATGTGTATGTAAGTGTGTATATGTATGTGTATATTTGTGCACATATATATATATGTATGTATGTGTATATGTATATATATATATATATATATATATATATATATATATATAAACCACATGTATGTGCGCACACGCACCCGCGTACACATGTCAAAGCTAACACATATACCAAAATGTGTGCAGACACTGTGAGAACTAAGTTTGCAATACAATCTCAAAGAAACTAACCAAAATGTACTAAATCGCCACACACAAAGATGACCTCAGAGATAAAAATCAGAAACACGCATGCTTAAAAAACACATAGTTTGACCCTGAGAAGTAACATGTACGAAAACACATACCCACACGCACACACGCGCGTACACACGTACGCAGTCGCACGAGTACACACACAGACACGCCACACTGTTAAAAATAAACTCATTTTTTAATGGAAAGACTATCTGAAGAGAGCAGGATGCTTGAAACGCGTTAGAAAATCATAAAATTATAAATTAATAAACAAGTTTTGAAAAAACATTTTTTTTCAAATTTACAAATGCTGGTACAAATAATCTAACCTTACATGTTTCTCTCGTTGGAATTGCACTGCTGCATTATATGTAATAAAAAGTACCACAGAACAGAAGTCTTAATATTAAATTTAAAATCTTTAATTAAATTAAATATTTTCGTAATATTTTTCTTCCTAGCATAACATTTGACATGTATGACAAAACGCTACAATATATTTATCTAAATAATCATAATACACTAGAGAATACTAAAATATATTTTACTTAACATTATAATGACCAGATTTAAAAGTTTAGGCTCTTGAATTAGGCAGAAGACACGCACCCGTTACATCGAAGATACGGATTACCTATATAGCGAATGTGTTGATGCAATATAATACGAATACTTGCCAACAGGTTCTTTGTAGCTGTTGAATAAGTTGCAGTTTGACACATTCTCGTTGAATATTATATTAAATAGGTATTTTGTTGGAATGTGTCTTATTAGAAACAAATATTTAACAGTAAAAACTGACTACAATTTTGCAGGTATTTTTAAATTCTTTTTTCCTAATGCTCGTATAAGTATTTACATTATAATAGTTTTGTTCATGTTCTCTCGCAATGTTGGTGTATGTTACTTCCTTTTTTCTATCTCTGTTATCTACAACCTATAAACTTCTGGAATTCTAAAATCTACGATTTAGAAGTTGTATCTTGCGATTCTGTTTCTCTTTTTAAGTATACTTTCTTAGACATGTCCGTAGGTTTTCGTGTGTATCTTCTCTGGTAAATATTATAAATATTCAATCTAGTTACTTCTCTTCCGTTTTTTGTTGCCACGTATATACAGTTTAATTATCCTCTGTATTATTTTTTGTGATGTCTCTTGTAGCTAAGATCAGCTTTCCAGTGGTTAGATTATGTAGTTTCTGTTTTTTTTTATATCATCCACACATTCTACAATAATTACCAGTCCTATTCTCTTCTCTTGATTTTACGTTGTGTACGTCGGTATTCTTTCGACTTGTGCATAGTCATTAGGTTCCTCATATTTCGGTTCAGGTGCCTAATATCATATTTATCAACAAGAATTACATACTAGGGTTTTTACACACGTATTTAATAATTTCATCAGTATACACTTCACTTCATCACAGTGCTCTTGCCCGTCTCACATAATATATATTATTTTCACCAATGGGCCTAATATTCTCTTCTGTTAATGGTTCAATGATCTCTCTAATTCCATTTGAATGTCCTGACTGTACATTCTGGTTCCTTTCATTGTTCTTTTTGGTTTTTTATAAAACGCATCAGATCGTCCATATATATATATATATATATATATATATATATATATATATATATATATATATATATATATATATATATATGTATATGTGTGTGTGTGTGGTTTATTTTTTCTTTTGGTTTGCGTACTTGTATGGGAAACATGGTTCCGTTCGCCGAGCGTTTGACAATATACGTCAAGTCTCAGGAATCTTGATAACTACTTATATTCTTTGGTGCGTCTTTGAGGACAATCACCTGTTAATCTAATACAACTCACACGTTAATTATTTCGATTTTATATTGACATTTAGAGAGGTTAATAGCTGTGCACGTAATCTCGACCTAATTGGTAAAGATCATTTCATTTTTTCCTACATTCAGACGATCAGATTCAATGGGCAGGACTTCATGCAGGGACTTTCCGTATCTATAACAGATCACGGAGGGGCTGTTTTCCTGCAGATTACAACATAGACGTATTCACCTGTCATAACTGTCCCATCAATAATACAACTTAGTTCATTCGATTGATCAATTCGACTACTCACATACTTTATCTCAGTGCTGACAATCTCATTAACCATCATTCTCGAGTAGCTATTCGACTTTATAAGCGGTGACCTAATGGAAATAACATAACCTTCTATTTAGAGATCGAGATTAGCATTGTTTTGCAATTTAATATTTTACAACTTGTATTATTTACTAGCGTCATTTACACCCAAACACACATTGAGTCTAATATACAGATACTAACAGTAATATGTGGTTGTGTTCTTATAAACCTACTTGTTTACGTTGCGTTTCTTATATTTTATATAAAACATCAAATCGCTTTAACGATCGAAACAAATTTCTCTTTCTTTAATTATTTTAAATCTTGAAAATACCAAGAACAATATTTTTTAAAGCTTTTTAAATATACATTCTTCACTGATATATTCTTTGTTTAATTTCATTTCTGTTTTATCAAACGAATGTATTTCAAAATACATTTCGTTTGTGTTCGTTCTAATAAATTTCAGTAATTCTATGGACCTAACAGATTCCATGAAAAATGTAATCCTTAAGGAGAGTAATAAGTAGACCTTGGGTTTACTTTCAGCAGTCTCGTAATTTTCGCTTCTCTTATTTTGTCGTTTAGTACTAACATTCAATGAGCGATATTTCTGAAAAAGGGGGAATAATTGCTGTTTTATATGTAAGAATCTATTTACCTAACAGTTATCGTTGGTTAGTTTTGAACCTTTAATTAGTACTTTTAGTTCGTTACATCAAGTGGCTCTATGCCTTGTCTGGAGCTATTCCCATAATAACATCGTTTTTGTAACGTAGTTGAATGCTCTGTTAACATATCGATTTTTATAACACACAAACAAACACACGTTACTTTTTATATAGATGAAAATTCTCTATTGAAATAAAGATTCCGAATTGCTTTGTGCCTTAATCTAGTACAACATCCTATTCGATTATGTGGGTTCTTTATTTAAATGTAGAGATCTGAATCGCTTCGGCTGAACGCAGTAATACAAATAGATGAATCGCTCGAAGACTCTAATCGCATTCGTATTATAAAGATTTCGCAGATACGGTGCCTGATGTGGGAGAGAGGTTACTCTTAAACCTGTCAAGTACCGCCACAGAAACATACGGCTGTCCCCAGTTCTAATAAGGATATAACCGCTTGAACTGACAGCCATGTTCGAATGACACCACTTTGTCAACTATGAAGTATCATATAGCTCCCTATGTTATCCTACCGCCAACTCATCCTTTCCCAGCGACAACTGAATCTATGGAATTAAAGACGAATCACATCTTCGCTCAATCTATTCCTTTATTCATATAAATATCGATTTGCAACTTGGCATTGGACATTAATAAGAAAGATCGCCTTACAGACAATTCTGACTTAGGATTTCATATAGTGCTTAAAAGAAAATTCAGATTAAAATGTCTTGGACCCCTAGCATAATGGTTAACCGAGTAAATAAAAAGTAAACAACTCTTACAAGTATGAATAATAAAAAAAGCTTAACGAAACAAATAAATACATGGTAAACAGTGTAATTTACCAATCGCTATATTGAGCTACGAAGTCTCTGAATTTATTCGCTACCTCAGTAATACCAGATCTGACTAAAAGTCGAGTATAAAATAAGAAATTCAGCTCCTCAAAAGGAGACATTCTCGACGTATTAAGCATAGCCGTAAACAGACCACTTCACATTTCCAGACAAGGTGTACTAAGGCGAACGGCGATAAACCAATATCCCCTTTGAAGCAGGGGTGCTCCCTGGGATGATGGTCTCTTGCGATCAAGCAGGTATCAGTAACCAGCAACACAGTTTAACATTATAAAATGCAAGAAATAAGAATACACATGTAATATTGTGTTACGGGTTGAGTGCAAAATAATGTATCGTTCCTAATTCAATCAAGGGCTTTGTGGGAAGTCCATGCTATATAAGTAAAACTATCATTTAAAGATAAATTGAGATACCTGCAACATAATTGATGACATGATGATAAACTCACTTTTTGTAAGTCATTTAATTTTGTCAACGTAGAATTAAAACTATTATGTCCTCTTTCACGCTATAATAAAGACTAATGTATATTTATATATCAATACATACATATATATATATATAAATACATATATATATATATATATATATATATATATATAAATATATAGTAAGCTATGAAAATACTAACTAGCTCTACTTACATATCGAGCACTGTTGAAGTAAATACTGAAAATTGATACATAAAAAAATATATTTCCATATAAAATGTCATGTGGATACATGGAATAGTAATATATATATATATATATATATATATATATATATATATATATCCGTCCCGTCACACAGATGTTAACGGGTAAAAACTACCGATCGAAACCATTTCAAGTGTTCAAGGGAAAGGAGAAAGCAAATAGCAGGCCGAAAACCTCCCGAAAGCTTTTATGCATTCAGAAACAAATCATTAAATCAATTTTTTACTTTTTTTTACTTTCTTTTTTCTGTACCGATTTATACGTTTTTACTTTCTCTTTTAAACTTTCCAGTTTGAAACATTTTCGTTCTTTCTTATTTTTTTTTAAAGTTCATCGGATGACACGTTATTTTATACGAATATAAGTGCGAACACTAGCCACACACGATGTTTTTACAGTTATTTCTGGTGGATGGAGTACACTGATGTGTATATATTTAGTTTACAAATATTAATACTATTAATACGTTCTTATGCAGGCTGTTTAATAATAACAATAATAAAAATATATTACCACACTCAAATGAATAGTTTAACAAGTATATATACATATATATATATATATATATATATATATATATATATATATATATATATATATATATATATATATATATATTGTTTTATTCTCGTAGAAACACTAGTTCATAATATTTTACACACAAACTGTCCTGATTATCTTCCATTGATTTAAAACGCCAGGATGAGTTAAATGATTAAACATATGCATCACAGCCAGACAACTTAGCTACGTATATAAAGAACTGCTGAAAGAAATGCATGGTAAAAGGTTTCTGTTTTGGTGTCAGTGTTTAATCAAGTTAACCCGTTATCTGCAAATCCATCAACACGCAACTCGGTCCTCTTTGAATTTAACCGGCTGAAGCTACATTTTGTGAATTAATCACCCTTGAAAAATATATTTTTACTATTGCTACAAATCTAATAAGCAAAAGTCAGTTGTGTCTTTGCAAATACAATAGTTGCGGCTAGATTTTCTTATTCAGTTTGCTTATTTCATTGAAGGATTCTGTTACCATTCGACCATTATGCGAATATCAAATTCTATTCGTAATCTACAACATCATGTAACGTTGGATGTCTTGGGTTTTACACGAAATTCCATTCGTTAGTGATGACTCAATTCCGCACCTTTGGGGAGTTTTGAGTCACATTTCTTTACAGTTACTCACAGGTTCACTCTGAGCTCGAGTAGTAGCTCTTGTAAGTGTTTAATTCATGGATTAAACAGAATCATTCCTGGGTTTGACATGGAACTGCATTTGGAGATATCTATATGATAATTTTGCGTGTTATTTCTTTAGTAAGTTTAGTAAATTGAAGGGACGTAATTCATCCAAACTCGACTTTGTAATGTTATTAGTAAAGGTTCCTTTGTACATCCAAGCAAAATCTAGATGCCTGAAATGTTCAAACTTAATTTAACTACAATAATTTTAGTTAAGAAAGTTAACAATTAACATTTATTGAAAATAAATGTGTAAAAACAAAAACTTTAGGGAGGGTTAAGTCACTTTCAAGTGACTATTTTCCTAGAATCCTGTTCGAACCGGATTGATAGTATATGTTAGAATGCCAGTTATGAGTTAAATACAAAATTACAGACTATTTAAAAACATGTCTAGACAACAAATTAACTGAAACACAATTAGTATAAAAAGTAAAATATGTAAATATCTGTAGGAATTAAATAATTAGCTACAACCATTGTAAATTATTAAACTAAAAATAACTTCCATGTACAAAGTTTATTTCTAAGAAGTACCCGTTCGTTGAACACAATATCACGGGACTGCTTCCTAGCTGACTAGAACAATGTTAATAAAGTATTGTTGAGCCGTTAAATAACCAAAGACTGCCCAGCTTCAACAATCGTTACCAATCCTTACGGTGTTGTCTAACCGTCTGAGAGTTCACGTGAAAAACTCATTACCCCTTATAATCGATGCCTTTAGACCTTGATAAGCGATTATCTGTTAGTTAATAAAAATATAACCTCATGATACTTGATATGCAGTATAACCACAACAACAAACCAAAACTTAAGCTTAAAATGAATATTTAACATAAAGTTATATGTGCTTATTTTTATCATGGCCACGCTAAAATCGGCCTGGCGTCGGTACTTTCTAGATGTTTCCGTAAACAGCCGAAAACTGCTGACGCCAAATCGGTTAATATGACTGCGTCTAACGTATAACATAACTAGTCTGGATTTACAAATAGGAAAAAAAAACATTAACCAATATTTAAAGCCCAAAAAAAAAAACAACAATAAAAAATGCACTTAGTCAAATTGTGTGAAAAAGATATTTATTTTTTAACGAAAATTAAACATAAACTGGTGATGAATTATATTTTAAAGTGTTTCTTTTTACTGAAAATTATTATTCGTTTGTAATCAGGTAAAATGTGGTCGTTAGGCTTAAGGTTTGCTATTAAGATTTCGCACTGTTATTTCGCGTTTCAAACAGTATCAATCGCGTTTTTGTCAGTTGAAATGTTAACATGTCGTCTGCTTATTTTGTCACAATTTGATTGGTTAATCGCCTTGGTACTTTCCGACGGTTTACTTAAACATCCGGAAAGTACCGACTCTAAGTCGCTTTTAACGTAGATCCTCATATGAGAAAGTACCAAGTTTTACTATAAAATGAAACTATAATTTAAAATATATTTTATGTACTT
This sequence comes from Sepiola atlantica, assembly GCA_963556195.1. Lineage (NCBI taxonomy): Eukaryota > Metazoa > Mollusca > Cephalopoda > Sepiida > Sepiolidae > Sepiola > Sepiola atlantica. The sequence goes on along the minus strand of OY744520.1, from coordinate 192,625,815 downwards.
GAATATTTTATAAAAATAATTTCAATTAAGTAAAAAAACGCAGCCATGTATGCCTGTATATAGAGCTGTACATAATCAACAAATTAAAAAAAAACATGATTATTTATTGGAATATATTAACAACTTGAAGACAAGTGAGTAAAACGGATGCGTACATATCCAAGCCAATGGCTGAATCAATAGAAAGTGACCTCCAGTCGTTAGTAGTATAGGGTCATACATGGATGGTAACATTTAATACTGCAAAGACAAAGCTCCTTACCTTCAACAACTACAATAAATCATTTCAACCGCCGATTACCATGGTAAATGCCACCCTACCTGAGAGACTAACGTTCAGACTTCTCGATCTAACATTCACAGGTTACATGAATTCTAAGAAATACATTAAATACATCGTCAAGGCTGTTGCAAAGAAAGTAGATACCCTCTACCGTGCTAGAAAAACCTAAAACACCTGACAGTATGCTATATCTCTTCACGACCACCATCTACCCATACATGGAGTATTGTTGTCATATCTGGGTTGGTGCTCCACCAACCGGTTTCTTCCTCTGATACAAGACCCAAAAAAGAGTATCTTATCTATTTGGTCCATCACTATCCACCAAGCTCCAGCCTTTGTCTCATCGCCGCAATGTTGCATCCTTGCACTTGTTTTACAAGTACTTCAATAGAATGTGCTCCGATGAACTTGCTGCTCTGGTACCCCCTTTACGTAAATACACTCGATCGACCCGACACTCAGTTAAATCCCATCCATTCACTGTGGAATCTCCAGATGTGGAAAAGCCTTCAACTTCAATTACTGCTTACCTCGAGCTTTTTGGTATTTATTATTTACATTTCACAAATATCGGTTATATCTAACTGTTAACGAAGGGCTTCCACCACTTATTTACCCCATTACCTAAAACTAAATTAAACCTAATATAATCACCATTTGAACCCCTTATGTATAATTGTTGCTTATCCAATATTCATAATAATCGGTTAACTAGCTTAATACAAGTAACACCTTTTTTTCGTTTTGGGGTTTCAAATAATATCCGTGTACCCAGGTTTAATAACAAACTTGGAAGATGATATCCAAATCGAAACATTCGTCCAATAAACACGATCCTTTGGCTAAAAGCCCCAAGGCTTACCTTGCCTGGAGGGGCACCCTGTCTAAGTGACCGCCAACCCTCTGGAAAAACTGCCTGTGTCATGCCCAGAGGGCCAGATCTCCGACTCTCACTCCCATCTCCTGGTATCTCTTACTCCCGACCGGAAATCTTGGATTCTAGTCTTTCTCAGTCGTTATTATTCGACCCCCTGGAAGTTGACTGCTGGGGATAACTGCGAAACAGTCCACTCAATAATCATGGAGACTTCATAGGAAAATTGCGTCTCTTAAGTGGACTTTTGGAAACAGACATTTTGAAATAGACACCGTCCACATATATGGGCAGAATACTTTCATCTTGTTGTTATCATTTCTGTTTACTTTTCGGGACTCTCCAAGGTGCTGACAATTTTGAACGGGCTTAAAGATGGGTTCTATCCAGCGACCGTTTGTCTGTAACAATGACACCCTAATACACCTAAACTACACTGTAATGTATGCTATTAAATAGAATTAAATACACATGGTGTCTCAAAAATGCCACCTTTGGATCGTTATAACTCGTACAATTTACTAATTTTAACTTGCAAACATAATTGATAAAAGAGTAAAAGACTTAGAATACACATTCGAAAATACTGACATAGTGTTGTGAAGTTGTTCAACAGTAAATAAAAATAAAGGAAGTCAAGTCGAGGGTTCGTTTAACAAGTGTATTAACAAAGTAAGAAACTTGACTAGCACTTGGCTAGACAGTTACAAGACTGTGCTTTGCCTTCAGTGTCTCTGGTGACTCGCACTATTTATAGTGACAACCGGTGTAGTTTCTCCTCTGTAAGAACGGCCGGTGTAACACATAGGTAATTATTTTTTAATAAAAGTCAAGGCTACTCATTGTAATTTTAGAATGTTCATAAAATTAAATTTAATCCCAAGCAATTCTGCTCAATACATATCTCATATCATGAGAAGTTAACCTATAACCGTAGTTATGTAGAACCATGTGCGCCACTCTCGAAAATAACCGCCAACCCCAACATTGTGTGTGCCATGATTTTCTTTTCATCTTCGTCATCGTTCTAGCAGTGTTGTCTTCTGATTTACGAATTTACAAAACAAAAGCTCGAGCAACTCAAGAAAAACACTAACTCAGATACATCATGTATTGATCCATTGTGCTCTGAAAGTTGTATGACACCGTCGCGGACTGTCGAGACAGCCCCCCCCTCCTTGTCGTTACTCGGATGATCAGCTCCGTTCTCAATCTGCTAAGGCTCTGCCTGATCTAATTCCATATGCTCTCCGACTCCAATGTGCCGCACAACTGTCTTAAACTAAAAACTGCCGTAAACTTTCAAATCCTTAAACTAACGGAAACTATAAAACTGAAACGTTGCAAAGCTGTCGCCAACAACTCTCACTCCTAAATATTCTTATCATTCCTGAAAACCCTATGTCCCGTCTTTTGTCTTTATCAATCCTGTTTGTAAGTCAAAATCAATAAATTGAAAGAGTTATAACGATTCAAAGGGTGCATACATTGATGGATAACCTTATACACACACACACACACACACACACATATATATATATATTTCATGTATCCACATAAAATTTCATGAGGAGATATATTTTTTTATGTATCAATGTTCAGTATTTACTTCAACAGTACTCGATAAGTAAGTAGAGCTTAGTAGTAAACTGGGAGCAAAATTCCTAAATCTGATATAAAAACACTTCCCCGTAACCAATCCCCTCCATAAGATATTCAATAAAAATAACCTACAACTGTCCTACAGCTACTGCAAAAATATAGAAATTATAATTAAGGCACACAATAGCAACATACTAAAATAGAACAACAGAGAGGAAGAACAAAATAACAAATTACATAAAAAAGTGACAAATATAGCAACAATAACACTCAGAAAAACAAAAATATAAACACTACAAATAGAAAGAAACAAAACCATGATATCATTCGGATAGAAATTAAAAAGTATGCAATGAAGAGAAAAGATATAACTGCATAAATCGTACACTTTTCCCACTACAAAATAAATGCCTAACCAAAAGTATTGTATACCAAGCCACAATATTTGCCAAGGAAAGACTGAATAACAAGAAGTACTATGTGGGTATGACCTCCCTAGATTTTAAAACAATATATCATGACCACAAAAGCACATTTAAAAACAGAGAACGTCGAATTAAAAGAGCATTAGCAAACTATTGAGAGTTCAAAGAAAAGTGACGCTCACCAATAATTAAATGGAAAATAATACGACAAGCCCGTACATGTTGAAATTTAGACGATCCGCGTAGATTATGTCTGAATGAGAAATTTTAAATCCTAAACTTAAAAGACCCTCAAAATCTATTGAACTGCAGAAGTGAGATAGCAAGCAGCTGCCTGCACAGAATAAAATTCACATTAGGCTAACAATACATAAATAAATAAACAAACAAATAAGTAAAAAGCTAAACTCAACTAAAACCTAACAACTTGAAAACTAAAACCCAAAATAAAAATAAAAGGAACCACGTGTAAAAATAAATTCACCCATTTTATTGACACAACAAAGAGACAGGATAGTGTCTACTTCACACAAAATAGAACAATAAAAATGGAAGTAGGCAGTAAAACTAACCGGACCTTTGTTTGTGAGAAGCCCAACGATTGGCTAAGAGAACAACACAGAATCGGAATGTTTAACTAGCTAGCCGCATGCATAAAAACGCCCGGCAAACTAACTCCATGGATCTTAGCCTGAAGATCCCCCGGCAATAAACCGCAGTAGCATATGTGTAGCTTAATTGTCATGAATATTTTTTCATAACATTCTATATATATATTCAGAAGGTAAATGACTAAAATAAAAAGTTGTACCAGTACAATATTTATTAAAACATAAGAAGTAAAAAAGAACGGTAAAAATCGGTAATATTACATTTTTTGGCTTAATAATTTTAAAACTTAAACTCCTGAGCCCTTGAATACTCTGTTTCGAAATTTCTTTACTGTAACAGCATTTTTGTTGACTGTGATTTTTCTAACATCAGGATCTCATGAGCAAAAAAAGTTGTGTATTTATCATGTAAAATTTTATATTCACAATTGACGAGAAAACAGATCAGCATAATTACATTTAACGAACACTTAGCAGACTTATGAGGCAGAAAGACAATTATTTATGCATAGTCGATTACATTGTTCTTATATAAACATTCAGATTTTCGAAACAAGTACAGTATGTACAAAATAGCTGCTTCTCAGCTAATGCGTGGTACATACAGCTACTTATTTAACCTTTTCTCGTTCCTGTTCATACTAACGCTTACATTTCTCATTCTCAATATTCCGGAATAAAAGATTAGCAGATTACAATTTACCGAACACTGAGCCACCGTATCAATCAATAAAACACTTTTTCACGAATAGTCGCTTAGATAACTTAAACTCCTGAGCCCCTTGAATACTCTTTTTCGAAATTTCTTTACTGTAACAGCATTTTTGTTGACTGTGATTTTCCTAACATCAGGATCTTATGAGCAAAAAAAGTTGTGTATTTATCATGTAAAAGTTTGATGTTACCGGTAATATTTACATTACCGATTGTTACACTCTCATGAAAGTATTTTCGTTGAAAATCCATGAATTAATGATGATGACACTCTTTGCCTTTGAACTTTTGATGCTTTAATTAATTTTGTATATGTATAACTTATTATTTTTATCATTCATCTTCTGAATGTATTGCTCTATTCACTATATTGAGCTTTCTATTATCACGATAGATTATCATTTAAAGAAACATGATTTATGTTTAAATTCACATTCTTATGTTATCACTCTCTCTCTCTCTCTCTCTCTCTATATATATATATATACATATATATATATAATTAAAGCTTCTATCAATCTTGTTTGTGTGTCAAAATATATAAATTGAATGAGTTATAAGGTGCACATCTTTTTGGGGACAACCGGTGTATATACATACGCTTGAGAGACAGGGCAAGAAGCAAACTTGTATCATGTGTATAGTAGGTTAAATCTTATGATCAAAATAGGTACACACATTTCACATCCATGATGATGCTTTGAAAATGAAATAAAATATCCAGAATCGTGTATAAATGCACAATAATAAAATAATTCGAATTTTAAAATGAAGCTATTAGTTTGCATTTTCTATACTTCTTTTTTTTAAACATAGTTCACCCCAAACAAGGCAGGCCGCCACTTTAGACGTAAGGGGCTACTGAGAAAAAGAAAAGGGGAGAAGGTAGGGGGTGGTCAACCTAGATTGGGATCAGCGCAGCGAGGTGTCTGTTTACATTAGTTTTAAATTTCTGCATGTCTGTACTGTTGGGGAAACAGAGAGCAGGGAGGGAGTTCCAGAGGCCAGCAGTACGAGGAAGGAAGCTATTTGGGCAGAAGGCTCTCCGACATCTGGGGACCTCCACAGTGAATGAATGAGATTTAGTTGATTGTCGAGTTAGTCTAGTGAATTTACGTCGAGGGGACACCAGAGTAGCCAATTCATCGGAGCAAAATCCATTGAAGTATTTGTAAAACAAGCACAAGGATGCTACATTGCGGCGATGGGACAGAGGCTGGAGCTTGGCTGACAGTGAGGGACTTATTAGGTTGGCGATTCTTTTTTGGACCTTGTCAAGGAGTGAGAGATTAGTAGATGATGCACCAGCCCAGATGTGACAACAATACTCCATGCATGGGCGGATGGTGGCTTTGTAGAGATACAGGATAATGTCAGGTGTGAGGAGTTACCTAGCACGATAGAGGGAGCCAACCTTCTTTGCGGCAGCCTTGGCAATGTCTTCAATGTATTTGTTCCAATTCATGTTACCTGTGAATGTTAGGCCGAGGAGTTTGAATGATGAACTCTCATGTAGGGTGTTATTTGCCATGACAATCGGTGGTTGAAAAGGTTCCTTGTAGTTATTGAAGGAAAGGGGTTTTGTCTTTGCGGCATTAAAAGTAACCAAGCATTTATAACCCCAATCCATTACAGCCTGGAGGTCATTTTCTAAAGATTCAGCCATTGCATCGGATATGATTGCGTCGGTTTTGCCAACATGGCGAGAGTAAAGGGTGGTGTCGTCAGCAAATAAACCAATCTCAGACTCTATGCCATCAGGGAGATCGTTTATATAGATCAGGAGCAACAAGGGTCCAAGGATAGATCACTGGGGTACACCAGCATTTATGTCATGTTGCTTAGATGAACAGCCATCGAGGACAACCTGGATTTTTCTTTTGTCTAGGAAGGATCTAATTATATTAAGTAATTGCCCAGTAATACCGTATGATCGTATTTTCAGAAGGAGCCCTTTATGCCATACCTTGCAAAGGCCTTTGATATATCAAGCGCTACTGTCCTAGCTTCATCTGCCTTGTCGAGTGTATGATACATGCGTTCAGAGATGACCGTTAGGATGTCTGCAGTAGATCGTGCTTGTCTAAATCTATACTGGCGGTCAGAAAGAAGTTTAGCATTAACTAAGTGTCGTACTATCGCTAGATTGATTAAGGATTCGAAGATTTTAGCAAAGATCAGCAGCAGACTGATTGGGCGATAGTTCTGGGGATCGGTTCTATTTCCAGAATTCTTGTAGACTGGTACCACAGAGGCAATTTTCCAGCTATCGGGGAAGCAAGATTCAGCTAGACACTTATTGTAGAGTTTGGAGAGGACAGGGGCCAGTTCAGCAGAGCATTTCTTTATTACTATTGTGGGTATAAGATCAGGCCTACAAGCTTTGGAGGTGTCAAGGTTTTATAGTATGTCTCTAACCTGGGATGGGGTGATGACCAGGTTACCAAGTGTGGCTTCGGTCAGCAAAGGGAATTTGGAGAGGGGATGGTTATCTGAGTCCTAAGTAGAGTTAGAAGCGAAGTGCTGGGCAAGTAGTTCAGCCTTATCAGTGGCCGTGCAAGCGACATCATTGTGGTTTGATAGTGGGGGAATCGTTGATTGACCATTATTCACTACACTATTGTAGATTTTCCAGAAATCACGAGTACCTAATTTCTGTGACTGGATGCGTTTTCCTGTTAACTCATTAAACCTCATCTTCGCTTCATTTATCACGACCTTGCAATTATTTCTTGACTCTATAAATTTATTTCTATCAGTAGCTGACTTATGTCGGCCGAATTTACGGAATGCTTGTTGTCTCTCAGAAATGGCAGCTGCACATTCCGAGGTGAACCATTGAGGAGAGTGAGGCTTGCTAAAGTATTTTCGCATGGGGACATAGGCTTCAATGCCTGCTTTGCCCCATTCAGTTAATTCGTTTGCACACTGATTGGCAGGGAGTGAGAAGGTTTCCCTCCATGGGGCGTCACTGATGTGATCTCTGATTGACTCAAAATCAGCCCGCTCGTAGTATCTTGTTGTTTTGAGCAACGGTTCATCAGCTGTTGGACGACTTCTTAGGGTGATATGTATCATTAGCACAATGTGATCAGCATTCCCGAGTGGGCTATGAGCTTTCGTCAGACAAGCCTCGGGCATTGAGGTCAAGAAAAGGTCTAGAAGTGAGGCTTGTTGATCTATTCGATCGGGGATGCGGGTCGGAAAATCGACAGTCTGAGAGAGGGAGTGAGCTAAGGAGAAATTATGCGTAGAATTGCCGGCTGCGTCAGTAATGCTACCATTAAAAAGCAATTTATTATTTACGGATTAAAAGAACATTTCATTTGTTTTGTGACTTACTTTATATATACCGAACGGATGAAGTTTGAACTAGTTTTTACGTGATAAGGTGCTTATAGTGAACCATGGATTGCGCAATCAAACCCGAATTTCTCTTGATCCAGCATTGCTTCAATCTTATTGTTGGGCATATTGCCAACGCTTGGGTAAGCTGAAATGTGAAGATTTCTATGCTTAGCGTTTACCCTGCAAACATACATATTATGATGATAAATTATACATTTTCGCAATAGGCCATTACGATCGTCTCAATGCCCTTGGCATATAATTAGGCGGACCTTCCATTTTAGGAGGAATTTCTGATTTTAGTACAAATTGATATATATATATATATATATATATATATATATATATTTATATATATATAAATATATATATATATATATGCATATATGTGTGTATGTATATATATATATATATATATATATATATATATATATAGATAGATAGATAGATAGATAGATAGATAGATATATGTATATATTGAAATTGAAAATAAGAAAACCAACAAATATTATTTTCGTATTCATCAACGTTTTGTCTTCCTTGTAAGACTTCCTCAGAATGATTATTTTGAAGAAAACACCACCACAGGTACATAATGTTTTGCCCACTGGTTAAAGATTACGACCGTTTGTGGAAGAAGAAATCAAAATATGAGATACAATATAGATAGTGGCGGTTTGTAAGCAACGGTAGAAGGGTGAACTTAAATAGGAACTGGGATTTTTTTACTCGCATCGCGACTATTACCGTCGCGTGACCCAGAAAGTTTACGACCTACCGTCAAAATGAGAAGGACGCAACTAGCACATCTTATATCCCCCTCCAGATTTTCATAATTATAGGCAAATCTAACCGAGACAATGTTCGCAACTCACCCTCTTTCTGCATTTAATGTAACAGCCTTCCTACTTCCTATTGAAGTTCACACATGCAGATGTCTTACAATAAAGACGAAACGTTGATGAATGAATAAATAATATTATTTGGTTTTTCTATTTCACTTTCCATTACGTCGGAACGTTTTCTCGCTTTTCTGATCATATATACATATATATATATATATATACATATATATATATAGATAGAGAGAGAGAGAGAGAGAGAGAGATGGAGAGAGAGAGAGTCTAATGTTTGTAGAGAGTGTGGAGAAATCCAATAGTACATGATTGTATAGCTAAGAGTGTAATAGTCATTCATTTCAAAAAGAAGATACAGTTCCGAGGAAACAAACCACTTGATAATTTGGCAGAGCATTATACTGTTAACTAATCCATCGATAGTCACTACTGATGTGAAAGATAGCTCGCCTTAGAAGGTTGTCATTGCCGAAATGGATTCTGTTTCTGTCCTCAATGAGGTGGGGGAGGCTGTATTTGTTCTTCGCTGTGGTGCAAGTACATTGTCAGTGCAAATTAAAGGGTTGATTAACAACATCTGATTTGACAGGCATGTTTACACAAATTGGTCTGGCTCCAATATCCACCTTTTGTACCAGAGCAAATAGAGAAAAGATGAATACGGCAACTGTCGAGACATCTCCCTTTTGAATGCGACACGAAAGGTATTTACCAGAATACTGTAGAATAGTCTGATTGCCTACATTAGATCCGTTTGTGCTTCATGAAAGTAAGTGTGGCTTTAGAATAAAAAGGGTTTCAATGATATGATCTTTATGGCACGTCAAATGAGGGACAAGTGTATTGAACATCGTTTATATCTATATAAGGTCTTTGCGGATTTGACGAAAGCGTTCGATACAGTTAATCGGGATACGCTGTGGAAAATATTGGGTAAGTTGGGATGTCCTCTCACTTTTGTTAGACTCGTTCGTGAGTTGCACGACAATTTGAAAGCACGTGTCACCTGCAGTGGTCGTCTCTCTAAATTCGTTACAGTTGACAATGGTGTTAAACACTGTAATGCAACTACTTTGTTTTCCATCTATTTTGTTCTCACTTTGTCATTAGCTTTTACTAACTGTGACAAAGGTTGGCATATTTACTGGTTTTTGAGATTTGATCTACGCAGTTGATGTGAATCTCGCAGCTCACTCGCAGAATGATATGCAGGACATCATGAATCGTTTGATGTATACGGGTAGTGGTATTTTTCATGAATGTTCATTGGATGTTTATATAAATAGACGTATTGAACAAGCTGGTGTGTCTTTTGGTGATTTAGAGCAGAATCGGGTGGGGGCACCACATCATATCATACTGGAAACTATAATCTTTGTGTATCATACCTGTGTTGTATCAACGTTGTTATATGCCTGAGACATGGTTCATTGTAGATCTCATATTTGCCTGCTAGAGCGTTTTCATGCAGAATTACGTTAGGCGCTTGCTTAACATCTGTTGGGATAGCTATATATATATATATATATATATATATATATATATATATATATATATATGTGTGTGTGTGTGTGTGTGTGTGTGCGTATGAATTACATGAGTATGAATTTGTCAAAAAGCAAAACAAAATAGATTTATCTATGTTTTTGGTGACTGGCCCATCTCTTCTACGATTGGAGGTAGCAGTTTATTCGAAAAAATCCAAACTACTGCCCCCTCCAAAATTAATATGATCCAAGAATATACCCGAAGCTTTCTAAGATCAGTCAAAGAAAATACTTCTAGATTGAGGCAATTTTTATCTCAATCTGCAGTTCCCATTTTGGTGAGAGATTGAATTTACCAACACTGCAAATCGACATTTCGCGTTACTCTAGCCTTAATTTTAATATAGGGCTGTTGATTTCAGGAATTTGTTGTGGTTATTTTTTCGATTAATCGATTGTTTATTAATCTGTACTTTTACCATTGACAATGTTACTGCTATTTCACTGCCTTCTCACAAGGGGAGAGTTATACAATGGTGATGTTTAATATTTTGAAAATAAATCTCCGTAGTAAGACATTGCCGCAGTTTAAACATTTTCTAAAATTGACAAATAGTTTAATAGAGGGGAAGTAATAAGTAAAAATTGCCACAGTCTAGAAAAACTTCTTCACTGACCGAGAAGATAAAAGACAAAGTAACGGATACTTCACTTTAAGTTGAAGTATATTTAGCAAAGAAGAAATGTATATCAGTAGTACTTTTAGCGTCGAAGAAAGTATGTTAGAAAAGTTTAAAAAACAATTTGAATAATGTTCGGTATGTATTAATATCAAATAATTTTCGATGAATAGGAAAATGTAGATGAAAAAATTATTTTAAATGTTACGCCAGTCTGTGTTCGAAATTTATTTCGAAGCCTTCTAACTGTCGTGAATTAAACAAAGGAAAGTTATTCGTAACTGACGTATAATCATAATAATAAAAATATAATTATAATAAATGGACGAATGCGAGCAGAAACATTGTACGTATGTTTAATGCGTATTGCCTCGAAGGTATTGTTGCGTGCTGCTATTATTTAAGTCTGTGAACATGTAAACAGATTTTTTATAAATGGTTGCGAATGAATTTTATTATTATTATTATTATTATTATTATTATTATTATTATTATTATCATTATTATTATTATTATTATTATTATTATAATTATTCCGTGTTATCCTCATAATTATCGAAATTTGTTAAATAAGTATGTTCCCGAGTTCTTACACGAAAACATATGTTTTTCATGCGAGCTGGTTTTATCCGATTTTCGATTGATACGAATGCGCTCTGATATTATTAGCAAGGCCATAACATGATGTAAATCTCTGCTCCCAAGTTTGTTTTTTTAATCAAACTCACGAAAATGAATCCCACTTCTTTTTCTGACACCATTGTGGGTATTGTTACAATAAACTGAACAAACAGGTCACACAACTCAAACGTAAATGTTATAAATACACATCACCTCTGTATAAGTTCGCACATATGTGTTTGTTTTTGCATGTGTTGATAGGTGCGACACATATATTCTACGCGGTTCAATTACACTGTGTCTTCTATGAAACACTCTTGACTCGAATAAGTTATGATACACCTAAGAGTCAGACACGTCCTAAGATAAAGTATTGTTTCCACACCCTGAGAAGTGCCGTTCTAGGAATGTTTTCCTGATTTGACAGAGTATACAATCGATTTCCAAATCTAGGAAGGGGTAATCTATTCTCTTCTCTACAACCCCGTTTCAAAGTAAATACTTAACTAGTCTTTCTCTACTCTTTCATTATTTTCATAGTAGGTGTTTGACTAAGCTACAATCATAGTAAAAAATCTTGTCTAGCTTATAGTACTGTATATAAGGTTCCTTTCCTCATCTGTGTACATACTGGCAACTATCCATATATATATATATATATATATATATATATATATATATACAATAATATTTTTTATAAATATTAAATATTTAAAATATACCTAGAGACATCGATGTTTCATGCTAACGCAATCTTCAGTCTAGGAACCAGTTCCCAACGGTCAGCGGGCGCGAACCCCGAACACAAATCGCCACTGATTCGCAGTCGAAGATCTTACCCGAAGGCCACTGGAAACTAATTAGTAAATAAATGGGAATTTTAACTGTAAATAGTAGAATTACTACTATCCACCAAGTAGCTAAGAGTGATCTACGAGTCGGATCATTGCATATAGCTATTTGTACTACTTGTTATTAAAGCTCCTCGAAAAGTGCCCAGCCTCCGTGGGAGGGGGCTGATAATCAATAATATTTTTTATAAATATTAAATATTTAAAATATACCTAGAGACATCGATGTTTCATGCTAACGCAATCTTCAGTCTAGGAACCAGTTCCCAACGGTCAGCGGGCGCGAACCCCGAACACAAATCGCCACTGATTCGCAGTCGAAGATCTTACCCGAAGGCCACTGGAAACTAATTAGTAAATAAATGGGAATTTTAACTGTAAATAGTAGAATTACTACTATCCACCAAGTAGCTAAGAGTGATCTACGAGTCGGATCATTGCATATAGCTATTTGTACTACTTGTTATTAAAGCTCCTCGAAATATATATATATATATATATATATATATATATATATATATATATATATATATATATATATATATATATAGTTCCATGCTGATTACAACATGATTTTCTTCAAGTCAAATGTTAAAAAATTTCTGTTGAGCCCTTGTTTTTAAACAATCAAATTATGCCCACTCCAACCATGGTTTCCAATCCTCATTAGGTGTTGTCCATCGTCAAGCTAATAATCCAATAAACTCATGATCCTCGAGTGGCCTTTGGGCCTTTATCAGCGGTGACACATTTGTAGAAAAATAAATTACACATACTAAAACCATTGCTAACGTCTGCTGGTGTCGAATTAAACAAACGAAAAACCTCAGCGTAGCATTGCTGTGTGTTTTTGGATATTTCGTCGGGAGAACAAGCTGCTCGTATTTCTGTGGTAATCGAAGTTTATTTCTTTCTCGCATAACACATGCTCTTTTATGTTGTATTTCCTCATTCACTCAGGGAACTGTAAGGTTAAATATATGATTCCCCCCATTATAGAAGACGTGTAAACAACACCGAAGCTTCGGAAACATCCAACTAAACACAATCAGCTTATGTGCCAAACAGAAATACTTTCATGTTTACGTGTCATTTCGGACTTTCGTTCATGATTCACCTTCCTGCCCACGTATCTCTCATTCTACTCTTACATCTTATGCCATTTTATATTGTGTGACGTAATTTTGAACATATGTGGATCATTTTCAATCGAACCCTATTTTTACACACCCGTTTATTAGTATTACTACACCAGACAGATTTTCTACCAGTCAGCATTGGACATAAGTCTAAGAAACAGATCGATTTATTATGCGAATTCACTTGTTCGGAAATTTTGAGTTTATTTTGTTTTCTTGTTTCCGAGCGCCGATAAGATATTCAACCCATAAAACCAAAATCACGATTTGCCATACCTCGGGGAGGGAGGTAAATCAGAACTGACACTATCAATACAACTACTAAATAATGCCAATGAGTATGTATTTGTATTTAAATATATAAATATACCTCCGTCCAATCACATAAAAATTAGCGAGTGTCAATCTGCCGGACGGTTCCATTTTGAGTATTTTAGTAGTAAGCAACTAGCAAGTCAGCCAACCCTCTCCGCCGTCTTGAATACATTCGGAAAAAAATTATTCACTCTATTTCAATAATGATTAGTTTTCTTTCTTTTTTTTTCACTCTTCTTCTCCCTATATCGATACGTTTGCTTTCTTTCTTTTATATGTTTCTAAACTTTCTCAGTTTAAGACGTTTTCTTTCTTTTTTCTATATTTCTTTTTTGTAACTTCATCGATTGAGACATTTTTTATATGAATATAAATATTCGTGCTAACATTGGGGAAGCGACATTTTTCGTCGTATTTGACGGATAGTGTACACTGTTAAATAATAATACGCAGTGTTTTTTCACATATATTTCTCATTGATATTATGCCTTACCCTCTTCTATCACTACATGGACTCTACTCGATTCTAGGAATAGTGATTAAAAAGGGACTCGCAATGACAAATTCTCTAGCAACCCATTACTTCTGTACTATCCGTAAATACATATTTTTTAACTACCTCCTGGTTGTCTTATTTCTTTTATTGAGAGTTGGTTAAAGAGGTATCAGCGTATAACGGTTCCTCTTCCCATGTACATGTTCGAATTCTGTATGTGTCATATTCTTGTCTCTTTGAATTTTATATGTTCCGAATCCCATAGAATAAGTAACCGTTTATTTAGTAATAGTATTAGTTACGCAAACATTCGTGTCAAATAAAACCCATCATTTTACACCACATATAACCGGAAATTAATTCTATTTTTTAAAGTTTATAATTGTTTATTACGTTCGTATGAATCAGGTTATTGATTATTTTGTTGGCATTCGTTTCTGATATATTTCCCTATTTAGAATCATTTTTATAAAGAAATCGGATACTTACGGGATGGAACTCCGTGAAGGTTGCCAACATCCTAAGTGAATGTGTTTCTCTGGATTCGAAATCAGCACGCACAAGTTTACCGTCCGTGCCGTTAACCACTCAGTCATCATAAGTTAACACATACGTTAATTATTGTTATAGATATCGCTCCAGACAAGGCACGAATCCACTTGATATAAGGAGCTAAAAAACATATCAACTACGGGTAAAAAATAAGCTAACGATAAGTTTTATATGGATAGATTCCTACCCAAACAACATAAATTCTTATCCCTTTGCCAGTAGCATCGTTCATGGAATGTGACGACTAAAGGACGCAGAAAGGAGGAAAGAGTCCTGAGTCTGTCGAAAGCAAACCGAAAGACACTTTCTACTCAGTTTATAGAAGATATGAGTTATTAATGACTGTCATATAACTTTCACATTGCATAGTTTTAGTCATATTTAAATATTCAAAATGCGTTCAACCATAGTCCATATGTACCTGCCCCCCAACTGTTACATAACGAGGACTGTGTTTGAATGGGCAATGAGTAACACCTTTAAGGGTCGGAGGTGACTCCAAATGGAAGTTGCGAAACCGTGTGACAATCGGGCGGGGATTTTCTCTTGTTACCTGGCGATACTTCAAGCAGGAAAGACGTGTCTATGGTGCAGTCTCAAATGAAAGGCAGCGTGCACAGTATGACCGAGAGTACCTTGACGAGCTATTCGTCTATCTATGTCTGCCTTTCTCTCTGTAAATCCGCGGACGAAAGTAACACGCCTCCCTGATGGTCTTTGTGACTATTCTACTCGTTGTAAGAAAAATAATAAATTTCGGCGTTCAAGTTAGTTCATCAGCAGACGAATAGAACTTGGGTTCCCGACGACGACACAGATTGATTAGGAATGTAGAAGGGAGATCTTGTTATACTTCCGGCAGCCCTATAACTCTCGTTTCCATCATGTATTTATATATATATATATATATATATATATATATATATATATATATATATATATATATATATATATATATATATATATATATATATATGCTTAAAAGAGTTTATAGAACGTAGTATCTAACGAAGATGACCTATTCGTGGAATCGTTTACTAGTCTGACTCCCAAGACTATGCGCGGATCAGGATTTAGGCTGACCCCCCCCAACCTTCTCCCCCTTTCTTTCTTCTCAGTAGCCTTTTACATCTACAGTGGCAGCCTGCCTTGTTTGGGGTGAACCATGTTAAAAAAAAAAATACAGCCTTTTCATAGTGAAGGAGAGTCAGGACGTATTAAAGCAACACCCTATACGAGCTTAGTCTGTTTATATGTATGGGTACAGAAAAACACGGCGAATTTAGAGAAGTACACATGGAACAAAAACAACCCAATTATTTACGGGTAGTTGTGGTTCCTTAAGTGGCCATAAAAAACGATTATTGGGCAGAAGGATATCGCAACTTCGCGGAAGATGGTTCTTTGAAAACAAGATGTATACCAGGTCGAGCACACGGAGAACCGTAAGCAGGTGAAATGTGCAGGAGTGTTAAGCTGTATACTCATCACGTTCTGAAGATAACTATGATAATCGTCTAAACCACACATATGACGTTTTGTTCAGAAGCATGTGGCGAAGTTCTCCGTAGTATGCACATCGATGGATTGATGGATGCTCACACAAACACATACGCATATGTGTGTTTATATACATATGTATATATATATATATATATGAATTAGGAAAGTTCATTTTATAAAGCATCTTTTGTAAGTTAATATAAATATAGAGGCAAACAAGCCTTCAAAAACCATGTATTAGATGCGAGTAATTAAATCAAAAGAAAAATAAAAATATTTCGAAACATTTAATAAAATATTTCAAAATACCTTCCGTTTTTGTTTTTTTTCATCTTGATTTTTTTTTAGCTAATATTTCGCTTGACAAAAACAAGCTTCATCAGAGCCAAGACAAATAAAGGTATAACCATTTTTTTTTCCATAATTTACTTCCTGGTGTTGGTGAAGTGTCACGTCCGGTGTTGTGGACTATTGTTGAAAATGTTTGTTTTAAATAGAATAGAACTTGAATGCGCATGGTCGCTGCGAGTTATAAATTAGGAAAGTTCATTTTATAAAGCATCTTATGTAAGTTAATATAAATATAGAGGCAAACAAGCCTTCAAAAACCATGTATTAGATGCGAGTAATTAAATCAAAAGAAAAATAAAAATATTTCGAAACATTTAATAAAATATTTCAAAATACCTTCCGTTTTTGTTTTTTTTCATCTTGATTTTTTTTTAGCTAATATTTCGCTTGACAAAAACAAGCTTCATCAGAGCCAAGACAAATAAAGGTATAACCTTTTTTTTTTCCATAATTTACTTCCTGGTGTTGGTGAAGTGTCACGTCCGGTGTTGTGGACTATTGTTGAAAATGTTTGTTTTAAATAGAATAGAACTGTAATGCGCATGGTCGCTGCGAGTTATAAATTAGGAAAGTTCATTTTATAAAGCATCTTTTGTAAGTTAATATAAATATAGAGGCAAACAAGCCTTCAAAAACCATGTATTAGATGCGAGTAATTAAATCAAAAGAAAAATAAAAATATTTCGAAACATTTAATAAAATATTCCAAAATACCTTCCGTTTTTGTTTTTTTTCATCTTGATTTTTTTTTAGCTAATATTTCGCTTGACAAAAACAAGCTTCATCAGAGCCAAGACAAATAAAGGTATAACCTTTTTTTTTTCCATAATTTACTTCCTGGTGTTGGTGAAGTGTCACGTCCGGTGTTGTGGACTATTGTTGAAAATGTTTGTTTTAAATAGAATAGAACTTGAATGCGCATGGTCGCTGCGAGTTATAAATTAGGAAAGTTCATTTTATAAAGCATCTTTTGTAAGTTAATATAAATATAGAGGCAAACAAGCCTTCAAAAACCATGTATTAGATGCGAGTAATTAAATCAAAAGAAAAATAAAAATATTTCGAAACATTTAATAAAATATTTCAAAATACCTTCCGTTTTTGTTTTTTTTCATCTTGATTTTTTTTTAGCTAATATTTCGCTTGACAAAAACAAGCTTCATCAGAGCCAAGACAAATAAAGGTATAACCTTTTTTTTTTCCATAATTTACTTCCTGGTGTTGGTGAAGTGTCACGTCCGGTGTTGTGGACTATTGTTGAAAATGTTTGTTTTAAATAGAATAGAACTTGAATGCGCATGGTCGCTGCGAGTTATAAATTAGGAAAGTTCATTTTATAAAGCATCTTTTGTAAGTTAATATAAATATAGAGGCAAACAAGCCTTCAAAAACCATGTATTAGATGCGAGTAATTAAATCAAAAGAAAAATAAAAATATTTCGAAACATTTAATAAAATATTTCAAAATACCTTCCGTTTTTGTTTTTTTTCATCTTGATTTTTTTAGCTTATATTTCGCTTGACAAAAACAAGCTTCATCAGAGCTAAGACAAATAAAGGTATAACCTTTTTTTTCTATAATTTACTTCCTGGTGTTGGTGAAGTGTCACGTCCGTATTTAAAACAAACATTTTCAACAATAGTCCACAACACCGGACGTGACACTTCACCAACACCAGGAAGTAAATTATGGAAAAAAAAAGGTTATACCTTTATTTGTCTTGGCTCTGATGAAGCTTGTTTTTGTCAAGCGAAAAATTAGCTAAAAAAAAATCAAGATGAAAAAAAACAAAAACGGAAGGTATTTTGAAATATTTTATTAAATGTTTCGAAATATTTTTATTTTTCTTTTGATTTAATAACTCGCATCTAATACATGGTTTTTGAAGGCTTGTTTGCCTCTATATTTATATTAACTTACAAAAGATGCTTTATAAAATGAACTTTCCTAATTTATAACTCGCAGCGACCATGCGCATTCAAGTTCTATTCTATTTAAAACAAACATTTTCAACAATAGTCCACAACACCGGACGTGACACTTCACCAACACCAGGAAGTAAATTATGGAAAAAAAAAGGTTATACCTTTATTTGTCTTGGCTCTCATGAAGCTTGTTTTTGTCAAGCGAAATATTAGCTAAAAAAAAATCAAGATGAAAAAATACAAAAACGGAAGGTATTTTGAAATATTTTATTAAATGTTTCGAAATATTTTTATTTTTATTTTGATTTAATTACTCGCATCTAATACATGGTTTTTGAAGGCTTGTTTGCCTCTATATTTATATATATATATATATATATATATATATATATATATATATATATATATATATATATATATATTGATGTGGAGTAAGCTACCCCCCTTACTGGGGTTGAGAAATGAGATACTCCAAGGGCATGAAAGAGAGCCAACTCTCGTCACGAGACGAGAGGAGATGTTATCCAAGTACCCGTTTGGACTGTGTACGACTCTCGATATATTTCTATTATATGTTACCCGACCTTTTCCCAAAAGAGGTCTAATCAACATCATAGTATATATATATATATATATATATATATATATATATATATATATATATATATATATATATTAGTAAATTGCTTCCAATGTATAGAATGCATTTAAATGTTGTAATTTGGAACGGTTTTTGAAACCAGTAAAATGCAGAAACTTTTTTTTAAATAAACCTATTTTTTTATTTAAAATTAAAATTTTCGATTCACACATGGATTCTTCATCAGGATAATAGACACATTTTTTCTTCCTTCTTGTGCATCACTTGTTAACGAAGCTCGTTGTGTAATAATGTTTATAAGTAGTGTGTGTTCTCTGGTGATAATTGAATTATCGTTTAATAATAATATATCGTGATAATATAAAGCTCAGTATATTGAATAGAGCAATTAATTCAACAGATGAAAGATGAGAATAACAAATTGTAAAAATATAATAGTTATTAGAATATCAAAAGTTCAGAGCAAGGAGCTTCATATCCTTAATCCATGGATTTTCAAAGATAAACTCTTTCATCATAGGATAGAGAAAAACCGATAATGTAATTGTAAATATTATCGGCAACATTGAACTTTGAACATTTTACATGAAATAAAACAAAATAAAAGCCAAAAGGTAAATAGTCTCATGTTAGGATTCGAGCGTAGAGTCAGGGTGGTCGTTGTCCAAAAACACGTCAAAAATAAAACAGCTGTTATATTAGAAATGAATGTTTGAAAAAGAATAATCCTCAAGTTGTTTAGGAACACAAATAATGCCGATAATATTTACAATTACATTGTCGGTTTTTCTCTATCCTCTGATTAAAAAAGAGTTTATCTTTGAAAATCCATGGATTATGGATATGAAGCTCCTTGCTCTGATCTTTTGAGGTTCTAATAAATATTGCATCTTTACAATTTTTATTCTCATCTGTCAACTCTAGAAAAATAAGTACGCAGACACGTTTAAAAGCTTAACTAGTGTTTTTAATTACAAAAAAAAACAATATCGTTATTATGCTTAAAATACCACCAATAATCCTCTACATACATTTCTATAAGCATACGTAGAATACCAAACAAATAGTTATCTCTCTTTATTGCTATCTCTTTCTTCCTGTCTCCTTCTCTCTCTCCCTCTCTCTCTCTATCTCTGTATATATATATATATATATATATATATATATATATATATATATATATATATATATATATATATATATATATATATATTGAAAAAGTTATAAAATAATTATTTTATATCGGATCCTAGCGTGATAAGAAGTATTTTGGGGATGGCACAGTGGCTTAGTTGGTATCGATGCGGACTGAGAACCTGAGTGTGCCAGGTACAAATCCAAGTCATTCCACTGAAAACGATTCCATCAAAACCCACATGACACTTGTGTCTAATCTCCTGGAGGGGAGATAAATAAAAATCACATCAACACTTGTCCACGCGTGGCCTCGGCCTTAATAAAGTGGTGGTTTCTGTTTTAAAAAAAAGAAGAAAGAAGTATGCTAAATATTCGGCATTATTATAGTTTTATCATAACTAAAACTGTCTGCTCATTTATGCGTCAAATTATTTATGATTATTTTAGCCTTATTCATAATTCAAAATCGTTTTCTAATATTTTTAAATTAATATTAACGTATAATTAGTAATTTTTTTTTCTTCTGAGGATAAGATATATTTCTTTAAACATCCATGGGTTAAAATAACTTCTCATTTGTTATTTAAAAACATTTGATTATAATAAAGTTATATGTAACTTTACTTTTGTTTTATCCTTTCATTATATATATATATATATATATATATATATATATATAAACCACATTATTTTTTCTATTTGTCTTCAGGCAATTTCTTTTGTAATACTTAAAGTTTCACCAAGCCGGGCAACAGAAGTATTCATTTCAAATCTTATTTTAAATTAAATTATTATAGTTAAGTTTAGTCTCCAGAAGTCTATATTCAAGAAAAAATAGGAATTCCTATAAATGCATCGACCATTGTGTGTTTTATTAGCTCGTATATCTAGCTTTACAGAGTTTGTATTCCTTTTCTATCCGTTTCTGAAATGAAATATGTTATTTTTACACACCTACAGTTTTTCGTTCGTTTTTCAAATAATCATGAATTATAATACGGCAATAAAAACCCTTTCCATAAGATAACCTAATTTAGGTATCTTGCATTACTTCTCAAACATGCGCCGTTATTGAATTTTGGTAAAGTCGAAGATTATATTCCCGCAGACTTTCTCTAATAAAGCCAACAAAAACATGTCAATACTAAAAGAATCCGGTGGAAATGTCGGTTCTATAAAATTTTCGCAATTTTTGTCTGCTATTCTTCGTTTTGTATTGTTTTTTTTAACAATGTTTAGTAAATTTTATACCCGAGATAAACTCGGTCAAAGCTCTTATTTGAACCGTTAAAATTCTGTTGTAACCGATAGTCCTTTTTAATTCCTATTCATTTATTGTAGTCATGTTTACATTGAATGACTGTATTGAAGACATATCAGAAGCTATTAAATGTCTGCAAGAACGACAATAACTTCAGACAGTTGACAACTTACAATTGTATTGAACACTTATTTAAAAAAACAATCTTTTCTCGAATAAATTATTTTTCAATGCATTCCTTACGGTCGTCTTACATGATCCTGAATCTAACTTGAACTTGACTCTAATTGGCAGCAACTCTGTCTTAGAACTAGTAATATAATATTATGATACCTGTCTTAAAATGCTTGAAAAACCCGGAAATAGAGAATTATTTTACGTAAAATTTATATACAAAACTGATTCCCCAGTGTAAATTCTAAAATAATATAACAAAATAATGGCTTAAAAAAGTAAAAGCGCATTTTTTTCCTGGGACGGGGGGCTCAGAGGAGATGATTAATCTTCAAATGTACCAAAATCACCTTCGCCTTATTTTTTAGGTAAACAAATTTAGGTTAAAATATAGCAATAGGCTATACATAAACCCCAATAAACTGAGACAAAATTGCTTTTGTCCTTACCTATCGGTTTCACTTTCTTCTTGATATTTGTCAGCTAAGTATATTATAAAACATAAACGTAGACTTTAAGGTTTAGTATTTATTTATTGTAAGAATCTAAGTGTTTGAGAAATAAATTCCTCTTGCTTATACTAAAATAATTGTAAGTTTAATATCCCCTTACTTTATTGAAGTATATGTTAATTATTCGTGTGTCGAAGAAAAAACGTTAACATAACTAATTTTATTATTATTTTCGTAAATAAAAAAGTAGAATAGAAATATTTCACATCACCCCTCTCTCTCTCTCTCTGGCCAATACACTGATATTTAAATATATCTTTGAACACCGACACGATAATTATATATAATTTCCATTTGTCTATTTATACATACTATATCACAGATATAGTATGTATAAATAGACAAATGGAAATTATTAATATATAGTAAACAACGCAATGTCATTACATTTAGTTTCAGTAAAATTACGTTCTGTTTTATCAAATGTGATTTGTTTGTTTTAACAGTAAAATTGCAATTTAGAGATGCAAGTTAAAGAATGCGAAATATTTGGAAGTAGTGTTTCATATTTTAAATACAATATGAAATATTTGGAAGTAGTGTTTTATATTTTAATTACAATATGAAATAAAATCTAGAACAACAAAACGTGATTAAAACGTAAGCAAAATTAAAAAGTACTTGCACAAACAACAGAATTGCAATGGGATTTTCAAAGGTCCACTCTGTAACTTAGAAAATGCTCTCATTAGCTAATTCCCAGAAATGGTATGTCAATGAAAAATACTGGTGTAACCCACAATACGGTGAATATAAAACCATTTTTCTTACTGAAAAAGTTATTTTACCGGAAGGAATATCTAAACGATGAAAGTAAATAAAATGTTATTTTTGTAGCACAGTTTGATAATTTTCCAACCTGAATGGCTAGTCAGAATCAAACAACTATTTAGCAGATGCATTGCTATTCGGGATTGACTTTGAAAACTGGACAAGATAAGTGTATATGTAATATATATATATATATATATATATATATAAATATGACTGTATATATATATATATATATTGTTAACAATATCGAAATTAGCATAGAAATAAAATGTATTTCATGAATATTAAATCAAAGTGAGCAAAACCTATCCTATTCTGTGTCTTTTCTATTCATCTATTGAACCCGAATGAGTCATACAGGGAGTAATGTTGTATCTTGTTTGACCAACACTATCTTACACACCCCTATTTTGGTACATAAGAGAAGCAACTCGTGTGTCCTATTAGCGACATCCCGCCTTTGTACTGTACCTAACCGAGAGGAGATCAGACATTACACCCGCTCGACTGTCATCTCTTAAAATAATTACGAACGCCATGACCGCACATCAAAGAGCAAGCTCTCGTGGCCTTGTAACTCTTGTTTACGGTCAGCGAAAACCTCCCCCACCCTAAAACCTTAGCGGAAGGGAAGTCAGACCTAGGAGATCATGTCAGTAGAAGGAGTACGCTGTTGTCAGTCGAGTAACCAGTTATCACCAGCGTATGAGATATGGAAAGGAAGAACAAAATACAAAGAAGAGGAAGGAAAAAACAAAGCAGAGTAAAAATAAACTCCGTTACCGGTTGAAATCTCCCGAATATTTCTTCTACGCCAAAAGTTATTTTGAAGGAAACCAAACCTTTTCGAAATTGCATCATCCAACCTTCCGTTTATTGTAAATACATCACCTTACCGCCGAGATGACGGTTTCATATCCTATGTAAAGTTTGCATAGCGCCTAGTGTAGACTTCCATGATAACACGCGCATATATAGTATTCCTGAACACTAACATCTTGATATCTGTAGATGGCTTTTCCGTCCAAAGATCAGTGTGGATCTTGGATTCGTGAGACCTGTCGAATTCCTGCATATTTTAACTTTCCAATTCCTCGTGTGGAGTCTTTAAAACTATTTCCACATTCTGTGAATAATTAATTTTTGTTCTTCTGTTATTTGTTTGTGGACACTATTCTGTTAATAGATTTGCTCGCCATTAGTTAACGTTAAAGATTATCCCTATTTCTTAGCATATACCTTAGTTTTTCTTGTTTTTCTTGTATACATGTTGGTATAATCTGAACTAGGTGTTTGAGTAATCTTTTACCTGCTTTTTATTCTTCCTTGTTTTCGATGTGATTTCTTGAATTGGAAACTCATCTTTCTCCTGTATTCTGTTGATAATATCAAGATATTTGCACCCACAGGTCACTTACTGACACTTTTCCCTTTTTTATTTATTATTTTATTATCGCTGTCGTGGTTCCGACCAAAGCTGTGTGTGACATATATATATATATATATATATATATATATTATTATTATTATTAAACATAAATGTATATTCCCTAAAGAGTTCTTATATACTCTTGCTGGTCAAAAAAATAGAACATATGTATAAAACTGTAAAAATCATTCCGTTTGAGATAATTTTCGGCTTTTAAATTGTGTAGGCGAAATATTCTATATGTAAATAACAATTACAACTATTTTTAATCATTTGTCATATTTGCATATATCAGACTTGATTGTCACAGAGTAGTTTATTGTCACATTAGGAAATTCAACGTTTCAATTTAATAGAACATTATTCCTTGAGTAATCTCAAACTCCAAAAATGTATGTGTTTAAAAAGATTTTGCAAGTAATTTAATCATAACCTCTCATTCTTATTGAGGACAATCTGTGAGATGTAATTGGTGCTAAAATATTCCTATAATACTAAACTAACTGAAATAGTTGGTTTACGATAGAAACTTGTTTTCATATCAATTGCAATGTCAGTTTTTCAATATTTCGCGTGTCAAAATAATAGAACAAGACAGCTAAGAAAACAAAATAGTTTTTTTTTATTAACTTAAATACAGATAAAATTAATCAATATTTAGTAGCAGCACTTTTTGCCTTGATAACAGCATCAATTCGCCGGGTATGGAATCAACAAGCTTCTCGCAAACTGTGTAGACACCGAATCCCATGTGTTCTGTATTGCAATCTTCATGGCTGCAAAGGTAGTAGGTTTTTTTGCGAAGCTTCCTTTTCATCTGATCCCACAAGGCTTCAATAACGTTAAAATCTGGCGAGTTCGCCGGCCATTCAAGAACAGGGATCGATTGTTCTCGGAGCCAGGAAGTTGTGGACTTGGCAGAGTGTGTCGGTGCCAAGTAATGTTGAAAAATGATGTATGTGGCGTCACTGTCAAACTGATCATCCAGCACGTACAGTAAATTAGCTTCCATGATATCTTGGTACACTGTTGCGTTTACATTTCCTTTGATGAAGCAGAAATTACCAACACCCTTAGCACTCATACAGCCCAAAACCATGCAAGACTGCGGGAACTTCACAGACTTCTTGACGCATTCTTGGTTATACCGTTCCGTGGATCTTCGCCAAACACGTGGCCCTTGGTCGCCGAAGGAAATACAAAATCGAGACTCATCTGAAAAGATCACACGCCGCCATTCGTCTGTAGTCCAGGTTTGATGAGCAGTTGCCCATCGTAGCCTCTTCAACATCTGATTTTTGTTAAGGAGCGGCTTGGTGGCAGCTATACGATTTTGGTATCCCAGTTGCTGGAGCCTTCGGTAGGTAGTGCTTCGTGAAACGTGGCCACCAGAAGCCTGTTTCCACTTTTAGTAATGTGGCTTGTTGACTAGAATCGACTTTTCTTTGCCACCTTGTCCAGTGCCCGGTCTTGTCTTTCAGTGGAGCTTTTCTTTCGTCCGCATTTCTTGTAATTGCTGTTGGAAACAACCTTAACATCTTTCTGGAGCACTTTGGTCACTACCGATATTGAACATCCGACCTTGGTTGCGATTTCCATGTGCGTCTTTCCTACTTCCCGCAAATCGAACATTCGCTGCTTCTCAAACAAAGATATGTCTTTAGAGCGACCCATAATGAGAGATTATGATTAAATTACTTGCAAAATCTTTTTAAACACATAATTTTTTTGAGTTTAAGATTACTCAACGAATAATGTTCTATTAAATTGAAACGCTGAATTTCCCAATGTGACAATAAACTACTCTGTGACAATAAAGTCTGACATATGCAAATATTACAAATGATTAACAATAGTTGTAATTGTTATTTACATATAGAATATTTCGCCTACACAATTTAAAAGCCGAAAATTATCTCAAACGGAATGATTTTTACAGTTTTATACATATGTTCTATTTTTTTGACCAGCACGTGTATAGTCTTTAAAATACAAAAATACGCTTACTCAGTTGAGTTCGATGTTAGAATAGATTACATTTATTTTTTTCTAATTAGCCGTAACTGGCAATGCACTTATGACTAGATTTCTATTTATTACCGTCATCTGTCACTCTCTCTCTCTCTCACTCTCTCTCTCTCTCTCTCTCTCTCTCTCTCTCTCTCTTATTATACGTTGTTTACCCTTCCGATGTTATTTTATACTTTTTTCTATTATTCTCGCTCCATCACACTCTTTCTATATCTGCTTATTATAAATTAAAAAAAATGAACTAACTTCAAAACGCGAGATAGAGAATAGTCTAGTATTTACATCAAAAAGTAAATATAACCATAACTAGTAATTTATTCAACCCGTAACGGCAAAGAAAAAGGGAAAGAGAGTGAGGAATGTTACGATCGGAAGAGACTAATTTAGATATGTTATCTTTAGTTTTAAAAAAATAACTTGCTCTGCTAACTGCCTTATTTATATTAAAACAACCTTCCATGACTCCAATAGATGAACCAAAGGGACACGTTTTTCCTAACATATTATATATATATATATATATATATATATATATATATATATATATATATATATATAGTCATCCACATACAGCCTGTTTCGCTGTTTCACAGCTCATCAGTGCGGCTAGACCAGTTAGTGTATCAAGCCGGGATCGAAACGCAACCGTCGAGCTGACATATATATATATATATATATATATATGATATTTGTTATTGTTTATTATCTATGTACGTATATGTTTCGTCCTTTAATCATCGGGACTCATCAGCATAGAGATATGACTATTCACTTCCTGTCATGCGATTCGAAACTCCGGATCACGAGTATTTTGCAATTCAAATCCGACGCCTTAACCACTCGGCCAATTTTGAACAACAAATAAACGGTGATAATTTTAACGCTTTATACGGCGGCTTAACGTCTAGAGCGTTCGACTTTTTTAATGAAAGAAACGATGCATTAAAAGCTAGCGACGTCATGCTGTGTTAATACTACACTTACAGTGCTCTACTAGACTGGCTCTTCTAGGAGCTACAAATAATAAATATGTGTTATTGTTTATTATCTATGTAATTATACGTTTCTTCCTTTAATAATCGGGACTTATCAGCATATGACTATTCACCCAAATCCGACATCTTAACCACTCGGTCATATATATATATATATATATATATATATATATATATATATATATATATATATATATATCAGAAAGAAAACAGCGTGATCCTTTGCATATTGGATTGGGGTCGTATTAGTAATGCTTTACGCCTAAGTGGAAAGCTTTATTTTGCCTAATCAGAAGCAAAACCCATTATTTAGGATTTGCCGCGAAAACTGAATAGGCATTTTTTTATTGTAGGCAGGAGTAAAGTGCAACAACAGGCTGTGGTTATATGGGTATGCACCTATCTATCGCTTTTTTATTGGTCGGATTTTAAAATATGCTAATATATATATATATATATATATATATATATATATATATATATATATGTGTGTGTGTCTATGTTTGTGTGTGTGTGCGTGTGATGGCTATATATTATTCTGTCATATTACTCGCTTACTACGTAGTTGTGATAATCCTCTTTTTTACCTTTAATATACAGCTCCATAATTCTTATCCCCGTTTGCCCATAAATATTTCTCTCTCTCTCTCTTTTCCTCTGCAATTTTTCTCATTTAGATTTTCAGCTACATCTTCCCTCTACCCCTCCTGCTCTTTTCCCACCCACACACGAACTCTACTCTTCGTTCCCTACGCATCAGCTTCATTTTCACGTAAACTCAGCCATAATCCAGTGGACATGTCGGTGTCAAACCTCATTTAGAGGTCCATCTATCAACCGTTACAGCTGTTGCGACGGTGCACGCGTTCCATCAATATTTACCTTCCCGGCATGCATCAGAGTTAATACCGCCATGTTCTTTTCATTCTTAAGAGATACTTTTTTATGTCCATCTATTCTTTTTTTTTGCTTGTTTTTTTTTCATATGTATAGATCTAACGACTAGATCCTGTTTATTCGCTCTTTTTACTGGTCTGAAATATTTTATTGAAAAAGCTCATTTTTATTTTTTAAATTGTCTGATTTTTTTTGCGGCAAATCATAGCCATTACAATCATAACTCTGTTCACATACGAAGCAATAATCACCTTTTTGTCTCCATCTTATGCAATGTGTATTTGAAAACTACATCGGATTAGTGTATTCCGCTTATCAATATAACGGTAAGTTGCGCTGGTGAAGTTATTCACGAGGACATGAGCGTGTAAAGTTCGAATCCTATATGTTTTATAACAATCCTTTCACTATGGATGCTGGTAACCTTCACGTGGCCCATCCTGTGAGTATCCGATTCTAAAAAGAACTGGATAAACTATTGCCAACAACATAATCGAACTGGTCAAAATGTCGTACCACGCTGATTCATATGAATTTATGTTTCTCAATATAACTGTTATATCTGATGTTTTTATATAAATACATTCCAATGTATAACCTTAAAGTAGGCCAGATAGTCGGACTCTAATTTGCGAGCTTTAGGAAATGTGAGGTTACATAATTCTCAGCTCCACTCTGATATAGATGTTGTATGTAGGAGGACGTCGACACCTCCCTGCAAAAACTGAAAACACCTAACGTCGTCATCTCCCCTAACTGGAATATATATGCGGCTGGGGACCGCTTGAGTATTTGATTCCTCCATGAAACTGTCTTCCTTCTGAGTGAACAGGTTCAACTCGATCAGGTACAGGTTTTACTTTTAGTCCAATTCATGGAGCAAGCGTAATTTTTACTGATTCTGATCGCAGGTTTATTTAAGACAACAAGAGGATTTAAATGATTGTTTAGGCTGTTTCTTACGAAGATATATATCCAGATGTATATCTCCTGTTAAGAAAACGTAAATGTCTTGACATTTTGTTTCTCAAAAATGTTTGGTGTTGTCTCTACGAGTCTGTGTCAATCACTATATTCTATTTTGACGCGTGTAAACTATTTTTTTGAAATTCAATATGTTGGTATTGCATATTGCGTTTATGTGTGAACGATTTTATAAATAAATGTTAAATATAAATATATATATATATAAATATATATATATATATAGATATATATATATCTATATATATATATATATATATATATATATATATATATATATATATATATATATATATATATATATATATATATATAAGTCAGTTCATATTATATTCCAATAACCATGGTTTTATTTTATTTTTTCGCATTTCCAAAAACTATAAAATTTCTGTGAGATATATTTTTTACGGTCCGTTTCATTTGTCTTGTGCCAAACAACATTTTTATGTCAATATCGTCTCTGCAACACTACAAAATCATCAGAAAAAATTCACAAAGAGTAAATATAATATGGAATATAATATGAACTGACTTATATTTTGCTCTGTTATCAACAATTGACAAGCATTGAGCTGAATCTTTTAAGGTGACTACAAAGTAAAAGGAACTGATGGTATATGCTAATACATATATTGTCATTAATAATTATTTATATATATATATATATATATATATATATATATATATATATATATATATATATTTATCAAACAAATCTAAATATATAGCTAAAATAAATTAAACTTAATATTTTTCAAAAGTGATAGTTTTAGCTTAGACCAAGTAAAATTATCATTGAAACGTAATGGCATCTATGTAGACCATTTTAAATGTTCATATAATGCATATTCGTATATACATATATGTGTGTATACGTATCAGAATGGAAATGCGCTGAACATAATTTGAGGGTATTTGATGTGCAACTCTCCATTTTCATCAGATTTTTATTTTAATTTTATTCTTTCTTCATAGAACGAGCTTCGTTTTCATATGTATTTCATTTCTCTTTGCACGCCATTACTTATCTCCAGCGTAATTCACACCCGTCCAATTCTCTCAACATAAACGAACCTTTAATTTTCGATCGCCTGTCTCCATTTCCCATCCGTCAAATCTTTTCGCTTTCCATCGACATACCCTTTTCTCTTCATCAGCTTTTCAAATTCTTTATTGTCATCATTTCTCAATATGTTATCCTCAGGGATTTACGACCCTTTCACAACATCAAACTCCGATTTCGCTTAAATACCATCTCTAGGCAACCGCGTATCTGTCGTTAAGCCGTCCTTATTACTTATCCTTTAAAACATCGCAACTCGTCGTCGATTTGTCGATCTGTTTTCATGTCAGGCTCTCATTGTTCACTTAAGAAATGTGAATACCCTTTTGGAGTATCACACTTTTATTCGAAACTTAATACTGATGTATTTACATATATAGCATTAGGTATATATATATATATATATATATATATATATACATATATATATATATATTTATATATATATATATATTTATATATATATATATATGTATATATATATGTATATATATATATATATATATAAATATATATATATATATATATATATATATATATATATATATATATATGAAAAAGGAAAGATGAGGGTAATCCGACGTAATGGGAAATGAAAAAGGAAAAACCTAAAGATGTTTTTTTTATGTATTCATCAACATTTCGTCTTCATGTGTAAGACTTCCTCAGGATGATAATTTAAAAACCAATGTCATGTAAGTACATAGAAATATTGGGTTGACATGATGGGTTCATGAGAAGAAGTAGTAGCCACTACTGGGAGCGCAGGACCAAGGTCCGGGCTGAGAGAATTCGGTGGCAGGGAGTGAAATGAATGTGGATGTCTGTGAGTGAAAAAGGGGAGGGGTGGGATACGAAGCGTTGTTGAATACATAAAAACCATCTTTTGTTTTTTATTTTTTCATTTCCCATATATATATAAGAAACTTAAAAAAATATTAATAATCAATCAGCTAAACAAAGTAAATGAATTGAACGAATCAAAACGAATTTTTTTCTGTTGGGTACCTGGTCATGTTAGCATTCAAAGAAACGAAAACGCAGATACTGCAGCTCAAGAAATGGTTCCCTACAAAACAAAAAGTCCCATACCAAGACTTTAAAAAATCAGAAACTAAATGTCAACCAAATGTCAATACAGGTGGAGTCTTTGTCTACTAAATAAACTACATTCCATAATGACTATCATGAAAGAATGGCAAACAGGACATGACAGACTGAGGGGCGAAGAGGTGGTATTGCAAGAATACCAATCGGTCATACTCATTTAACTCATTCATATCTGCCGAAACGAGAATACCATGCCAGACAACAACACCATTGCCTGTAAATATATCTACCAAACTAGACAAACATACTACCAAATAAACAATTAGAAGGATTTGTTTAACAAAGTTAACGTAAACAATATATTACATTTCCTAAAAGCTCTCTTTATCAATCTCCCAAATATTCCTACCACTATACGTTTGATAAAAAAAACATACCACCCAATACTTCTATGCATAAACATCTACGAATTCTAACGTTTCAATGGAATTAAATGACCTTATAAGTTCGATATTCCGTTATAAATAACTAAACAACTCTCTAGATCGCAATCAATCTACAACTTATATAGTATACATAATAGCTTGAAGACTCCTGAAACACATTGTGAGAAATTTGTATATATGTAAAAATTAACAAATAATAATCGAAATTCACCCTTTCATGCATTATCTTTGTACAGAAAAGTCTACGTAGCTGATCTAACCTGTTCTTGCACCACGTGTCTTCAAGTTGCGCTGCCTTCCAAAAAGGCACATAACGACTAATAATGGAGTCAAAACATATTCACCGCTGCTATTGAATCTCTCGAAAACAAATCTAATTGGTCAAATAACAATTCATCATATCAGGTTGGAAAGAAAGTAATGTCGTTTTTGTCCAACACATTTATTTCATCTGAAACATTCACATTAGGGCATTTTTAATCTTTACAATAACTTTTGTCACACGATTAACTGGCTTCTTGATACCTTCTTATGAAAATTATCTGATTTTTTTAGAGAAAAACTAATTTAATTCATTTTTGAGTTAGTCGTCATTTTCATAAATGTTATTGTTTAAGTGATGCTGCAACGACGTGAAAATATCGTAGTCGGATGGAGCAAGGTCAGGTGAATAAGGCGGACGAATAAAAACTTCCCAATTGAAACTCATGACCTTTTCCTGAGTGAGTTTTACTGTGTGAGGTTTCACGTTATCATGCTGAAGCACTACACCCTTCCTATTGAGTAATTCTGGTCGTTTTTTGATAGAGCAATTATTAGATACTCCAGCTGCGAACAATATTCTACTGCTGTGATTGTTTGATTAGGCTCTAATAACTCATAATTAATCAGTCCTCTCATGTCCCACCATAAAGAGAGCATAACCTTCTTTGGGTGTAGTCTTTGTTTTGGAACAGGATGTAGACTTTGGTTTCGGTCTAACCATTGTCTTTTGCGTTAGGTATTCTTGTAAAGAACCCATTTCTCATCTCCAGTCAAAATTCTTTGCAAAAATGGTTCTCGATGATTCCTGGAAAGCAAAGATGTGCAAACAATCAATCTTTAATTTCTTTGAGCGTCGGTCAAATCGTGGGGAACCCATAGTCCAAGTTTTTAATCTTTTCCTAACTCGTGAAGGCATGAAATGATTGTGGTATGGGTTGTATTGCATTGTTGAGCTAATTCTCTGCTGGTTAACTTTGGATTGGCCTCCACAGCATCTTTAATGGTGTCTTTATCAATTGATTTTGGCTTTTCCGAACATCGCGTATCTGACAGGTTAAAGTGTCCAGAATAAGATTTTGCAAACCACAATTGACATTTTCGAGCATTCAGAACATTTATCCCATAGACAGTTCCAATATTCCTTGTAGCTTCTGCAGCTGAGTTGCCTATTTTGAATACATAGAGCATGCAATGTCTCAGATTCTCCCTAATAGTATCCATTTTTTAACGGCTAAGACCGTTAAAGTTAATATTTTCCAACTAATTAATATATCTGAAAGGCAGAGCAAGATATTAAGACACCAATTCACCAAAAAACTAGAACTGTGTACAACTTAGGAGGCTTCAACGTAATGAAGTAAAAAATACGACATTACTTTCCAACCTGATAATTTATGACAACTTTTCTGAGTTGTTGTTGCAGTACAACCGTGTGCATGTACAAATTAAGTAAACATGTTTAAAAAAGGTTTAAATATGTTTAAAATAAAATTATTTAGTCTTAGATAGCGAACACCAGAATATTCCACATTTGAATTCTATTTTCAATCCTTCGAGGAAATAAGTTTTGGGTTTAAACGTTTTGTAAGCGTTTTTTTCGAAATGCTTACTAAATATATTCAGTTGTCACGCTAGTTCTTCCTCTTTTTGTCATATTGACGATTTGCCTCCGTAAACGTGTTAGCCGAAATATTCCTGAGGCTATCATGTTTCGTATACATTCGTTAAGTGGAGGATTTATCAATTTATACCTTTCACAAGTCTATTGGAAGCGGCTGCGTATAACTCACTAACGCGCACGCAAACCTAGACACAAACATTTACACAGTAAAATGACTCGATTTTATTATTTTGTAGCAGACACACCGGCGTTGTCCGGGTGTCTTTTTACTTTCGCTTCTTTTTCGCCTGTTTTTTTCTTTTTAAATCGCATGAATACTTTCGAGTTTTTCTCTAAACCTTTACATGTATTTAAAAAACTGAGAAAACGAAAGCCACACAGTCTAAATAAGCATTAAGGCTGCTATAAAAATAGATGCTGATAACGTGACGAATGCACAGAAGGGGAACTGGTTATATGCGTATTATTTGATATGCTAGAGTAACAGTAAAACTGAATTCGACATCAGCTCTATTTTTTATGTAGTAATGAACTTTTTACCTCGTTTCATTTCTGAGCGTTGACATTTTTTTGGTAAATATTTTTTTAAACCTTTCGATAAGTATTGTACGCTATTGCGTTTTTTTTTATTTTAATGAATAAATAATTTATAG
Organism: Sepiola atlantica; assembly: GCA_963556195.1. Lineage (NCBI taxonomy): Eukaryota > Metazoa > Mollusca > Cephalopoda > Sepiida > Sepiolidae > Sepiola > Sepiola atlantica. The sequence continues at coordinate 192,591,285 of OY744520.1, read as the reverse complement.
TTAAGAAAAAAATAAAAATATGTAAGTCAGATAATCGCGAAAAAAAAAGCAGAGATATACTAGAATTGGTACCAGAATTTTATTAACTAAACGTATTGAACCTACAAGTCCTAATTCGAGTATCTATTAATCCTAGCGTTTTAAATGCCAATACGTAGGTTAAGTAAAATAAATTGTTTTGCACTATTAAAATACTTTCCAACACTATTGATGATGTTTACCCATATTTTAGTTTTTTAATTATCGCTTATGGTTGAATTCATGCTTTGAAACAGGACGTAAATCATAAGTCTATGATTTTCCGCCGAAGCTATAATTATTTTGTGATGGTAACATTTTATGCTTTATTATGAGAAAGTCAAATAGCTTAGTTGGTAGCTTCTAAGATTAAATATATCAAGGTTCTGGTTTCGATTTCCGGTCGTGGAAAACACATTATTTGCTTGGAATGTATTATTTACTGCTAATGCAACATTTTCCATTTCTAAAACTTGCTATGATCACTTACGTTTCTAAATGAGACAAATTGCTTAACGTATTCATTACGTTTAAAAGAAGTGTGACAAACACGAACATTTAGACTGACAGCCGTGCAAAATCTTTACTTATATAAAATATACATTTTTATAACATACAGGCTGGCAGACGTTGCTTTGGAATCAATGAGGATATTTGTTTATTCCTGCTTATTATCCTGTCAACCAGATAACTATTATATTTATCATTATACATGTATATTTTGTTTTAGTAGTTGTCAAATCTATATAAGAAAATTGTCAGACCAGACATCGTCTGCCTATGGGAATTCATTTTTTACATCAACATCTTTAAAGTATGCTATAATTTAATAAAGGATTTTCAATTAATGTAATGACTACACGTAACGTAAGTTATTTAATTTATATCATAACACTTATTTTAGAAAAAGAAAAAAGGGTCGACAGACGACATATGTTTAACAAAATCGTATCCTTTTTATTTCGTTGTTAAAAGGGGGAAAAACATCCAACGTGAAATAGATTCATTTAAATACACATTTGTTTTCAATATAACTTTGTTATTATTTTGCTTTCGACAAAATGAAGTAATTGTTAACAATGAGCAAACATGTCATTGCCTTGTTATCTTTCTGTAAGGTTAAGTATGTGTATATGTTAAGAAATTTCTATGCATAGTATTCACACCTAAACTAATTAAACGGTCATTACGAATTACGGAACACAGTTAATAGGCGTAAGAATTCGCAATGTGAGTTATATTGAGTTTAACTTAGTTTCATGCTAAGTGGGTCAAGAGGTGGTGGAGTCCCTTTGGGAGAACTCAGATTCATTTTTTTGTGAAATTTTAACAACAGATCAATTAATAAATATTCTCCAAATTTAAGTTTCGTTGGGGTATGTTAAAGGGGTTTAGTGAACATAACATGGACGCAAACTCTCATGTAAACATTCAAATATTTCCAATTTGCTTTAAATGTGATCAATAGTAATCAGATCCAGATAACCAACATTTTTAAACAGCATTTACATAGAAGCCTAAACTTTCCGACATTTTACAGTATAAAAATAATGTAATGGATATTTAAATAAATTGAAATCAGGATTCGAAACATAAGATTCAGTAGCATTATATCTGTATTCTAATCTTGAAAAAGAGACATAAAAGTGGTGCAATATTTAGTCTTTGCGGGATTCATTTTACCCTACATCAGGCGTATATATATATATATATATATATATATATATATATATATATATATATATATATATATTAAGAGTTTGGCTGCAAAACGCGATAAACGCCATTTTTAAAATCACGAAACTGTCCCTACAACAAGTGTTGCGTTTCAACATTCGACAATACCCTAAAACAATGTGTTACATGATATGATACCGAAATAATTTCCTTTTGATTTCTATTAAACTCAGCTTTCCTTCGAAGTCGAGATTTAATCTATTCGTATTTTTATATTTCAAGGTCCAAATTTAAACGAATTAGATTTATCGAGTTTTGCGTTCGAAATCTTTATATATATATATATATATATATATATATATATATATATATATATATATATATATATGTGTGTGTGTGTGTGTGTGTGTGTGTGTCTGTGTGTGTGTGAAAAAAGACAAATGTAAAACAGATTAAAATGCAGGAGAAAAACAAAAACAAGACATTGGACCGGTTTCGTTCCTATTAACGAACGTCTTCAGAAAAGTGAAGGTTTGGAAACAATTTGATTTGTCTTTTTTTATACATTTTATTTACAATGGTATTTGATTTTCATGACTTATCGTGCACCTTACCCACCGTCTGAGATTGTTACTTTCCTGCACTGATGAGAGCAATAAGCTTGAAACGCTGGCGTCTGTAGGTATTAATAATTTAATATTTTGTTATAAATATTATACTTAGCTCTTTTAAGAAATTAAAGTTCAGCACCCTCGGGGATGTTTAAAATAGACTGTCAAAAAGCTCTAATGCAAAGTTCGAATACGTTCGTCAAACACTCTCGACTAGTCTTCTATCTGTGCTGGCATCTAGTGACATATAGATTTTAATTTCCCTTAATTACATGACAGTTTCCGTTGGGCGGGTGGATATGGCGACTGCTTGCAGATTCTAGGTTGACTCTGTGAACCGGGTTTGCGCCTCCTTACCGTCCGAGATTGTTACTTTCCTGCGCTGATGAGGGCATTAAGCTTAACACGTTGGCGGCTGTGGGTATTAATAATTTATTATTTGTTATATATATATATATATATATATATATATATATATATATATATATATATATATATATATATAATGTTAGTTTAGGTCAATATAATTTGAACATTATTCCAAGAATTCAAAACCAACAAGCGTTCAGCGTACGATCGTTTCTAATACATTTTTGAAAAATGGTATTGTTCATTATTTTGTTATTTTTATTTTCGTCAGCGCATTTTATACTATCGCGTACAGAAACTTCATGAAATAAGGCACACTATTTTCATGTTAAAAACACACAGTCTAACAGATTGGACTTTCGAAGCAGAAGTAGGAATTTAATCAATTAACAAATAAAATATAAAAAGAACATAAAACATTCAAAACATACAGAGCTTCCATATACAGGTTGAATCGACGAGGACAACTGCTTAAGTGTAAAACCCAGTCGAATTTAAGATAAAGATCTTCTTACATGAAATTGATACAGTTGTTGTCGTTTGTAAAATAATATATATATATATATATATATATATATATATATATATATATATATATATATATTACATGAGAATTACTTTTTAGTAAACTAAAATCACCATGTCTTTCTCTCTCTTACTCTCTCCCTCTCTTTCTCTCTCTCTCTCTATATATATATATATGTATGTATATATATATATATATATATATATATATATATATATATATATATAAATATATATATATATTCGCTAGAGATATAATATATTATATACCGATTTTCAATCTTCAATACTTGAGTAGAGCTTGGTTATAAGCTATGAAAATATATTTATGCCAATTAAGCTACACCCCCCCATATATATATATATATATACATATCTATATATATATATATATATATATAGATAGATAGATAGAGAGAGAGAGAGAGAGAGAGAGAGAGAGAGAGAGAGAGAGAGAGAGAGATGTATTTATATAGTCGCGGTCAATGTTTAAATGAAAGGCATTGACATATCATTTACCAACGGCGTGGTCTAGTCCTTAGGACTGCCGACCATCAACTACATGGTTTTATGTTCGATCTCGCTTCGAGTGCGTGCTAGTCTAGCCTCACTAGATAGCTGTGATACAACGATACATTGTATCTGTTGATTACTATATAAGACTCTATCATATGACTGTAGATGACGGTCGTTAATGATAATGTCAGTTTCTATTTAGCTTAATGTAACGCACTTTGTAAATAAACAACTGGAGCACTGTCTTGTAACGTTCAATGTTCACATGAAAACAAGACTTGCCGCACTGTAGATCTGTGATACAGTGAAAAAGTGTGTTACAAGATGACGATATACATTAGAAATGATCCAACAAATCCTAAAAGTTAGGTTGAATCCGAATTTGAAATGGCGGACCCTTGATTTTGCAGACGCACAAATAGATGTTTAGCTTTTTATAGCACGCAAAGCATACGTGATCTATTTCAAACAAACTCCTTTAACAGTAAAGGCTTACCCCAGAAGAACTCCTACTGACCCAAGTACATCTTAATGCCTTTTATTATCATTTCTGAAGTTCAAACGCATTTGCTACAGCCCCTAAAATATTCTTCAGTCTATGCCTGACTTGACCACCAAGTTTCACTCATGAATTCCCAACAGTCCTTTTTGATCGCTGTTTAATATTATGCCGGAAATGTGCACCTATGCATTGTAAGCAAACCTTGATGAGACTAGTTTGGGCGATATTCACACCATTTCAGATCATGGATTGTGTAAAGATTATATTTGAAATAAATCATGAGAAACATATCTAAGTGTTACTGTACGGTCAGTGTGAAATCCATCTAAAGCACACCTTCTACTGATGAGACGATCGGCATAGTGCTCTCGCATATATGAAAGGCAATGAAACAAAGACTGTTGGGTATTCATAATTAAAACTTGGTTGACAAGTCAGGTGGAGATTAAGGTTTATTTGTACCAAATATAGTCTGATTTCCGAAATAGTGATTAATTTATTAATTATTCTTGGAGTCACTCTATAATAAGAAAACATACATTTTATTTGATTTGGCGCTTAAATTAATGAGCATGTTAAGATATTGGTATGGATTCGACATTTTATTTCTATTTGTGGGTGTTTTGCGTGGCGAGAAATGGTTTTTATTTCAAAGGTGTGATGTTGGGGTTTAGCACACGGAAAAGCGGTCAGATAGGAATTTTCATAAACCTAGCAGTATATCTTTTGGGAATTTGGAACATTTTTTCAGCTAAGAACAGATACTTGAATCAAGTAAAGATCACAAATGTTCTTTGATTGAAGACGAACACGAATGCAGGATTTAATAGATATATAAACAGCAATTATATCATTTTTCAATTTGTAGCCTTGCCACCCCACTACTAAATGAACCACGTTGTCTCCATCTTGATCGCTAGTACTAGAATCATTTCGTCAACCATTCATTGTTAAATAGAAAATGCTCACTCACTCATGGCCACCATATCTGAAATCAGAAATTCTATGATATTTAATTTGTTAGGTAATATAAAAATGTGAATTTGTAATATATTAAAATTCTGTTGGGAAAAAATTCCATATAAAAAACAGTTTTAATTTATTATTTGTTAATAATAGTTTGTTACTTTGTAATATAATTATATTTTGTTAATGATCAATTATTAAACTATTTTATAAAATGTACTCATACACAATACGAACCGAACTGTTTTTTCAACGCGAATAGGAAATTAACCCGAAACTAACAATAACCTTAACATAACCGTAACCCTAACTTAATATTAAACCCACTTTAACCTATGTTTTAGATTTTGTTCGGAAATAGTCTGTTTAGATGTTTTGTATTTTTAAGAATCGCCAACAAAATATTTTTACAAAATCTAATTAACAAAGTATTTGCTAAAAAATGGGAAAACAGGAAATAGAGTATTTCTTTTGGATTAACACTAGTACACGTTTTTTATTTCTGATGTGGCGACCCTGGCGGAGTGAGATGTTCTATTTAACCCCGTTCATCGCAAGTTATTACTAATTGTAGACATAGAGAGTATGCATATTTTCATACGGGAAACATAAACATAGCTCTACATGGTCATGAAAGTAGATTAAAAGTTCGTCTCTGAGGTTGCACGTTAGCTGTGCTATTAACAATTGAAATACAATCTCTTTTTTATTAAAACAAACAAAATATTCATTTTAGGTTGTTGATTTTATGCGTGGACGTCATAATTATAGTTTTCGTTTTTTTCTTTTCTTTTTTTATTTTAGATGTATTTTTTTCAGTGAAAGTATCTACCGATTTCAAAGGCTCGAAACTAAAAGTCCGTCCATGAGGTTGCATGTTGGCTTTGATAATCGAAATTGAAATATGGTCCCTGATTTTTTAAACATAATTAATTTGAAATTATGTTGAATTTAGAAACCAAACACGATGCGTTTTTTTTTTCTTTTTAAAATAAATATTCTTCAACCTATAGAAGACTGTCCACTTCAAACTGATTATTATTTACCACTCTACCCGATACGCAGGCTTCATCCTCAATGCGAGCGATACTAAAATTACAATTACAAATTACTTAAGACTTCTACAAGAGCACGCTACTCCCTTGGATCAAATAAAGGCTTCGATTCGAAAGTCCGTACACATTCCAGAGTTCGGCAGAATGGTTTGTTTCTTCGACAAGATAAACCTGAAAAATGTCGGATATTACATTGAAAAATATGTTTTACTTTATTAAAATTTATACCAAGGAAATTGACAATGCTAGTAGTTACAGAAACAAAACGGGAATAAATATGGTCACATGTGTTTCATTTATGCACACATAGTTAAAAAAAAAGTTCTAAATAAATTCCCGGACAATGCTGGCTGTGCCCGCTAATCTACATACAAACACACCCACACACTGTACTCCACTTATACCCGACACTAATGACTCGGATATTTGAACACTAGATATAGAATACAATTAAGTTAATAAGCAAAGGGTCAAGGACAGTTCTTCAGAACGAAACAACTAATTGAACACTTGACCAATGATAGTGGATACTCTTCAGTCAATCATTTGTTGGATGGTTGGCAGATTGTCTCAAATCCAACTGACATGAGCTAAATACTTGTCGAATTTCCTAAAAGTTACAGTAAGTTGAAAGTTTCAATATGTATTGATATGCTAATATATATATATATATATATATATATATATATATATATATATATATATAAGTTGAAACAGAGAAAGAAAATTCAGTGTAAATTCCCAGGGATACTAACACGTGCAAAATATCGCAGACATATCACTTACATAAGCCGACTTACTCCTTAAAATGTACAAATACAAACTGGATTCAAGTATATAACAGTGAGAAAACAACAGGGCAACAGAATTTGAATTGTGAAAGTTTACATTTGGAGCATAAGCTTTGTACCATGTATCTGTATCGGATATTTAAAAACAGAACACTTTTGAAATTCATGGCTCTCCAGTGGTAATGCCCAAATGACTAGTTTCATAATAATCAAATGTAGAAACAATTCAGGTTCTATTTCACTAATGAATAATAATAATGAAACATTACTTTTTAGACTATAATGTGATATATATATATATATGAGAATAATCATAATATTAATAATAATAATTAGAATAATCATACAAAATAATTATGATAAAAATCATAATCATGATAATAATGATGTTAATACTAGTAATAATAATAATAGACATAATAGTAGACATAATAATAATAATAATAATAATAATGATTATAATAATGAAAATATTAATAATCATTATAAAAAAATAATAATGAAAATAATGATTAAATAATAGTAATAATAACACCAACAAAAATAGTAATAATTAAAGAACAGCAACAGCAACAACTACAACATCAATAATAATAATAATTATGATAATAATAATAATGATGATGATGATAATAATATAATAGTAATAATCAGAATAATAATAATCAGAATGAAAATAATAATAATGATAATAATGATCATGATCATAATCATAATTATAATACTAGTAATAATAATAATAGTAAACATCATAATCATAAAAATAATAATTAATAATAATAGAAATTAGATGAGAATAATAACAACAACAGTAATTATAAAACAACAACAACAATGATGATAATAATAATGGTAATAATAATGAACCTAATCATAATAATAATAATCATAATAATAATTATAATATTGATAATTATAATAATAATGATAATAATAACAATAATCATAATAATAATTATAACAATAATTATAATCGTGATAATAATAATAGTATTAATAATAATAATAATAATAATAATAATAGTAATAATAATACTCACAATAATAATAATAGTAATAATAATAATGATTATAATACTAATAATAGTTATAATAACGATAATAATAACTATAATAATACTAGTTATAATTATCGAAATTATAATCATAATACTCATATTTAATAATAATACAATTAATAATAATAATAATAATAATAATTAAACACTACACTCGAGAACAATTCTGCGATATTGAAAACATTGCCAAAGCTGCTGCAAAGAAGGTTGGCTCCCTCTATCGTGCTAGTAAACTCCTCACACCTGACATTATCCTGTATCTCTACAAAGCCACCATCCGCCCATGCATGGAGTATTGTTGTCACATCTGGGCTGGTGCCTCATCTACTACTCTCTCCCTCCTTGACAAAATCTAAAAAAGAGTCACCAACCTAATAGGTCCCTCACTCTCAACCAAACTCCAGTCCCTGTCCCATCGCCGCAGTGTAGCATCCTTGTGCTTGTTTTACAAGTACTTCAATGGATTATGTTCCGATGAATTGGCTACTCTGGTGCCCCCTCGACGTAAATTCACCAGACTAACTCGACAATCAACTAAATCTCATTCATTCACTATAGAGGTCCCCAGATGCCGAAGACCCTTCTACTCAAAAAGCTTCTTTCCTCAAACTGCTGGCCCCTGAAACTCTCTCCCTGCCCCCTGTTTCCCCGACAGTACTGGATTGCAGAAATTTAAAACTAATGTAAACAGACTTCTCGCTGCGCAGATCCTAATTTAGGTTGACCCCCCCCCCCAAACCCCCACCCAACCTTCTTCCCTTTTTTTCTCAGTAGCCCCTTACGTCTACAGTGGCGGCCTGCCTTGTTTGGGATGAACTATGTTGAAAAAAAAATGGTAGTTTGCATTGAAAATTATATAGGAACAAAGAATGAGTTTACAATTAAAAAAAAAGCTTAAGTACCTTTGGTATCAGATATGCAAACACATAAGACGAGAGACACCTTGCTATACAGATCGAAATACTAAACATATATTTTTTTATTTTAGTTTCATTATATATATATATATATATATATATATATATATATATATATATATAACATATATATAACATATATATAATGTTATTTGTCATGCAAATTACTATATCACACTGTAGGCTTAAGGGTAATATATTATTATTATTATTATTATTAATCTTATTATTATTATTATTATTATTATTATTATTAGTATTATTATTATTATTATTATTATTACCATTATTATTATTTATTGACGTGTGGATCTGTGAAATTAAAGCTAAATTAGTTGTACATTTGATTATTGGGGAGGTGGTCGTTTGATCAGTACCATTGGAGAGCCATGAATATTATAACTGCCCTGTTTTTAATATCCGAAACAGTAACCTGGTAAACAGCTGATTATTCCCGTTTCATGCTCAAGTTTGTGCCCCCTGTTTTAGTTTCACTGTTAAATACTTGAATCCCTTTTTTATTTATGAATTTTCCACCTGTGGGTCGGCTTATGCAAGTGCTAAGTCTGCGATATCTTGGATTTAGTTAGTTTCGCTAGGAATTTAAACTGCATTGTGTTTCTTTGTTGTTGTTTAAAGCTTCTTTAGACTATATATATATATATATATATATATATATATATATATATATATATATATATAATATGAGACTAAAATAAATAATATGAAATAAATAATAAGATAAATACATGAAAAATAGAAATAATCAACGTTGGGTAATAAATAGTATAATAGATTCGTTCGAACTTTATAAAATAACGTAGTTATATAAATAACGACTATATTTTCCATTTACAAAGATGAACAACACAGATAAGGGGATATTTCTTTTTATAATGAAACAGATTAGCAAAAAAGTAGATCTGATATCATGGAACATATATTTTCTTGATTTTTAAGGGGGAATAGTGTTCGATCAACTCTGGTAGCGAGCAGTGCGATAACATACTGGTTTGTGTTTAAATCCGCGAAACAGTTATTCATGGTAAAAAACACATGACCTTACAATAACATTAATTCTAGCGTACATTCTTTGAAATTAACTAATACAGTAATTCCAAGAGATTAATTGACTTACAAGCAAAAGAATTTTCCAACAAATGACTTTAAAAGTTTTTGTTTATATATATATATATATATAGTAAGCAATGAAAATATATATATGGCAATCAAGCTACACAGAGGCTCCCGTGTTTCATTCCCCGGCGGGAATCGTCAGGCTAAATGCCTGACGATTCCCCCGGGGATGAAACACGGGAGCCTCTGTGTAGCTTGATTGCCATATATATTTTCATTGTCTACTACCTAGCTCTACTTACGTATCGAGCACTGTTGAAGTAAATACTGAAAACTTACACATAAAAAATTACACCTCCTTATAATATTTGATGTGGATACATGAAGTACTAATATATATATATATATATATATATATATATATATATATATATATATATATATATATATTAAGGCAAAGACTATAGACGTTTGTGACATTTTTTGTTTTGAATGAAATTGAAAAGTGTAAAAACGAGAAGAAAAAAATCAATACATAAATCTACTAAGCCGGCTTTCGTCCACACTCATCAGAGTAAATACGTGGAAATAATTCAGGCACTACGATTATATACTTAAAATAGTGAAATGATAACAAGTTACAAGTATAGAGGGAAAACGGGAGGAGGTCACACGTGGATCACATTAAGTCCTAGAAACCACTGGTTTTGTTTACAAAGGGAGGAAATGTTGCACTAGGATTTATATATATATATATATATATATATATATATATATATATATATATATATATATATATGTATTTATTGACAGATAGAGAGAGGGGGAGGAAATACGTGAGCTATACTTAGATTGTGACATAATTCATACATAACAAAGATATAATTAAGGGAAAAGCATAAAGATAAATTGGTTAAGAAAAAATAACACAGCGTTGATTCAATATTTCATCCAGAACCGAGCTTAAAAAATAGCATAAAAAAAGAATGTTCAGAATCATAATTTATATTATATTAATAATGTGGATTATGGGAGAGAGAAATGTAAAATATGAGGGAGCAGAGTAGCAGGGATGTATAAGGTGCTTTTTCATAGATCTACTGGTTCAGTGAAAACTTGTGTAATAATTGATGGGAATATTTACAAGGAATATAATAGTTTAGTATGTGAAGAGTGAAAGTACGAGAAATAATTCCGTATGGATAAAAATAAAATATTAGGTTGGTAGAAAGGTCTGTGGGTAAAGGAATGGCAGTGGATGTGTCTACACACACAACCACCTCCCATATATACATATATATATATATATATATATATATATATATATATATATATATATATATATATATATATATATATATATATATATATATAACAATATGTGCAAAGTAATTTTTAATTTTGTATACTTATATACGCCGGCGTTTTGAGCTTACGCACTAATCAGTGAAGGCAGGGATACTTTCAAAGGGTCACAATGCGCAAACCCGGTTCATAGAGTCAGCCACGACTTTGTCCACTGTAACTCAATATTCGTGGCCATCGGACATTTTCACGTAATACGGGATAAAATTAGTTATATATTTTCCTAAAGACCACGGGCTGTAAACATTAGTTTATCTAGAGGAGTGTACGAGGGTAACATGAACATTGCTTAAAGCTATGTGCTACTTTGTTTTTAATATCTGCGAACAGTGCTATACTTTAATCTCCTAAAGAGTTTTCATCACGATATTTACAAAGAAATATTGAATTTCACCAAGATATAGAGCAAATGGTGGAGCGGGAAAAGAGTAACCACACTCATTTCCCGACTCGCCATTTTGTGTTGAGTTAGCACTTAGCGGATGTCCAATCTAGCTTGAGAAGAGATCAGATTACCTTCAGAGATAATTGACGCAACTTTCTGACTCTCGCTATCCACCGAGATTACACCTTGATCTCACACCAGTCACTGATTCAACGAGTTTGTTTATCGAACTCTGGGATCCCCCCCCCCCAAAAAAAAAATCGTTTGTTCTTTATTTCTCAAATAGGTGACTTCGGTTCTATTTTTCAACAATATAATTTTGTTAAACATAGTTCACCACAAACAAGGCAGGCCGCCACTGTAGACGTAAGGATCTACTGAGAAAAAGGGTGAAGCTTTTTTGTGTGGGGGGGGGGCAACCTAAATTGGAAACTGCGCAGCGAGATGTCTGTTTACATCAGTTTTAAATTTCTGCATGTCAGTACCGTCAGCAAAACAAAGAGCAGGGAGAGAGTTCCAGAGTCCACCAGTTTGCGGAAAGAAGCTTTTGGAGTAGAAAGCTCTTCGGCATCTAAGGACCTCCACAGTGAATCGATGGGATTTGGCAGATTGTCAGGTTGGTCTAGTGAATTTATGTCGTAGGGGTACCAAAGAAGCAAACTCATCAGAGCATAATCCATCGAAGTACTTGTAAAACGGGCACAAGGAAGCAACATTGCGGCGGTGGGACAGGGGCTCGAGCTGGAGCTTGGTGGATTGTGAGGGACCTATTAAGTTGGTGACTCTTTTTTTGGACCTTGATTCCATTTTACTCATATATCTGACTGGAAGTATGCGTTCTAATAATTATCACAACCCGTGGTAGAACAACATACGTCCTATAGGAGTTTAACTCAGCATAATCGATTGCATGCATGTGTGTGTGAAAGCTCCCGTTTGCGTGCGTGTGTTTAGAAAATATCGATGTGAGTACGCACTAGAATATGCTTACCTATGCGTCAAGGTGTTAGATCTCGTCGCAATTTATTGTCAATTTAAACATCTAATATCTCCCCGGAGTCATTACGAGAAATTTTCGTTGAGTTAAACGTTGGATCAAACGGCGAACTGACTACATCATCCGATGCCCAGCACCACAAGGAATGGACAATGCGTCTCCTATTCTATCTGGTAATCATAAATATATTCCCTGATGACCCAAGACGACGTTGCAGGTCACGCTTCCCTTCATCGATACCTTCACAAAACGGACATTAAGGCCGGTTATATTTCAACGAACGTTGGTCAAATGGTCATCTGTAGATGATCAACATGGGGACCTTGAATTTGATTCGGGTCAATTAGCTACTTCCAGCCGCCTTACAACCTCACCTGAATGTTTGACAAATTCGTATGACACTATTTGTGCGAATCCCAATTAAATATTTACATTCTAATGAACCGATTATACCGAGATGATTGGGCGCCATGGCTAAATGCGCAAAGATTTATTCTATAAGAAAATTCCCGACGGCAATGAGTAATTGTCAGATTTTTCAGATTAGATTATTCGTTTTGTTTTGTCTTTCAAATTATGTAGAATTTCCAACAGAGAAAAAAGAGCAAAAGAAACAAATATGCAACACATAACTGTTACCAAAGGCAATCGAAGTTAGCTTTCTACTTACCTGGCTATTTTGTTAGTGTTTGAACGTATTTTAAAGCGCTTTTGTTTACATTTTTTTAATTCTTGCATTCGTAGCCTTGTAAACCCGACGGATGTTATATGGTGCTCGATTTTACTCCATGTGAAACCCCGATGTCCTAGATTTAACAATTCATGAATTGAAAATTAAACAAAAATACAGAAAATAACTGTCACCAATCGATCGAAAATGTCATTTCTAACAGATCGATAGATTTTTATTAGTTGTATTTGTGTTTAATTTTTTATTTTCATATCGATGTTTTAATTGTCCCAAAAGTGTGGTCCGCCATGTTGTTTCGCCAGTTAAAAAAATCGTGTAATTAATGAAATACTAACATGCAATAAAAAAAAACACTTAACCTATTTTAAAACAAAACAAAATAGTCAAGGTAGGTAGAAACATAACTTTTATTGACTTTGCTGACATTTGTTTTATTACGATTTGTCTATTTCGCCCGTTTTCCGTCTGTTGGAAACTTTCAAAATCGCCAAAAATACATAATGCCAAGGACAAATAAAGGTGGTTACTTAATTACATTCATTTTCCTACTCTCAGTCGATTGTGTATGTTTGTAAATATTTGACCCTATGTAAGCCATATTTTCAATGATAGCTTTGAATAAAATAGTGATCAGTTTCCGGTATCCGCGAGGATAAGGTGATTGTCTGTAGATTCTAGGCTGATATTGTGAACCGGGTTCGCGCCTCCTGACCTTCTAAAATTGTTACTTTCCTACACTGATGAGAGCAATACGCTGAAACGCTAGTCTGTAGGTTATGAATGATGTAATATTTATTTATAAATATTATAATAAGCACCTTTAATAAATTAAAGTCGGGGATGTTTAAATAGACTATCAAAAAGCTCTAATGCAAAGTTCTGAATACGTTCGTCGAACCCTCCCGATTAGTGTTCTGTCTGTGCCCGCTTCTAGGTACATATACATCGTAATTTTCCTCAATAATGTCACATTCTCCGGTGACCGCGAAGATAAGGCGACTGCTTGCAGATTTTAGGCTGACTCTGTGAACAGCCTAAATTTAATTTAAAAGAGTGACACTAACAACATTGTTTATTTTATTATTTAGTATTTTTCAAAAATTCATGTTTACATGTTTCGTAGTTAATGTTAAACTTTGATGTTTGAAAGCGATACTGGTTTCGGGCATGCTTGCTATCTACAGGCATTTAGTAAATGACATGTAGCTTTCAAGCATCAAATACAAAAAATGTAAACATTGTTTTCTGCGCTGTCTTCCTCTCTACAACTCTATTTCTCTCTCTCTCTCTTAATTTTTATTTGGTAGAAAAAAGGCAAAAAACTGGACGATATTATTAAATAATAACAGCGTAATATTTCTCTATTGTATAACAAAAATTCAGAAAAACATAGTACCTTAAGTTTTGAGCTGGGAGAGCAGACCCAGGCGAAAAATACTGAGTTTTATTGAGTTTTAATTATAATTATTAACTGCTCATTGGTTTTCTTCAGCCAGGTGTTTGTGTACGTGTGCGTAATGGAGGGATAGTCAGCCATCATTCATTATTATAATTGTTATTAGTATTAATAATGTTATTATTATTTAATTACTAGGGATTTTAACATGAGTCATTATCAGTGATTGCCCACTGACAACAATAATGATATTTTTCATGAGTCTGAGTGACAGCAAGGTTATCCCGATAACCATTTCTTTCGATAACCGTTTGGAACTACTTTGCCTTCTTGCAACAGTGGTCTGTTTTTTAGATTTCCGGCTGATAACAGCTGCAAATTGAGTGGCAATAATCAAGATCCAGTATTAGAGTGGAGGTATGTATGTTGCTCTCCCTCTTCGATCTTTCCATTCTCCTTGACCCTTCACGACTATTTACTGAAGTTCAAACCAAAGTGGTTGCCACTATTTACCATTATTTACTCACAAGTTATCATTAGCACGTGGTGTTTCCTGAACTCTGAGTTACAAGTCTCCCCAGATTTATATCATTCTCTGCATT
>OY744520.1:192568267-192570767 GCA_963556195.1 Sepiola atlantica | reverse complement strand
ATTGCCTTAGTGTAGTATTAATATTCATAATTTATGGAAAGAGTTTTGTATGAGTATAGTCTCGTGTTTGAACTTTGTTTTTCTGGGTAGGTTTCGTATGTTTTTGGCCAACATTTGTTTTATAATTTGTTTTTTTAATGTGTATTTTGTTGTTTAATATTCTTGTCGTTATTATTTATGTTGACTTATTTTTGTTCAGCATTAATTGTTTTGTGTTTTACTTCTGTCTTTTAGTTCGACTGGATATTTGTTTTCCCGCCTGCAAGATCCTGCAACTAATAATAACAATACTCTTTCAGCGCATCGTGTTTATGACACATGTCAAGAAAATGTAGTATATAATCCATCTTTTGTAGATCACAGTAAACTTTGCCAATCCTATCATGGTATATAGGTTGCTATATTCACGGGGACAAACCAGATCACCGAAGTTAAGACAACTTGAACCTGGCCAGTACTAGATGGGTGACATTTAGATACACCAAATGCTGTTTTTAACAAAAACTTATTTAAATCAATAAATATACAATACATGTACGATTTGAGCATAAAATGGCACAAGTACATCGCCAAATAAATCACCCCGTCTTGCCTCAACGAAGAAAATTTCTGTCACACTTCACTATCTGAAAATCCGTATTTTGGCTATTATTATTAAGATAGATTTTGAGACGCCTTTCAGCATACAAATAAACAATACCGCAATATTAAAATTATCTTTTAAAATTATATTTACTAATTTTGTAAAATTAATCTATAATTTGCTAAATGAAATATTTTCAAAACATAGTTTAAAAATTACATAGTATTCGAAACCCAAGTAAGATCTCCCCGACACAGCTATACAGTGGCTCATACGATGAATGGTACATTTTCTTCTAGTGATTTTACATCAAGTAACAGCATTTAGCTATCAAGATGAATTCTTGTCTTGAAATCCAGTAAAACAAAAAGACCACAAGAAATATATATTGTAACAGAGTAAACTGGACCATTGGAGAGAAGGAAATTAATGTTCTGAACCTCTTTACTTACTCAACGCTTGAGAGGTAAGTGAGAACCTTTACTGAACACTCGATTATCTATGTATAGTATATAACAATCAAGTGTTAGCCCCAGAAACGGGTCCATTGATTTCTGATAACTTACTGAAGAAAAATGAAAATATATATACATATATACATGTATATATATATATATATATATATAAATATATATATTGACATAAAAATGTTGTTTGACACAAGACAAATGAAACGGACCGTAAAAATATATCTTACAGAAATGTTATGTTTTTTTCGAAATGTGAATAAATAAAAATAAAGTAATAAAATAAAAACATGGTTATTGGAATATAATATAAACATGACTTCATATATATATATATATATATATATATATATATGAAGCAATCCAACAAAAGATATAAGCGTCAACTAATATCTTATAATTAGTGAAACATCCGGATAAAAAAACTGAAGCTCAATATACTGGATAGAGCATTAATATTATAATATAAAATGAAGTAATAAAATAAGGTGTCAATCAAATTTTATTAGAATTCAAAGTTCATGCAAAGCATCCTTAAGTCCTTAGCTCATGAGTTTTCAAAGATAATTCTTCTCTTCAGAGGACCATTACCGCAGTTATACTACTACAGGCAATAAAATTACGCTTTGAAAATATATAAAATTATATACACAAATATATAAAAATACATAACATCAAACATATCAATCCAAAAACATACTTTTGTTGAATCCATACAGTCCATCCAGGTCATACAAGTTGAGAAGCATAATCAGGAAGGACATTACTCCAAGATACAAACAGCAGTCCAAATATGTGAAATTGAAGGGGCCGGCAAGGTTATCCAGTCGCGAAATGTGTCCATATTCAATGTTAATGATAAATAAATCAATCAAAATAATACAAAAAGTCCAATCAAAGTTCCGAGATCCCAACATGTGCAACTCTAATCAAATCCAAATTCGTTGTTTAATTAGAAAACCAGCTAAATCCGAATTGAGCAAAACAAGACGGACTCCCATCACATCTAGCCAGAAGAGCGAAAAATATATAAGTGATCTTCTCACCAGACATGACAAATCCCTAACGAACAGAAGCTGGTTTTCTAATTAAACAACGAATTTGGATTTGATTAGAGTTGCACATGTTGGGATCTCGGAACTTTGATTGGACTTTTTGTATTATTTTGATTGATTTATTTATCATTAACATTGAATATGGACACATTTCGCGACTGGATAACCTTGCCGGCCCCTTCAATTTCACATATTTGGACTGCTGTTTGTATCTTGGAGTAATGTCCTTCCTGATTATGCTTCTCAACTTGTATGACCTGGATGGACTGTATGGATTCAACAAAAGTATGTTTTTGGATTGATATGTTTGATGTTATGTATTTTTATATATTTGTGTATATAATTTTATATATTTTCAAAGCGTAATTTTATTGCCTGTAGTAGTATAACTGCGG
>OY744520.1:192463267-192563267 GCA_963556195.1 Sepiola atlantica | reverse complement strand
CTAATAACATCTTGAATAGCATAAACAATGATGGTAAATCTTTACTAACTTCTTTAAATATCCTTAATTTCACAGAAATATTTACCCCTACTACACCCAGATGCACATTAAAAGACCACAACATTTTTTTTTACGAAAACCCATCCATTAGACTAATCTGCCCATCCAAATCTGACCTATTTTTTGATGGAATCATTCCTAACTGAAAAGAAAAAAAACTGCTTACACCCTTTGGCAATCCTCAGGTGAAGTCACCAATTGGTTTATTAACCTCAGAGATAAATCTAACTTAACTTAAATGTTATCACTTTCAGCATTAACAATTATTATCAGTTCATTTCCCCTATTCTACTAAACAAAACCTAAATATTCGCTAAGAATAACTCGGATATCACAGACTTAGAGATCAAACTGATAATCTTGGCCAGAAGATACCTATTAGAATTTGATAACAAACTTTGGACCAGGAAGGATACCCCCAATCATTTCAATATAACTATGGGAGTTTCGGACTCTGCTCAGGTTACTGACCTTGATGAAATTAAATATGAAAATAATCCCTCTATAAGAACAAACCTTTAAATGTAATCACGCATAAAATGGCAACACAGGGTAAACAACGGGCTAACACCACACTACTCAAGAAACCCAAGACATATATAAATAGACCCACTAGAACTATAAATATTGACAAACCAGCTAACTTTCAAGAAAACAGTAAAAATAAAAAAATTAGAAGAAAAAATAATATCTGGTTTAACCCACCTCATAACTGCAATGTGAAAACAAATATAGCTAAGGAATTCTTAAAATGTTAGATAACTCATTCAAACACCCGCATAAGTACAGCACTATTTTAAATAAAAATTCTATTAAAATGTCCTACTCCACAATGCCCAAAATAGTACAAACCATCATCACATTTAATAGCAAACAATTAAATCTGCCCAACAACTAGCACCTACTATACACCCCACTAATAACTGTAACTGCCAGAAATCTAGAGAATGCCCATTAAATGATAATTGCATACAAAGTAACGTTATCTATGCCCGTACTGTCAAACAATTCCCCCAAAACACCCTGGTGCAAACCAATTCCAACACACAAATTCCCCACTCACCAGATAACCCTCCCCGTCTACAACTCTCTGTAGCAAACGGAACACAAAATAACACCTCTAACACTAACCAACAACCCCCACTATCTAATAATAGTTCTGACCTCAACTTTCAAAATATATCATCTTCTCCAAATAACAATCCCGAATTAAATTCGGCCCAGAACTTGAGCATACAAACCGAAAACATTCCCGATACTATAAATAACACAAATACTACAACAAAAACCCAATACAAAATACACACTTATATTGGGGCAAAGGCCTTCCCCATTAAGACCCGAATCGCAAACCATATTTACTCTTTCAAACACAATAATAACAAGGCCACTAGCACCTCTTTATCAAATCAAATAAAAAAAACTTTAACATTAATAACACACTCTACTCCCTACGTTGGACTATATTAAAACGATCGAATTCTTACACTCCAGGATTCACTTTCTGCCAACTATGTACACTATAAACATTTATGATAGCCACTGCACCTAAAAGCTTAAACATTATTTACTCTAAAAATGAGCTCATCTCAAATTGCAGGCACAAACGAAAATTTAAATACATTAATGTCATTACCCCCCCCCCCCTGACACACCTCCCCCAACTAACAACCAGCTTTCTAGTATAAGACAAATTTTTAAACTCTATAATTTGTTAATTTGTTGATCTTTAATTCTTAACTTCTCCAACCTTACAAATAACCATGCCAAATACATCACATATCCTCCCAAGTACACCTAATATCTATATTAACTCATAGCACTTATTGTTTTTTGAAAACTAACATTACTCCCCTTAAACTCCACCGACCCTCAACCGCCCATCTTCAATACCATTATTCCTACTCTACACTATAATTCCTTTTTCCTTTCATTTTCTTTCTTTCTTTTTTTTTCTTTTTTTTGCCAACCTTCGCATACACTCTTTCATTCCTTTCATTCTTTGTATTTTTATCTCCCTTCTATCCACTACACCGACCCTGTATATGCTCTTATCCACCGACAATATCTTCATCGTAGTTTTTCATTTATCTGCCTTTAACAACGCTCCTAAGTTACTCCTTCAATTGATCCATTTGCCTCCCCTATTAAGCTATGCATAACCTCAACGCACTAGTGATGAACTTACATTTTACATGATTCAACCTAACCCTACCCTAGAATACTCATAACATATATCAATTGTTACAAGCGGTCTAACTTTTTCCCCAAATTTATCCCCAACCATAAATTTTAATTTTTAATTTAATTAAGTGGGGCAGGCTTAATGTCTTACTATACATTGAGCTTGTCTTATTCATTCATATTTTAAATTTCATTTAAATTTTCAAGTTTACTTTTGGACTGGTCTTATTTAATTATATTATTAACTAACTGAGAATCTCTTTTAAAATTTGTAGTACTTTTTTTTTTAAATATATGACACTATATCCCTGCCCGGCTTTGTACATTTTCAACATTTAAACTACACATTCCCATTCTTTGAAACCCCATTTTTTCCCATAGGAAACTTTTTTAATTTCGAAATTATTTTTGTCTTTCGCTCTAAACCCGTTTTAACCACGGCTCCCCCTCTCTTCTTTTTCAAATAATAAATACACTCGATTGACCTAATTTGACCTAAATTCTCAACCACGGCCAATTTCTACTGATATTCTTATATGGTATAAAATAGGTTATATAGTATACATTACAGAATATAAATTTATTAGAAACTGTTTTAAATATAAATATGCAAATTAGGAAAATCTAAAGCTACCAATGGGTGTTTGTAGGTTTGTTTGAATCTTTAAGTCGGACAAACAGTGCAGGTGACACATCTGCAAAACAGACTGGTTTCCAGACTGAATGATACATATATATGACCTGTAAGGTCAAAACAACGTTATATAGGTTAGAGAGCCACGATAAATGAGAGGAAAGTAAAGTAATCATGTCACGGATGTTTAATGTACAGGACACATTGGTTTTAAAATCAGTTCCGTGTAGAAGCCAAAACTTAAGGGACGTGCAATAATAAAATGTTATACTTAAACAAAGTTGAAACCGACAAAATGTTTGAATCGTTAGTGGAACTTTAAGCGGGGCAGATCGACAATTATGCTGTAATTAATTAAAGGGAAATTTAGACTAGATCCACTGATGACGATCGCGGCAATATAAAAGAAGAAGCGACAATATGAGTCGATACGGTAGGAAATGACGAAGAAACTAAGAGATTGCGACCGATTACAAGACGTTAGAATTAATACAGCGACAATGGAAAAGTAAGAACTACGAGGAAGACTCTACGCATGCAGAGGAGTTGGCAATAATGAAAGTACAAAGAAAGTTAGAAACTAAAACATTGAAGGTATTTCATACACACATAGTTATAATGATCAGTTAGGGTTGCGCGGGACGATATAAAAAAGGAATTAAAAAGGGTTATTAAAGGTGTACCACCGATAGCACGTAAGCACTTTTTTAGTAACGACAACGTTACAGTATTTAAACTGCTATGTTATAGTATTTAATTTTAATGTTATGTTCCATAATAAAATTACACAAGCATACGCTGTTTGGATTTAAATGTTGTTAAGGAATATAGAAAACAATTTCTCATTTTTTAATTAAGCTATATATATATATATATATATATATATATATGCATATTTATCTATTTATATATCTATGTATTTATATATATATATATATATAACTATATTTGACATATGTCGTTGAAGACCACGGAGGTCTCCCTGGTCTTCAACGACATATGTCTAATAATCGACTTGCTGGCGAAATATACATATATAACTATATATATAACTATATATGTATATATATATATATATATATATATATATATATATATATATATATGAATTAATGAATGAATGCTATATATATATATATATATATATATATATATATATATATATATATATAATGTATACAGACAGAAGGGAGACACGAATGAACGGTATATAGATAAGTACGCTACAGAAATATATACAAATCAACTGGCATGGATGGATTATATTAGCATTAAACCTCTCTCCCTCTTTCATTCTGTCTCTGTCTCTGTCTCTATCTATCTAACTATATATATATATATATATATATATATATATATATATATATATACTACACATATATACATATATATATATATATATATATATATATATAGAGAGAGAGAGAGAGAGAGAGTGAGAGAAAGAAAGAGAGAGAGAGAAAGAGAGTGATATAATCTAAGAAAAAACTACCTCTAGAATTTAAGGAAATGCACTTCCTCAGATATGTGAATTCGTTCATGTATCCTTATCACCCAAAACAATAGCAAACAAAGATAATTTATACATTTATGTACAATAAAATGAACCTGTAATTCTAGCGACGGTAAAAGCACTGGACTGAAGTAGTCGCGGTTTCGAATCTCGCTAAATTTCAGCCACGCTAATACGCCGTATGACGTTGATAATTATAGTTTATAAATAAAAAATATAGACGCTCTCTATATAGAGGAAGGAACACACAGTGTGCTTACTTCCTTCTAGCATTTAGTAAAATGCTTCCCCGTGGATATCTGAATTCGTTCATTTTATTTTTTACCGTCAAAAGCATAAAAAACGAAAATAATCAATATACAGGGTGGGCCAAAATAAGGGTCCTATCTTTAAATTTGAATAACTTGAATTTGAATAACTTCCACAAAATAAAAGTTAAACTCACCAAACTTTATGTGTGTGTAGACTGACCCTTCCGAGATTTTTTGAAATAAACAAAACAAATTTTAGTCGAAAAACACTTCTTAAAACTGACAAAAGCTAAAGTATTGTTTTTTACACTGTTTTGAGTTTTTTAAGCAAAAATAATGTTTTCTAAATGAGGGTACGTTCCTTAGGGCTAATACGGCTCATGCTTGCTTCGGAAGGGGTCCTTTACTTATTCTAAAAAAAAAATTTTTTAAATCAATAAATAAAAAAGTTATGAATTTTTAAAAATAGGACCCTTATTTTGGCCCACCCTGTATATATATACATATATATATATATATATATATATATATATATATATATATATATATATATATATATATATATATATATGTATATATATATATATATATATATATATATATATATATATATTGAAGTGACAATTTTAAAAACTAACACATGTGTTGCTTTTTCAAAAATGTTTCAAAAGTTTCACTTATATACAGGTTCATGTGTGCTTCAAATATGGTGTCAAGTTCCTTATATATATATATATATATATATATATATATATACGAATAGACTAGCATTGAAATATACTTACACAAACATATAGATCAGCAGATATGCATGAATACCAATAGACTGCGACAGTGAGTGATTGATATAGTGATCGATATATATCTATTGAAACAATCTGTTATAAATATGTAGATCGTAAGATATGCCGTTAGATATGTATTACATCAATCCCTTATTTATTATCGTTTAGGCTATAGGCGTATCGTCCTTACATCACTGAGCCAGTATTGTGTTCTCTTCTTATTTTAACAAAAAAAAACACACAAACATCGAATATCTAACAAAGTATAAAACAAAGTATTAAAAACATGAATGCAACTCTAAAATCACTCGTAATCTCACTTCTTTGTATTTTTTCGTGTCCTTTGATGTTTTTTTGCTGGTAAATTATCTTCTCTACTCGATGCGTCTTACAAAGCAACTGTTCTCCCGCACATGTAACTGTCAAAACTGACCCCCGGCTGTAAAGGTCGTCGTTCTTTGATTTTATGAATAGAAAACTTTCAGTGAGTTTCTAAAACCTCAATTTGATTGTGCAGGTGCGACTTCAAGTAAAATAAGATAGAAACAAACAAAAAGTAAATACGGTTTAAAGCCATAGAATAGGAGTATTAAATCTAGAGTGTGAAACACAAGGCCCGCGAGCCACATCAGGCAGTTCCTCGATCACTTAGAAAAATATAAAAAAGTTTCTAATCAAGCAGTATTGCGAACGTTATTCGACTCTGCAGATCGAACATTATGCGATCTACTATATTCGTAAATAACATAATGGGTTTAATTTTCTCTAAATTTATATAACTGTCACGGTTATCGAATAGTAAAAAATGCTGGTTTGGCGTTACTCGAGTTATGGGTGTGAATCGTTCGGCACAGTTATATTAGCCACACTGATTATTGTAAGTGCATATATAACGTAGATAGATGTGGATAATTAATAATGATTTGTTAAAAAGATAATTATTAACGCCTCATTGAACGAGCATAAAATACATCCTTTTATCAGCTCTTGAAAAGTAGATGCTTACATATATTAACTCCGGAGTGTCAAAGACCAATCCCGCGAACAACATACATTCCTGATCACAAATTTAAATGAAACCTTCTTATTCTCCTACTTAATGTACGATAAATATTTGGGGGGCGTATCAGTGGATTTTGCTTTTCCATAATTCTCACTGTTCGTTCGAAAGTTGCAAATCATAGTTTTACTGCGATTTACCTTATCTGCGACCGCCCGCTGTGACAAACGTTTCTTATGAAAATCTATGAATTCGAGCACGCTCAACTTCGGTAAGTTTTTTTTTTTGCTTTATGGTGTGGTGACACCTTTACGCAGTGATTGCTAATCTCTAACTGAACTTAAAACTTTGGAATCAGCATAGATTTAACAATTTATACCCCTGGTCTTATAATTTTGATCAAGTGTAAAATGCGTTCTTGTATAAAAATGTAAATTTCTGAATAAAATGTTTGGAATGTAGTTTTTGGTTTCCATAACCTTTTAGATTGTAGTATTGATAACCTTAAATGGGGGAGTTTAAGATCTATCCTTAAAAAAGTGTTTATCTTAAAAGATTTTGAAGTGGTCTTAAATTTTTGATCAGGAGTGTACATTGTCTTTTGACGGTGCATGGGAAACCATTTCCGTGACCAGTGTATTTTTCAAACTTTAAGGTTAAATAGATTTCTCGTTCGCCCGCTTTCATACCTAAAATTACCATTAGTGAACGTAGCATACCCGTAAAAGATTAAAGAAAAGTGTGAACATTTTTTTAGAACAGTAATTAACTACACTAACCATTATATTGCTGTGATGGAGAATTCCATTAGAAATTTACAAACTAGAGATATGATAACGTCAAATGATATTACGTCATCACTTGAAGCAGGTAGTAGGGATGAGACATCACTTCTGCTTTCTATTTTATCTACGGTGATATATCGAGAAAAAAAAACAGGCAATCTTCATGTGCATTGCTATAAATTGTCAAGTAAAATAAACTGGAAACTAGAAGCAAATATGGCTTATTGGTTATTGTTTTATTCCTCCAATGATTACAGATATCAGAAGGATTTAGAAATAAACACCGGTATACGAAATATCCACAGAGCAAACTTTGGCATGTCCAGAGATTAGAACCTCGTATATAACATTTAGTAAACATGTTTTACGCAGTTTGGGATTGAAGACGACTCGTTCGTATTACATACACACTGAAGCAAATAGACAATTAATCGATTTTAATGTCAGTAGAGTCGTTTTATTTATAGAAGTCTCTCCAAACTAGGCCTTAAACCAATAGATATAACACGTGCTAATCATAATAATAAAAAAGGAGAGGAATGTAGAATTACTTAAAGACACAAGTAGCTTAAAAAAGCCCCCACTACCAGCGTTTAATAACCTTGGCTCCAAACTGTATCGTGTGAGAAACGTAAGCCCTTCAAGAACCCAATATGAGAAACGCTAATTCCCAATTGCGAACATCCGATATGTGAAGTAATATTCTATTGGATTAATGATGTTTCTACGCGATATATAAATCATTACTAAAAAGTCTTAAACATTTTTAATATACATTTGTGGCCTAATGTCTATATATATTTACCGCTTTGTTTTTGTTTCTCAGTTTTATCTCTCTCTTTTCGTTCTTCTGTGCCTTTCTCTCTTATCTCTGTCTTTATTCTGTCTTTTATATCGAATCCTTCCGATTTTTTTTATTTGATCACGTGTCTTAAGATTGGCGTAGCAAACAAGTGTTCGTGGCTAGGCCCTCATAAAAAGAGCTCTGGTCTGAAACCTAAGCAAATAAATTTATGGTAACGATACACGATCTTTAAATCGTTACTAAACGTCTTAAATCTGGATTTTAGTTCTTTATAACTGATACGCCTTCAGAATAGTGCAGTCTATGCATGCGGGTTTGGGTGTGGACCTTAAAATGTGGCATGAGTATTCAATCACTAGTTGCGTTTAACGTATGCGTGTGTATGTGAGTAATACGTGTGTGGGGGTACACTCGTGGGTATTTCATTGTTATTTTACGTGAATATGTCTCTTTTCTTTTCTTAGTTTCACTTTTAGTACAATTGTTCGTTTACAATTTTAAGCGAAATTTACCATTCTTTCTTTGTAACTCTTCTCTCTCGCTGTTGCTGAGTTGTCCTTTTTTATCATGTCATCATTCTGTGACCGTCGTGGTGTTGATTACTTCTTTTGTCTCGTAGTCGCCTCAGCAGCGTGTATAGTGGGAACACTTTTCCTATCGATAGAAGGAGTCAGAAGACTTGTTTTTGAGAGGTTCAAAGGTATTTTTTATCTAAATATGCACGATTTATCTTTAACCACAGTCTATATTATAATTAAGTTACTTTTTGACGTGTTACTTCTTAGAGGACCATTACGGGGCTGGACATACAAGGGGTGAAGTTCGCCTTCGGTCTCATACCGAGACTTAGCTCAAAGTTCCTAGAACTTACTTTTTACGTCTGCCTTCGCTCAATACCATAAGCAGACTACGCCAAAACTTCCGTTTCTTTGTGCGCGACAAGTGACGCCATCGTGTACTAGATCTGTCGGCCTCAATGTATGGCTTTTATTGACCCTTTGCTTTGTTCTCGCCACAGAATTGAAGGCATTACTCCCAGTTCTTCACTAAACCCTTTTATCTGATCTTGTCGTGCCCCTCCATTCGAACCCCGAAATCAAACTCTGGGGATCTCCAGTGCGGATTTATATCATAGCTATACTGTCAAAACAAAATGCACTGCTTTCAGCGAGCGCAAATATTTAACCTAGTTTATTTAAACTCATTCGAACAGTACCCTCCCTCATAATTTAACACAGTGGGCCCCTCTTGACTTGATGCCACCTTCCATATTGTTAAAAGCTAGGTGACATCTCTTGTTTCTAATCCTCTACTTAACATTCCCATCACGAAATACCGTCAGATACATCTGTATGTTACCTTACATAGTATAAGTGATGGAATTGGCCAGGGTTAAGGTTTGAGTACATAACGATTTTTGTAGATGCCACAGAAAATTAAACGGCTTCCGAGGTTGGAACAACTTAATTTTCTTTATCGGAGAATAGTTTAGTTTGTTTTATTTACGGCATATCAGCAACCTATGACCAAATAAATTTGTAAAATATAATTATATAGGTAGGATAATTATTTATATTCCTAGACTCTATTTTTCTCGAATTACATTATTCCTGGGCATTACTTCTGAGCGTTGATTATCTTTGTTCTAGAATATATTCGGTGAGAAAATAAAATATGGTACT
This sequence comes from Sepiola atlantica, assembly GCA_963556195.1. Lineage (NCBI taxonomy): Eukaryota > Metazoa > Mollusca > Cephalopoda > Sepiida > Sepiolidae > Sepiola > Sepiola atlantica. The sequence continues at coordinate 192,553,568 of OY744520.1, read as the reverse complement.
GATTTTTAGAAAGAATCAGATTGAATAATATAATTAGGGGCACTAAAGCTTGACATGTCAAGCTGATTGATCAGATCGGGCGTCACTGACCTCCATTCTAGTCGCAGTAAGGGCTTAAGTCAAATAATAGCGCACCCCTTGGATCCTCTCCTAAACAATCACGGGTCGCCACTCACTGCCTGCATGTGACACCGTTTTCATTTTCCCCTTCTACATGATGGTGTAGGCGGCGAATTCGTGCTCCTACTGACAGGACCATATCGGAGAATGTAACTCTAATAATGTTAGTATGACTAAAGATTACGCCCACACTTTTCAGAGTATTATTGCTGATCAATAGTTATGCGAACCATTGATTTAGTGAAACAACCGTCAAAACATATACGATAGAATACCATTTACAGCGTGTAGAGAATACCAAGCAGCGAAAGTGTCAACGCGTAATTGCCTCCATGGCTAACAATTAACATGTCTTTTAAATAGCTTGTCAGGTGGAAAAAGCTGCTGTAGGCGCCAGGGTTTGCAGTAGGACATTAGTCACATATATTATGTTTCCACATAGTATCGCGTGTACGATCACACGTTGTATGTTTTAAATAAATTGAATTACTTTAAATTATAGAAGTAAAATTACTGACAAATGCGTACTGATTTTATTTCTGTTTTTCAAATCAAAATTCAAAATCCTCCAAATATTTTCGACAAAAAATGAAACACTGCACAATATTAGTATTTTCTTTTTGGTATGGATACTCCAATACTCAGGAATACGGTAACAGGAAGAGAGTATATATCAGCCGGCTATAATACATTATTTTTCTCAAGTAAACCAGGTTCACGCCTTGTGACCGTCTGAAATGTTCGCTTCCTACACTGATGAGAACGTAAGCTCGAAACGCCGGTGTATTTAGGTACAAATAATTTAATATTACTTTGTAAATATTGTTTATATATATATATATATATATATATATATATATATATATATATATATATATATATATATATATACGAGCGTCGTTTAAGACCAAGGAGTTTTCTCTCTTCACTCTTTCTTGTCAATTTTTCGACGCGGCGAGCGATTCTTCGGTTTTCGTGTGTTAATTGTATCGTGGACTATTCCTCTAGCGCTTTCGATCTCTCGACCGTCTACAGGAGGCTGTGTCTTATTGTTACTAAGAGACGTATTTATAGTGTTATCATAAGTTATATATTTATTAATGTATCTATGTATATACATATATATATATATATATATATATATATATATATATATATATATATATATATATCTTTATTCATTTATTTATTATTTGTTTATATTTTATTGCCATTATTATTATTATTAATAACAATAAGACACAGCCTCCTGAAAACGGTCGACAGACCGGAAGCGCTAGAGGAATGGTCCACGACACAACGTTAGGTGCCATACTCCACCAATTAACACCGGAAAACCGACGAATCGCTCGCCGCGTCGAGAAATTGACAAGAAAGATAGTGAAGAGAGAAAACTCCGTGGTCTTTAACGACGCTTTTATAAGAAATGAGTTGCTGCCGAAATATATATATATATATATATATATATATATATATATATATATATATATATATATATATGTGTGTGTGTGTGTGTGTGCGTGTGTGTTTAATGACGCTTGTATAAGAAATGAGTTACTGCCGAAATATACATATATATATATATATATATATATATATATATATATATATATATGTATATATATATGTGTGTGTGTATATATATATATATATATATATATATATATATATATATATATATATATATTATGAGATAACTATCCCATTAAAAGTGAAATGACATCCACAATCATAACTGTTTAGCACCACTTTAACATCCTCTTACGAATATTAAAACTGAGATATAATGATACTAGATATTACGTCTAGTATTTCATTTTCAAAGTTGATTAAAATTAATTACGTCCAATAACTGTGAATAATTATGTCTAATAACTGTGAATAAATATAATGCAAATCTGAAATATTTAAAATTTCAGATACGTAATTATGTCCATACAAATAAAATTTATTTAAAATACTAAAAAAAAACTAAGATTTTAGGAAATATTGATTTATTCATGTAAACATTTCACAAAAAATTGGAGGTATTTCAATTTTGACCGATAGCTTTTACCTATTCTGTTCCGACCTTGCATAAAAATAGATTGAGGTAAATAGAACTAGCAGTACGTCTATCAGCTGCTTTTTATTACTTATATTGATTAGTTTATTAGTTTAGGAATTAATCCTATATAAAAATAACCATATATACATAACTATATGTACAGTGTCGTATGATAGCACAGGGGTATGGGCGCCGACTGTCAGCTCGACGGTTGAGTTTCAATTCCGGCTTGATGCACTAACTGGTCTAGCCGCACTGAAGAGCTGTGATACAGCGAAACAGTATGCATGTGGATAACTATATATATATATATATATATATATTGAACACATATGTATGTGGATAATAAAATTAAGAGATATTTATCATATATATATATATATATATATATATATATATGTATATATATATTATGTGTGTGTTTTGGTTTACATTTTCTTACGAAATTCTCGTTTTGCGCTGAATAATTCACTAGTATTGCATACTTTTACCAAAGAAAGCATTATATTGTTAATGTCGAATTCTGCATTCGACGGGAACATGCGAAGGACAAGAGAAATGACTGAAATTGCTTGTCCCTTTGAGATAAATACGATTACGTCCTCGTGACCTTGGAAGAAAGCTCGAGGATCATTGGGACCGAAGTAACTAACCTTGTGCAACGCTATAGAAGACAGACTGGAAAGGGGAGACGACGCGGCTCTTCCATTGTGCCCCGTTGGCCATCGTCCGATACAGCACGCTAGATGTTGTCTTGAAAGGCAAAAACTCAATTTTAAGGTCGGTAGTTTCAAATCGGCATAGACGTTGAAGAACACGTGGAACGCATTTAGCAGGTTCAAATCGTCTTTGCGTTGATAGTATGCCAATAAACGCTCAAAACAAAACAGCTGGTTGCTACATTGTAATATTGAAACGATCACAGGAAGATGTTGACGTACTCCGCCTCTTTTGGATATTATTGTATGCTCTGACATATTTACTTATCAATCAGACTATATATCTTATTCCCAATATCAGACTGTCAATACTTGTATTCATATTTCTGTTGATAATTACTATGGTATGTTCAGACAAAGTATAGCTCTAAGTCCACGATAAATGCCCCTAACTATATGAAGGGTTTGCTCGAAAAACGCGATAAGTTCACTCTTCAAATTTAGCAATCAGATTATATGGGAGATAGTTTCACAAAGTTGCTAGAAGTTGTCAAATGTAGGAACCCCACATGCTTAAGCAAAATAAACTTTTTGCACAAATGAAGAAGTACTCCCGTTTCCGACGACTCAATTAGCGACTATTTACACATTTCAAGCGTGTTCTTCTTAAGCTTACATACGTAAAACTAGTTAGATTTTTACTCGAAATTGTTCGAAATTTACTAATATTTAAGAAATACAACAACAGGAAAAATATTTATCGCATCAACACAATTCTTTTATCAAATTATGTCTATGACGTTATACTACTACTAACCTTAACCCTAATCCTAACCCGATAGTTTTTATTTAACCCATGGAAACTACCACACTAGGTATGGGTTTCGGAGCAGTGTTAATTAAGGGATGACTGCACGGTCGTTTTGTATCATACCCATGGCAGTTAAGGAGGAATTATTCAGTAGCTGATAAGGTTGTGTGATAGTGTTGCATTTCAACCTCATGCCATACATGTAACATATGAAAGCAAATAATAAAACCTCCTAGCTGCTTGCTTCAACACGCGTCTTTCCGACGATATTTCTCGTCTGAAGAAACGCAAAGAGCAAATAGTCATTTTTCGAGGTATGAAAAAAAAGACCTCGAAAAATGACCAAGTCGAGTCAACAATGTTGGAAGATTGATGAGGTTTATTCGACTTGATCTTCATTCCGAATCACTGACGGTTGACAGAGAGAGGCTGATAATCACTGTTTAATCATATATTTTCTGCACATTTTTAAATTAACATGTTCACACGTGTACTGTTTAGAACCGACCTGCTTTGCCTTTTTCTTTCATTCTTTCTTCAAGCCATTTGACGTCACATCCTTTTTAAATAATTTATTTAGTATAGTACATCTTAACCTCGATATAATGACCCAGACTGAAATTTCGTATTCTGTTATTTTCTACTAACTCACAAATATATATATATATATATATATATATATATATATATATATATATATATATATATATATATATATATATATACTAGCGCGTCTACCCGCATAATATTTCACAATAGCGGAGGATACCTTCGATCGAATAGGATTGGGAACAGGCTAACACCTTTCCTAAAGGAAGTCCGAAGCAGTTTAGTGTCGTGGCTGGGAGACATTCTATTTAATACATAACTTATGAGAGATTACCACTCAGTGCTAGACTGGACTTAGGCGTAATGTTTATGAGGGGTCGACCCCGTACTTCCCCAAATGACCCAAATTGAGTAGTACCACTATTGTAATAGCATATACATATACATATACCTAAGCCTCATTTAAATAGGATATAGTTTCTGTCACTTTTACTAATCATTTCGTTAACTCTGTCGGTAGAGCAAGGGAAGTCAACCACTAAGCTGCTGCGTTTGAATCTTGCTATGTCTAGCACACCGATGAGTCGTAGAGACAGCGAAACATATGTCTGTTGATAACTATACTTATATATTTATGCACACACATACATGTATATATATATATATATATATAATTACAAAAAAGATATATTATTCTTTTAATATACATAGGCATATGTCTCGTATTCACTAAATTATACATGTGACTATATGCACATGTGACCCCAGCCGCATGATTCGAACCACATACCTCAGTCTCCATTGACTTTTGGGATTCTATATTTTCATCAATGTGGTCGCCGTTATAACCGTATGAAATGAATCCTACTTATATGTTACAAACATAGTATGTCTCAATCAGTGTTCTATGTCTGAGGAAAGGAACATCCAATCAGATCAATTGTAGATCTGAATTGAGTTTCTAATGGCAAAGTGTGAGTTCGAACCGGGCAGTCGGCATATCAATTTAGATCTGCACTGATATCTATAGTTTTATCATCCCCTTTAATAAAGATGAGGTACTTTAAGATAAAAGTGTTTGTGTCACTTGAGCAGTAATGCGAATGTTTTCTACTGGAGTTGAACCCTCAAAGATACATTTAAACATTACCGAATTATAAGCAGTATGTACACGTCTAATTCGCACATTCGATATTGTGGAAACTTTGTTATAGATGTTGAGTTACTAGACTCAATGCCTCAAGTTTGAACCGGGCGGTTTGAAAATACGTTGTGGATCCACACTGATAAGCCTTTAAAATGTAAAACAAGATTGCCTATTGATATAAATAATTTAATTATATTCATAAGTATATATATATATATATATATATATATATATATACATGAGAAAGGAAGGATGAGAGTAATCCGACGTAATGGGAAATGAAAAAGGGAAGACCAAGAGATATTTTTTAATATTGACGGATGTGAGTGAAACACTTCCATCCCTCCCCTTTTTCACTCACAGCTGTCCCCATTCATTTTACTCTCTGCCACTGCCTGACTTCTCTCAGCCCGGACCTTTTTCCAGCGCTCTTAGTAGCCACGACTACTACTTTTTCTCATCAACCCATCATGTCAACCCAATATTTCGATGTACTTGCATGACATTTTTCTTAAAATTATCATCAATAGGAAGTCTTACAATAAATACGAAACGTTCATGAATATATAAAATATATCTCTTGGTTTTTCTTTTTTTCATTTCCTATATATATATATATATATATATATATATATATATATATATATATACACTCGTATACGATTAGCATAATCCCATACTGATCAATACATCATTAAACTGCATTAAGTCAGTAAGGCAGACAGCGATGCAGGCAATTTCTCTGATATTAGATATCCGGCAATCACCATTAATCAAAATCTCTGAATTTGACATTCATCATACTAATATTAAAAATAGCAATGGACAGTTAGTGTTTGTATCTAAATGATATTGATAAGCCAATATAATTCAGCATGGACGGTGGAATTATCCAAACAAAAGACAAACAAAAAAATGTTTACTCTAAAATGGCAAATACGTTCCACCCCCAAGAGGATATAAATTGGAAAATGTTTGTGAATAAATTTTCTCTGTTTTCTTTTATTTCAGAATGAGGGATGACCATTCAATATGTGCCCACTCTTGCCGACACCATACACTGTCAGTCGACTTGCCTTTCACGCAATTGCATGTTGACGTCATGACAATTTCCCGCGTTAATGACAACTATTTATAAGTTAAAAATTAATCTCATTAATTCAGTCATTATGTTCGTCTGAGTAATTATTGCAATCAACGTTGAATACAAAAAATTCACGGATCTGCAGTAATTGCATTTGCCAAAACAGTGCATCGATTTATTTAAGAATTGATGAGAGGGATTTAATCGCTATTAAGCCTCTTCAAACATATAAATACGCCACTTTAGTCTTGTTCATCGATATAAAACTTGCTCCATATTTAAGGCATCTGTTTTATGACATTTAAGTTAGACGTAAATTGCATAAAATTTTACGATTCATGAAATTTCAACAAATTTTAATCATATCTACACCGTGCAACTATTCTTACAAAATAGTTTAATCGTTAATAGAAGGAAAAAATGATTCCCATCACCCTGGAAAATTTCGCGAGTTTTCCCAGTATTTAAAAAAATATGGAAATCGGTCCTCTTCATTTCATTATACACAACTCTTGTATAAGTTGTTAGAATCTGTTATAAATGTCAACCACCACAAGAAAATAATCTACTCATAAAGTCAATATCAACAGCTGGCTTGTTCTTTTTTGTTTTGTTTTTTAACATAGTTCACCCCAAACAATGCAGGCCGCCACTGTAGACGTAAGGGGCTACTTAGAAAAAGCGTGAAAGTTTTTTTTGGGTTCAACCTAAATTTGGAGCTGTGCAGCGAGATGTCTGTTTACATTAGTTTTAAATTTCTGCATGTCAGTACCGTCAGGAAAACAGGGAGCAGGTTAGGAGTTCCAGAGTCCAGCAGTTCGAGAAAAAAAGCTTTTGGAGTAGAAAGCTCTTAGGCATCTGGGAACAACCACAGTGAATGGATGGGATTTGGCAGACTGTCGGGTTGGTCTAGTGAATTTACGTCGTGAGGGGGCCAGAGCAGCAAGGTCATCAGAGCACAATCCATTGAAGTACTTGTAAAACAGGCAAAACGAAGCAACATTGGGGCTGGAGCTTTGTAGATAATGATGGACCTATTAAGTTGGCGACTCTTTTTTGGACCTTGTCTAAGAGGGAGAGACTAACGGGTGATGCACCAGCCCAGATGTAGCAACAATACTCCATGCATGGGTTGATGGTGGCTTAGGAGAGATATAGGATAATGTTAGGTGTGAGAAGTTTACTGGCACGGTAGATGGAGCCCACCTTCTTTGCAGCAGCCCTGGTAATGTTTTTAATGCATTTATTCCAGTTCATATCTGTGAAAGTTAGGCCGAAGGGTTTTGACTGTAATATCACACGGAATCAGTAAATCTATTAAGTGAGGGTATTTTATAGGGTTTAGTACACATGTTTGCGTTATCAGCTATAAAACATCTAGAAATGTCTTCCTAACAATACATATGTTTGATAGGTTTATACACGTAGTTATTGATGATTAGATGTCTAAAGCAAATAATATCAATGCAGACGTTCCGCAAGTATCCATTCTGGGCCCAACTATCTTCGACATATTGGAAACTGATCTCTATAATCCTATTCTGAGATTATTCGTTGCCATCTATATAGATCACACAACCATCTACGACAATACTACGAAGAGAATTAATGATGAAGATCTTTCTGATTCTTTCTCTTACGATCTGAAGCATGTGGCACAATGGTGAAAAAGTCGCTCGTTATTTTAATACCTCTAAAACCAAGATTATCTTCTTTTACAAAAAAAACGCTCTGCTTCTCACTTTGCCATAGTTGACCTGAATTGCTCTCTTCTTAAAGCATTCCTTTACTGTGATAGGCTCTGAAGACGACTTTCACTCCAGACCTGAAATGGAAGACTTACATCACATCTGTTGATAATTTTGCCACAAATAGTTTGATCATTCTAACACTTCAGAACATATCTTACCCCTGGCGCAATCGTCTATCCGTATAAGAGCCGTATAAGTATTAAGATGGAGTACTGTCCTTATAGCTGAGTAGCTGCCACTCAGAGCACTTTTTTCTGCCTTGACAGCGTATAAAATCGACTTCGAAATCCAGTGGGAGTGTTTCTCCGTTTCCCTACATCATCTTTCTCACAAAATAATAATAATAGTATTTCTCTATTCTCATGGTAAGTGACCAACTTAGCTCAAATCCATGGTTCACACTCTAAACTATTCACAGTAGAAACTCACTGTGCAACAAACACATGAAAGACCATTCGTCTCTCTCTCTCTCTGTATGAAAAACTAAACAGAAATTCTATAAACAAAGTTTCTTTCGACTATAAGTTAGATAATGAATGTAGTAAGTAATATTCTGCCAATTTTACCGAGGATTTTAAATTATTGATAGGTGATGACACATTAGTAAAAGAAAACAACAAATAAAACTCATGAGACACCAATTCGCTTAAAGAACAAGATCATATATATATATATATATATATATATATATATATATATATATATATATATATATATATATAACAAGATCTTTAATCTCTTTTCACCGGACACCTTATCTACGGAAATTCACCAACTGGACAGACTCCATATCTTTACACGCACACTCTTACTCTCCATTACTTTATATTTTTTCAATTTTTTAAATTGTGGCTTTTCCACTGCCAACTTATCAATCTATGTAATTCTTCTGATGATAAGATTGTAATCTTTGAAAAACCTTGGCTTAAGGAAAGAAAAATAAACATGTTTTTACCGAGTACAGCTTGCATTGAACAATCTAAGTTGAAATAGATTTGTCATTCGTACATATTTATCTCTCTTCTCTCTTTTATCTGTTATATATATATATATATATATATATATGACTTAGTTCACCCCAAATAAGGCAAGTTGCCACTCGAGATCTAATAGGCTACTGACAATTAGGGTGAACGTTTTGGAGGTCATACTAAATTGAGAGCTGTGCAGTGAGATGCTTGTTCCCGTTAGTTTTAAATTTCTGCATGTCGGTACAGTCATGGAAACAGGGACCAGGGGGAGTTACGAACCGGCAGCTCGAGGAAAGAAGCTATTGGAGGAGAAGGCTTTCGGCATCGGGGATTTGTGATCGGGGTTCGCGCCCACCGACCGTTGAGAATTAATCCCTACACTGAAGATTGCGTTAGCATGAAACATCGATGTCTGTGAGTATTAAAATAATTAATAAATATTTATTTATAAATATTATTGTTTATCAGCCCCCTCCCACAAAGGCTGGGCACTCTCGAGTAACTTTAATAACAAGCAGTGCAAATAGCTATATGCACGATCCGAACGCCGTTCGTAAGATCACTCTATACTGCTTGGTATCTAGCCGCCGATTCGCTATTTACATTTAAAATTTCTCTATATTTACTAACTAATTGGCTATGGCCGATGGATAAGATCCTCGACTACGAATCAGTGGCGATTTGTGATCGGGGTTCGCGCCCACCGACCGTTGAGAATTAGTCCCTACACTGAAGATTGCGTTAGCATGAAACATCGATGTCTGTAGGTATTAAAACAATTAATAAATATTTATTTATAAATATTATTGTATATATATATATATATATATGATAAAATACGCATATTTTGTTTTTTGTGAATCTTGACATTTAGGAGGTGGGTATGTATAATTGTTATCTTTTAGGTTTTATCAACCGAGCATTATGAATTTTCAAATATATATTCTCATCCAGCAGATGAGTTACATCGGCACATTATTTTTGAAACATTACTATTTAGGGAAATCGCCAACCCAAACTCGCACCTGCCCCCGAAACTGTTGGAATAATTAAGATACAAAATATTTAATATAGACATAAATTGTTTTACATCAAATATTGCGTTATATTAAGTAATATTATCTTCAAAAGGATTTGTGCACGCGCGTGAGTGGAAATACTATGCATCTGCTCGGTAAAATCTTACACTATTGAAGTTATAAATACGAGTTATGGAATATGTATCCGCGGCAATAACCTTCTTGGCTTTTGGCTCAAGAAAAGTGTAAGGTCTGTTCTGATGCTGAACTTATTCTATTCTGTCCTCGGTCAGTGAAAAAGTCCTTTTAGAGTGATGATGATACGGAGTGCCACTTTTGGAGCTGGGTTTTCCTCGCGTAAAAATCCGACCTTGTGTTTAATGTTGCGCTTGTGTGGAGGCAACTGAATAGAAACAGGGGTAGTACGGTGAGAACATTATTTTTGTAAAATTACAATGTAGGGGTTGTTACTTAAACCGTACCCATCCCTTTTCCCTAAGAAAGAAAAGAAACATTAAAATGTTAAACTAATGCTATATTTATTGCTTATACCAATACTCGGACGGGTATTCTACTACTGATAAATAAATCAAGGGAGGCGCGAAAGCGCTCTATCCCTTAATAGACCTCACGAATGGCCTATGCTGGAAATCTCATTTCTCTGAACAATCATAACTCAAAAACCAATAAATCAAATTAGTGAAAACTTTGCACAAACATTTTATTTAATATGTTCTATAAGTGTGTAGAATTTCAGCATCATTAGACAAGTACACCCAGAGATCCAGAAAATTAAATCATGAAATCATGTTATCTGTGTGTGCGTACGTATGTGCCACCCTGCATCTCATCAACTATTTGATGGATTTAGCTTATTTTTGGCAGAGATAGAGGGTCTAGGATCTAGTTGATGGAAATTTAATTTCAGTTTACCATATACCTTAGTTTCCAAGAAAATTCAAAAAAACCTTATGAGAAGGCATTGTATTGAGGCATAGCCTTTACAAAAGTACTGACATTCCATGAAAAATGCCAGTATACTGAAATTATATGCCCTTAATATGGTTAAGATGAAAATTCATATACACTAAATGTACAAAAGCAAGGAAATTCCCAAATTTTTAAACTTTTATTGTCATTAAGGGTATGACTACATATCACCCAACCCATTTCATTATCACATCACGACAGTATTAATCTCTATGCATGAGTGGATGAAGTATGTGAGGTGCGCTGAAGACACATTCCTACCAGAAAAACACATAGCCCTGTTGTGCTCGCATACCCTTAATGAGAATAAAAGTGTAAACATTTGGGAATTTCCTTGCTTTTGTACATTTAGTGTATATGCATTTTAATCTTAACCATATTAAGGGTATATGATTTCAGTATACTGACATTTTTCATGGAATATTATATAGACCTATTAAATTTGGAAAACATAAAAACTGGACCAAAACTTATTAGCTCGGCCGATGGTTAATAATGATAAAGGTATATATATATATATATATATATATATATATATATATATATATATAGAGAGAGAGAGAGAGAGAGAGAGAGAGAGAGAAAACTTAAAGAAAGAGGCAAAGTCTCTTCAAAAAGTATGTGTTAGATGCAGATATTTTTATTAAAATCAATAAATTATTTTCTTTTTCATCTTGACTTTTTTTCTAATAATTTCATTCGGTATCACAAGCTTAATCAGAGATTTAAACAAATAAAATGTATTAACCTTATTTCTCTTCGTAAGAATCCTTCCTGGTCTGTTAAAAGTGACGTCTGATGTTGTGTGGACTATACAGAGTAAATGTCTCTTTTAAATTTGAACTTTAATCGCGCATGATCGCTGGTAGATATAGATTTGAGACAGTTAACTTTTTAAGCACTTTTAAAATTTAAAACTTTGAAAAAGAGGCAAAATACCTTAAAAAACCATGTGTTAGATGCAGATATTTTTTTATTAAAATCGAAATATATATTTTTTCATCTTGACTTTTTTCTAATAATTTCGCTTGGTATCACAAGCTTCATCAGAGATTTAAACAAATAAAAGGTATTAACCCAATTTTTTTCTCATAAAAATCATTTCTGGTCTTTTAGAAGTGACGTCCAATGTTGTGTGGACTTATAGGAGTAAATGTCTCTTATATATATATATATATATATATATATATATATATATATATATATATATATATATATATATATATCACTTTTCTCCAACTGTTGATGGAAGAACAATTGCATTTAATGAGGCGTATACAATGGACCATTTTACATGCTTATTGCGTTTCGGCGTTAGAAATCCGGGCTGGTGAACTAACCAATAGACTCTCTCTCTCTTTCTCTCTCCGTCGCTATCTCTTTCTTGGCCAAGCTTTAAAAAAGAATGGGCAGACGGGAAGGACATGGAGGAACGCTGGCTTCCTGTGAAAAAAAACTTGAAGAAACTGTGTACGGATGCCTGAAAGTGCTACAACAATTTTTTATATTTTTATTCATTATAATTTCAGACTTTTCTTTTTTTCACATTAATTTCAGACTTTTCTTTCATCATATTCTAATAATTAACATAATACAGACTATTTGAACAATAATGTATTTGTTTTTATTTGATTGTTTTCAAAACATGTCTTTTTAATAATAGTGAAAACCTTTTTTCTTGGAAATGGAGTAAATTTTACAGAATGTGCTTCGATGAACTTGACAATATCCCTGACCCCTCTGACTAGCTACACAATTACACCCTTCTACTATAGAGGTCCTAACATACCGGAATATTTTCTATTGTAAGTACACATTATTTCGGGCCACAAGCGTTTCGATTTCCTCTCCTGCTTGTTATTTCACCGACCGTACATTCTTGCAGAAATTTAAGTGTTATGTTGACGAAGATTTTGCTGCACCACTCACTTAATTAGAGTATCTCTTTGCGTCTCTATTGCAATATGCCGTGTTAAGGCTTAATGAAAGTTACAAAATAATAATTTAGCGATCAATTATTATTAAACCCAAGAGCCAGTTTTAGTTGTAATTTCCTCCCTACTCTCTGTTCCGCCGAACGTACTAACTTTCATAAATGTAATAGCACTAATCATTTCGCTGCCCCAAATCTCACCTCTTCTATACATTATGCCCCTATTACATTATCCCTTTACGCTTAAGGGGGAAGATGCATTTTATGAGCGAACAAAAGTTTAAAAAATAATACAAATATAAAAACGAAAACAAACCAAATCCAACAGTCAGGAAGCGACTTATTTACATAAAAAAAACACCTCAAACTAAACCAAAGAGTCAGAAAGCGACTTATTTGCAAAATAAATACGCCAAACCAAACCAAACAAAACCAAACAGCCAGAAAACGAATTTTCCATATTAAAAATACCCCAAATCTAATCAAACCAAACGGTCAAAAAGCGAACTTTTCACATAAAAAATCCGCCAAACAAGTCAGAAAGAGACATTTGCACATCAAAATCCCCAAACCCAACAAAACCAAACAAAACCAAACAAAACAAAACAGTCAGACATTTCACGCTTCTCGTCTAAAGAAAAAGAAACAAATCAAACCAGACAGTCATGACGAGACCTTTTCGCATAAAAAGTACCCCCATAAACGAACACTAACAGTCAGAAAGCGATCTCTTTACACATAAAATACCCCAAAACAAACCTAATTTTACAGTCCAGAAATGCCCCTAAACGAATTAAACAAACAGTCAGAAAGCGCACTTTTCACGTAAATAATGCTAAAAAAAACAAAAAACAAACAGTCAGAAGGCCACCTCTTTGAGTAAAAGTACCCCATAACAAACAAAAAAAACAGTTAAAAGCGACGTCTTTAAATAAAAAAAATGCCCCAAAACAAACACAACTATCAAGTCAGAAAGCGTACTTTTCACATAAAAAATACCCCCAAGCAAACCAAACTAAGCAGCTAAGACATATTTACATAAGAAATTCCCGAAAAACGACCTATTCACATAAAATACCCCCAAAACAAACTAAAACAAACTGTCAGAAACACCACTCTTTATATAAAAATACCTTCAAACAAAACAAACCTAAGAGTGAGAAAGCGACTGTAATGAATAATTACGAGTAACTTTCCTTACTCTGACTTATCTCCCTGCTTCTACTAACCACTATAAATAGTAGCACTAATACTGTACCGACATTGTGTACTGAATAAAGCTTTCCCAAGTTACGTCTGTTCTCGTTAGTCATTACAGCGACCTCATCATATAAAAAAATACCCCAAAGCAAACCAAACATTACGAAAGCGCATCATTTACATAAAAATGCCCCCAAAGACACGAAACGAAACCATCAGAAAGCGAAAATGAAAAATGCCCGAAAAAAATTAAACCAGGCGGTCAGAAAGCAGACCATTCACAAAAAATGCCCCCAAACTAACCAAACCAGACAGTCAAAAATCGCACTTAACAAAAATGTGGCCCAAAACAAAACAAATCAAATAATCAGAAAGCGAACTGTTCACAACAACACATCATTAATTTACAACTTGTTAATTAAATTGTTTACAAGATTCCATCATAAACGCTACACAGTTTGAATATTTAGAAACAAATAAGATTAGACATATCTGAAGTAACATCGTCTCATCTTATCTTTCCTTATCGCCGAAGAGAGACATAAATATTTCCCAGTTAAAATGTTGTACCTGTGACGTATATGAGCAGTCTGTCTTTGTTAAATTCTTTGTGCGTCTAATTACTTCATTCGCTTTCCTTTGTTATCTGTATTTCGTACTGTCGGCGCGAAGAGACACTCAGCAAGACGCAGAAACGACGCCATGTTCGGTGTCTGCTTTTCAGTTTCCTATTATCTCTCAAGTTAAACCGTGTAATTAACGGCATAATTAAATAATCGTTCGATAAAGCTGCTAAAACGAAGCGCAGGATAATCCCGCTCTGTCTAGGAGTGAGAATTAAAGTCAAGTCATGAAACACGTCGTCTTTTTCATACGTTTTTCTTTAAATTCCATCGGTTATACTTTTTTATTTTATTTTTTGTTTTGAATGTGAACTGAACAATAAATTGGCGCGAGTGAATCCGTGGACATAATCGAACGAAATGGCTCCCAGCCTTGTAACACATATCCTTCCCTATGTTGTTCTTTTAGAACCGCTTTAAAATTGTGTAATTAGAGACTGGAGAACAATATAATGATACCTTTTCGTAATGATAATGGCGTATTCTCATACCTGAGTTTATATTAATTGCGCTTAAAATTACGTCGAAATATCTTCAGTATCAACTTAATTATTCTACTTTGGATATAACATATTTTGTATTCTTTAAAACATGAACATTTAACGATAGGCATATTCTCACATACATTAAAATGTATAAAACTTAAGTAATAGTTATATATATATATATATATATATATATATATATATATATATATATATATAGTATGTTATTTAAAGGCTGCGGACAATGCAAAGTCCCGGGTATGATGTAAGCTGGAAGGAACAAAAATAATAAATATCGAATTCGAGTAAAACTCCGTCTGTGCAGAGAATACCCATGTTGGTAGATTCTCACCACAGACGGAGTTTTCCTCTGGTGTTTATTATTTTTGACAAAGTGAAGTTTCTTTTCCCGAAATATTAAATAAATGATTTTTAATAATCATCCAGACAACATGCAAACAACTAACACCGCACTTGCTGTTATGTAAGATTTTAAGAAAAAATAAATAGTAAGTCCCATTTCGAATTCGATTCATTATTTTTGTTCCTTCCAGCTGACATCCTACCCGGGACTTTGCATTGCCCACACATTTTTAAAAACATACTACTACTATTCCCAACAATGCTTCAAGCAAACTACCATTTACTATATATATATATATATATATATATATATATATATATATATATATATATATATATATAATTCACCAACAAAAGTGTGTGAATAATATGCTTACGGTCAACATTTACCCAATCGTGACCAATCCTTGGACTTGTCATTAATTCAGTTTTCATCCCAACTTGATCCGGCGTTCTGCACTAGAATAAACTAGTCAGTAACCCGTTTTGAACATAACAAAATGAAAACCTGATCCAGTAGAAAAAAAGTTATTCAAAATATATGTGGTCATCAGCGTGTAAGATAACGACTTTGAATAATCATAACTATTTTTATTTAAAACAAATATTTATTTATTTAACCCAAAATGTAGCAAACAGCTCAAGGGATCTAAACATATAGATTTCTCGAAAAGAGTTTAAAATATGGAAGGGTTGAGCAGCTTAAATCGACAAAAATGCTAATTGAGTAACACATTGCTGCCCTTTAACTTGGTATAACCTTTTAAATTATACCTATAATTCAAGGATGGGAGAATTGAAAGATACAAACTCCATGTTAGTATTAAGAAGATTGGTGTGATATAAACAGAGCCGTGTGACTTAGTAGAAAAAAATAAAGTGATAATTGATTTTTGAAACTAAATTTTTCAGGAAAACAAACACCAAAAGGCTAAACTGAAAACTGCAGCCAAACTTTTAGATGAAAGAAAGATCCCCCCCAAAAGACCAAATTGAAAATTTTCTTATTAATGAAGAAAATGAAGAAAAATTGAAGATATTAACTCTTGGGTATGTTGAAGATGTAAACCCCCAAATATATGTATTTTTTTTCTATTAGTTTCGTATTGTTTTCTGAGCGGTGAAAGCAATATATTCCCTGTGAAATTGAAACTGGTGACTTTTTATATATGCTTTTTGTAGAAAAATAAAAAAATATATATGTATATAATTATTATGCTAAATAAATAATACTTTCTACAGTATACATATAAATTTTCATATCGTACTGGAAGACTTTAACGAATATTTGAACATGGTATATTTAAATGATTGTTGATAAATATGTAGATAGATATCATCATCACCCCTCCGCTAAAGAAAAATGAGCTTATACTTTTTTAGGCGATTACGTGTTGGAAAAGAAAAATAATTATTTCAGAATTCACAGTTTTGCATATACATTTTACATACATTACCACCCATTTCTGTCCGATCACTATCGGGATAGCGTTTTAAGAGCATATACCAATATTTGTCTGCAAACATATATACATTGCGTTGTTTTGGGGAGGGGAATAACACATCCATTAATCCTACTAGTAACCCTTTGTTCATGTAAAAACAGTCCCCCCAAATCTCTTAACTCTATCAATAACCTAAAGTCCAGATGGCAACCAAAGAAGTTTAACTAGAACGGTTACATACTTTGTTGACATTTTGGCTAGGAGAAACATGTATTATCAATTTTTGTATAATTTTGTATTTTTTGTTCAAATAAATATTGCAAAGTATCTGTTCTGATACTATACTTTATCTTTTCTCTCCTCGGTCAGTGAAGGAGAATCCTTCCAGACTAAGGCAATTTTCATCCTTGTGTTTACCTCGGTGCAATGAAAAATTCGGCAAAGGAAAATTTGGCAAAGGAAAATCCGGCAAACGAAAATTCGTCAATTTTGTCAAACAACGAAGGTTCAGTAAGTATGAAATAAATATCGATTAATCCAGTTAAGACTCATCTCGTGTCTTTCAATCGCATGCATGCGTGCCTATTTTTTCAAGCGATTCTCATGGATAGCTCTGCTTTTTAGGACGAATCGACTCTGAAACTTCTTGGTCTTTCTCTCTCATCCACTCTACCTTGGAGTTCATACATTAGATCTATTGCTCTTTCTTCTCGTAAAGTCGGTTCTCTCTATCGCTCCAAACACTTTCACACACACGAGGCTATTCTCTATCTTTACAAATCAACAATCAGACCATGTATGGAGTAATGTTGTCATATGTTGGCTGATAAATCCCTGCCCCATTTGAAGGTTCTTGATAAGGTGCAGACACGTGTCTGTAATTTGATTGCCCTAACCTTTCTGATTCTCTGCACCCTTGCACGCACAGACGTGATATTGCTTGTATAAGTCTTTTCTATGAACACTATCATGACATGTGTTCTTCAGAATTATGTGATCTATTTCCCGCTTCTTTTGGTCCAGCTCGTTTGACCCTTGGTCTAATTAGCCCCATTAATTCGCTCTTTTGATACCTCATTGTAATATTGCTTCCGATTTCAGTAGCTTATTTCCAAGAATCGCAGGCCTGTGGAACTCTCTTCCTCCTGACGTTTTTGCTCCTACCTATAACCTTGGTATTTTCAAGACAAAGGCCAATAGGTATATGCTGTCTTTTTGATAATCATATTTGTTCTTGTTAGCTCTTTAAATCAGAGTGACTTCATTCTTTGTCTGGAGCGATAACAAATTAAAAATAAATATAAGTAAACAAGATGCCGTTACATTCCAAAGGCCAAGTTTTTATTTATCGCAAGAAACATTCTCAAAACACTCCACTTTTAGTCTAATTTTTTAATAACTCGTTTTGTTCATAGAAGACCAATCAACTTTAGTATTTCAACATTGAGTCTGTCATCCTGGACCTCTTCAGAAAGTACAAAAAGTTGGTTGGTTTCCGATGACGAAACGAGTTTGTAAAAATATTGCACTAAGGATTTACTCTGTTAAGAAAGTTTCGATAGATAAATAAAAGTTTGGCTTTTGGAATGTAACTGGATCTTGTTTAATTATATATATATATATATATATATATATATATATATATATATATATATATATATATATATATATATATTTATATATACATATATATATTTATGTGTGTGTAGTTATTTCTATTTAAAGGGGTGACACACTTCTGAATTACGTTCATGAGAGCCTTAAACTATATCTATAAAGTTAGGTATGCGTATATGTTTATATATTTGCATGTATATGACTCACTACTAAGCTAATTCACCCATTGTTATGCAGTTAGGCAGAAACCCTCATAGGCGAAAAGGAGGCTAATGTTGGCTATATTTACTTTTGTTATGTTTCATGCTAATTGTGAAAATTCAGATCTGTCGAATTATTTTGCACTTTAACAATAGGTATTAGCCATCATGATTAAGAAGTATTCTTTAAATTAACACATATTATCAAATGGGAAGTTATTTCCATAGTATCTGCCTAACGCATTATCTTTTAGAATACGCCAATACTGCTTAGACAAATTAATTCATTTATGAAATACACATAGTAATATAAAATAGTACTTTCTATCTTGTGTTTATTATTTTTTAGACATTTATTATATATTATACTTAACCCTTTTATGCATGATTCTTGCAGAAATTCTACGTACTTGATCTAACTTGTTCTTGAACCCAGTACGTTCAAGTTGAGCTGACCTCTGAAAAAACCTGTAACGACTAATAATGGAGGCAAAACGTATTCCTCAATGTCGCTGACCCTCACAAAAAGAAATATAATTGGTCTAATCAGAAGTTATGATAATTTATGATCAGTTTTTTCTTTGTTGTTCTGGAACAACACTATGCATGTCGAACTCGGGAATCATTATGGAATTTCGCAGTTTCATTATTTAGAAAATAATTAATTTATTAATACTCTTATTTTAGTAAAGTTCGCCCCCCCCCAAAAAAAAATAATAAATTAAGATTTTATGTATTTTTACATGATTACATGTAAATTGTCTTAAAAACTTGTCGGTAAAAATAATTTAAAAACATATTTTTAGAATTTAGAGGAGGGATCAGTTCCGAACAAAAATGTAACATGAAATTTCGGACAAACAGGTGGTGATGTTCACCGACATAAACACTATATAATATTGTGAAGGACATATCATCTATTTTTGAAAGAGATCGTTTGGTTTGGTTCTACTTTACAAAATATACTCTCCTTTCGGATTATTTAATGTAGAATCTGGTCATTTTGATAAAGGTTTTTATGCTTCAAGCTCTTCATGTCTTAAAATATTTATTCATGGTGTTTAGTGTAGTTGTTTTACGGCATACCAACCGCTTTCGGATTATTTAATGCCGAAATATAACAGTTTTTATGCTACATGTTATTTATATCTGCACACATTTATTCATCATGTTTGGTGTGGTTATTTGTAATGGAAAAATATTGTTTTTGTTTTTAGTTTTGCAGAACAAGATTGAGTTTTTCTAAGGGAAAGGAAAAACAATAACATCATTGCTTGGTTCATTTTAAGTCAGGAAGCTGGTATCTTCAGACCAACTAATCTTGTAGCACCAGATTTTAAAGGAACATACATTTTGTATGTGTCTGTATGGGTTTAAAAAATTGGCATTTTTCATGTTGAAACCTGGTACATGGCCGCCCGTGGATTGTCCACGTTGGTGGAGAGTAGAGGCGTGGTCAATATTGAATACCAGACGTAACAGACATCGGTTCATGACACGCGTCGCCCATATCTGTTTACGTTGCGAAAATCCGTCCGCTGTGTTACAGATAACCTCTTAGAGCATTGAGACTTCTTAAGAAACTAAAGGTGCTATGCTACCAGCATAAGTTGGTAAATAAGATAATTGTCGAAAAAAGCCTATCAATGTAACACGGGTTTAACCCCGAAACTATCGTGACTAGTAACGTAGTTATTATCTTTGACTTTCAGTTACGTTGACTTTTTTCGTATATAATTATTTCACATTACAAAGTGTGAAGCGACTGTATCTAATTGGTTAACGACAGGGACTGGCAACCTGAGTGTGCGAAGTTCGAATCCAGTTTGTTCCACAGAAAAACTTTAACATAAGATGTTGGTAACCTTCACGTGGTCCATCCCTTAATTAACCGATGTCTTTCTATAAATAATTCTGACTAGAAAGATATCAGGAAAACCAATGCCAAACATATACACATCTGATACATACGAAATGAATGAATGAACTTAACAAGGATGAGACATACCATTTATAATACGAAGTGTCGATGTTTCCGTCTACCGTTAAATAGAAACACCTGCTTTGAAGCGTATGGTGCTATCTTAGGAACGACATTCGAGACGAACGAACTTCGAAAAATACTAGCTCGTATAAGCTTCTCTTTTTCGTCTTTGTTCGTTTCAATTAATAGAATTTCTTTGATATTCTAAATTTGTTGTCCACATAAAACGTGACGAATATATTGCAAAAGTCAATTACTTATAATGAATTAATGTACAATAAGGCAACACACACTAGACAAACCTCCTTTTAGGGTTGTGGTGCCGTCTCAGGCAGGCGAGATATGAAAAAAGATACTAGATTGCATAAACTGTTGTTTCATTTCCTCTTCTTTTATTTTTATTTCTTCATCAGAAACTTTTAAAGAATATAAGAAACATTAACATATTAGGGTTAGAGTTTGAGTTAGGGTAAGGGTTATGGTAGAGGTTTTGACTGATATTGGGGTTTCGGTTAGAGATAGTGTTAGGGTTGGAGTTGTTGTTATATTGAAAAGAAATGAAGAGAAAGTAGTAAGCCGAACGAACAAACACAGTAAAATAGTAAATACTAAAAGTTGGTAGTTCTTTTTTCACATTCGCTTGTTTCGCGTGTCGTGTCTGAGACGGAAACATAACCCTAAAAAAATAAAAACTGTAGACGGCAACATAGCAACTTTCTTTACAATAATATATTGTACGTTTGGAGAAATTGGTTTCTGAAATTTCTATTGAGATGAGTTATAAGAAATCGGATTCAATCTGATTATTTAAAAATCCCCCCTAAATATTTGCCTTCGATTTTAAATCAAAATGGGATTACATAATACACGCGTTCATTCCGTGTGAAAATTATGGAATAAGTGTACAGAAAGTAAAATAATTGAAAGATCAATACTTAAAAATGCGATGCGGTGAACTTTCGCAATCTCAGTTAGTTTGGTCATCTTGTTTTGCTTTAAGGATTATATATTAATAAACTTCTGATTGTAAATGGGTCAACGCATCCCAGGAAGAGGCTTCGTCGGTCTATAATACGATGACGCTTACATTTTATTGTTTGTCTGCTTCATATAAAGTGTCGGATTCAAGGGAAATAATCCAATTAACTCTCTCTTTTCTCGTCGGAGTAATAGTTGCTTCCCTTGGCATAACAAAAAAGAGACGGTGATTTGTTATAAATATAATGCTTTAATTTATTTGTTAAATTTATTTACAAATGAACTAACGGGTCTCGGACTTTCGCCTATTTCTCACTCAGACTCTCTCTTTCCCCCTTATCTCTCTCACTCTTTCTCTTTTTTCACAGGTCTGCTTGTCTGTCATATTCTTCTACCTGGACACCAAGCCAACCTGAAAAAATAAACTTTGTTTCCATTGTCCGACATAAATACTTTGTTCAATGCCTGTGGTCTCATTATCAATCATACATTTCTCGGATAATAACACTGTCTTGTCCGTCGTGTAATTGGCCGGCATAAGCTATGACAAAGGAATGATTCCGCTTTGTCATTTGTTTCCAAAATAATCCATGTGCATTTGTTTCTTTTTAATTTTGACATTAAATCTGTCTGCGCATTCTACTTCAGGTCTCACCTAATAGCCACTCGATCTGTCACGCTTATGGTTGAAATAATATTTCCTCGCTAAACGCGCAAATTGAATGATATCTGTAGAAAGAGGTAGACATAGGTAAGTAATTTAGTAAATTAGTCCACGTATATTTATAAATGTGTCTGTCTGTTCACCGGTCGATCGGTACGTCTGTCTCGCTTTAGTTAGATATATAATGTTACCAATCCGTTTTGCTTAGGATTTACATATCGTAAACATTCGTTAAACACGGTATATTTGTATCATTGGGATTATTCAAACTACGCTATATTTATATTATTGGGATTATTCAAACAACGTTATATTTGTATTATTGGGATTATTCAAACTACTGTTCTAATTTTGGATGTTATTTTGTTCTCTTTCATTTTATTCACCCAAAGAATTCCGACTGAGACATAGGGGATTAGGGGATACATTTATAGTGGCCATCCTAAGAGATGAGTTGAACAACGATATATTTATTCACATTACATTTACATTTCTGCACGTTAGTACAGTATGGGAAACAGGGATGAGAGAGCGGATTCCAAATGTTAGCAGTTCGAGAACAGAAGCTTATAGTAGAAAGCCCCCCCCCCCGGTATCAGGGGACATCCACAATGAAGGGATGGGATTTTGCTGAAAATCGTGCTAAACATCAGAGCAGCAAGTTCCTCTGGGCGCATTCCATTGCAGTAATTGTAAAACAATTACCATGGTGCAACATTGCGATGATGGGACAGTGGCTGGAGCTTGGTAGACAGTGTTTTATAGAGACATTTAAACCTGTCTAATAGAGAGAGAGAGAGAGAGAGAGAGAGAGAGAGAGAGAGAGAGAGAGAGAGAGAGAAACTAGTAATTAATGTACCAGCCCAGATGTAACAATAATATTCTATGCATGTGCGTATGGTGGCTTTCTAGATATATAAGATACTGGCAGGTGTGAATAGCTTTCTACCACGAACTCAATTTTCTTTGCAGCATCCTTGGCAGTATCTTCTCTGTATCTGTTTCAATTATTGTTACCTGTGAATGTTAGATCGAGTAATTTAAATGATCGACTATCCGGCAGAGTGCTATTAGTCATGGCAATCGGTGGTTTAAAAACATTTATTTTTATAATTGTTAAAGGAAAGGGACTTTATTTTCCTAGCATTATACTAATCTATATAGTTACTTCTGTCTGTCAGTCCGTTCGAACTCTGTCCGTTGGTAAGTAACGTAAATTCGTATGAATCAGAATAGTACAACTTCGTTGAGCGGTTTGATTTTGTTGTCGGCATTCTTGCAAGGAAGGCCCGTAATGGTCGCCAACATTCCTAAACGAAAGTGGTATTATGGAATCGACTGGATTCGAACTTGCCACACCCAGGTCGTCACCCCCTACTCATTTTAATCGTTAAATGCTAAATTCTTAAATGTTCACGAAGTCTGTTTGTTAGGCGATCGTTGATTTGTCAGGGTTCAGTATAAACTATTATTTGGTTAGTTTGCCTATTGTTCTGTGAGGTTTTATTTTAAAATAGCATTTTATCAATACGTCTTTTCAAGTTTGAAATAACATTTCGTCGAGCGCCGTCTTCCATTCATACATTTTAATTATTACTCTGCGTCCATTGGCCTGTCACGCTTAGGTTTTAAATAGTATTTTGCTGGTTCGTCTGTAAGTCTGTCACACTCAAGTATTACATAGTATTTTGTCGACCCGTCGGTCATTGGTCTCCTTTGTGTAGGCTCCCAGTCTGTTCACTGATCTGTCACACTTGAGTTTACAATTGTATTTAGACGGCGTGTCTATTGGTCTGTCACGCTTAAGATTTTAATAGCATGTCGCTGTTTCTATCCGTTGGTGCGACACTCAAGTAGGCAATACTATTTTATCTGTCCGTCTGTCGTCGGTCTGTCGCATTTATTTTATTTACCCTTCCAGGAGGTTAGGCACACGACCAGCTGTTATTTGAAAAGCTAATGTACTAAGATTAGCGCACTCTGGTTTAA
Organism: Sepiola atlantica; assembly: GCA_963556195.1. Lineage (NCBI taxonomy): Eukaryota > Metazoa > Mollusca > Cephalopoda > Sepiida > Sepiolidae > Sepiola > Sepiola atlantica. Next base: position 192,528,939 of record OY744520.1, on the reverse strand, counting down.
AAAAAAAATGTCTGAGCAGCCCTTTCGGCATTCCCTGGTCGATGCGATTCAGGCGATTAGCGATTAACTATCCCATCTCAAAGAGAAGGTAAATCCAGAACAGAGCCATACCTCAAGCCGAAAGTAACAAAGCTACTATCGGACTGATTGTCGAGGACGTATCTCATACTAGTAAGTACAGAAATAAGTGGAGGTTATCGCATTCATGCTGTCTGTCAAGTCACTCCCTTGATCATTAACGCTTTAATTTGGAATAGCATTTTGTCGGTCATTGGTCTGTCACGCTTATGTATGAAATAACGTGTACACTTGTATGCCACACCTAAGTTTTAAATAGCATTTTTACGGTTCGTCCCTTGACTTGCTACCCTAAAGTATGAAATATTATTTTGTTCGTCCGTCTGTCATCGGTTTATCCCGCTTACTGTACCAGTTTATCTATTGATGTTGCACGCTTAAGTTTAAAACACCATTTTAAGGTTCGATGATTTGTCTCGCAGTCGTTTTAAATAGCATTTTGTACGTTCGTCAGTCTACGATGTGTCACGCATCATTTTTGAATAGATTTGAAAACGCTAGTTCCGTATTATATTAACAGTTGTTCTGAAGTTCTCTAGCGGCTCTCAACATGCTCTGCCCGTCCGTTGGGCGATCGATCTCGCCCTCGATGGCTGCATATTGAGTTTTACATCGGTATTTATTTATGATCGGATATATCGATTGTTAAATTATTTACCTGTAGAAACGTTTCCGGTTTGTCATTAATACAAGACGGAAATCAATAGATTCACGTTGTCGACCTGTTTCCAGCTGCTGCTTCTCTGACCCCTATCATCTCTACACGCATGAACACGATGTCATTTCTTTGTGTAGGGTATACTGTATATTTAAAAAAAAAGAGCTTAAGTCAGTTATGAAACTGCAGAACTCCGCCTGACTACGCAAGTTGAACTCCCGTCAAAATGTACAAACTTGAACAAATTCTTCAAAGTCAAGATAAAACGTCACTGCCATGTCCCTTCCCAGGTCGCATAAGAGGCGGTGTTCTATATGATCTCAGTAGCAGGGCTTTACGACGATAATATCGTCACATACTAATATTGATTTCATGTATATCTGTCTGTAGACATAACGACACTATTACTACTGAGGCTTAAACTAGAAGATGACAAAATTTAAATACTCACTTCCGATTTCGATACTATTTAAAATAAAGTACTATCTTTCAATGCTAAATGCAGAGGTGTGTGCTGTAATATAACTTCTGTTGTCATGGTACACTCTTCCCAGGCATTACTTCATTCGTTTTCTTTGGGGGACAAAGTAAAAAGTTCACTGCGTTGATTTAAACGGAAAGTGTTGAACGAATATATTATGCCTATTATGACTATGGTAGTGATACATGGGTACTCAATAATGCAGCAATAGAAATGTTCTACAAGCACTTTGGTGAAGTACAAGTCAGGGAATTCCGTCACTGTACCAACTTGGTTATCAGCCGCATTTTTAGTCAGCGGACACAAAAGTCTAACAGCAAGACGGGCTTCGGTACCATAGCCAATAAAGCTTCATCGGTGCCATTAACATCTATAAACTCCCATTCCTCCAGTACTTCGATACTCCGAGTGGCACAAGGCAAACATTTAACGCATTAGGCTCGGCATGAGACAACATAAAAGAAAGAAAAAAACACACTTGGAACAGACAACAGACTGGAGTCGACCATATCATCAGCACCATATACACGGTTAAACATAGATGGGCAGGTCACCTTTCGAGATCTAAAGACAACAGGTGGACATATAGAGCGACAGAATGGACCCCGAAGATATCGAAAAGAACAAGAGGAAAGCCAGAACCCAAATGGAGAAACGACCGCTACAGCCAACTTAGTCCAACTTGCCCAAGCCTAGCCAGGGATAAACTAAGGTTGAAGGAAATCCGCGAGGTGTTCCCTCTACAGGAGTGATCAAAAACCCTGATCATTATAAAAGAATGTCTAGATTAAATTGGCGCATCTAATTTGGATATGTCTACGAATCTCTATAAGAAGATTTGCTTATAAGCCAATGTGTCACGCTAACATTTTACATAGCGTTTTATTTGTGTCTGTTACATATACATTTTAGTAGTATTTACTTTTGTCGGTCACGCTTCAATTTTCAATAGCATTTTCAATAATCTGTTACGTTTAGATTTTAAAACGCGAATTATTTTGCGGGTCAGCTTCAATGTTAAATAGCATTTTCCATAACCTTTTTACGTTACAATTGTAAAAGGCTGTTTTTTACGTCTGGTCACGCATCAATTTTCAATAGCATTTTCTTTAATCTGTTACGTTTAAATTTTAAAAGGTAATTCCTTAGGCAGCTCACGCTTCAATTTTCAATAGCATTCTTTTTAATCTGTTACGTTAAATTGTAAAAAGCAATTTTTGGGGCTGGTCACGCTTCAATTTTTAATAGCATTTTATTTAATCTATTACGTTGAAATTAAAAAAAAACTTTTTTTTGGTCGGTTACGCTACATTTTCAATAGCATTTAAAAAATCTGTTACGTTTAAAATTTTTAAAAGCCAATTCTTTGGCTGGTCACGCTACAATTTTCAATATCATTTTTTATAATCTGTAACGTTTACATTTTTAAAGGCCAATCCTTTGGCCGGTCACGCTACAATTTTCAATAGCCTTTTTTATAATATCTTACGTTTAAAATTTAAAAAAGCAATTTCTTTGCCCGGTCACGCTTCGAATTTTAATGGCATTTTAAAATGTGTTATGTTTAAATTTTAAAAAGCAATATCTTTGGACGGACACGCTCTAATTTTAAATAGAATTTATTAAATGTGTTACGTTTGAATTTTAAAAAGCAATTTCTTGAGCCGGTCACGCTTCAATTTTCTATAGCATTTTAAAAATTGTTTACGTTTTAATTTTAAATAAAACATTATTTGGCCGGTCACGCTTTCATTTACAATAGAATTTTATATAATCTGCTACGTTTAAATTGTAAAAAAAAGCAATCATTTTGCTGGTCACACTTCAATTTTCAATAATATTTTCTTTAATTTATTACGTTTAAATTATAGAAAGCAAGTCCTTTGGCCAGTCACGCTACAATATTTAATAGCACTTTCTTTAATCTGTTGAATTTAAATCTTAAATTGAAATTTATTTTGCCGGTCACGCTGCAATTTGCAATAACATTCTTTTAAATGTTACGTTAAAATTGTAAAAATAAATGTCTTTCGCAGGTCAAGCTTCACTTTTCAATAGTATTTTCTCTAATCCTTAAAAGCTATTTCTTTAACCGGGCACGTGTCAAGTTTCAATAGTATTTTCATTTGTCTGTTGTGGTTAAATTTCAAATTGCTATTTATTAAGCTGGCCAGGTTTCAATTGTCAATGGCTTTTCATTTTGTACGTTGCGTTACGATTTTAAAAACAATTTACTTAGCCGGTAGCGCTTCAATTTTCAATAGCATTTTCACAAATCTGTTACGTTTAAATTTTAAAACACAAGTTTATTGGCTGATAACGCTTCAATTTGTGAGAGCATTGTCTATAATCTGTTACGTTTAAATTCCAAAAAGCTATTTCTTTGGCCGACCACGCTTTAATTCTCAATATTATTGCACTTACGTCGCTAATCTCAGCCTCATTTTAACGGGTTTCAAGTTATTGAAAGAAAACTGAGCTGCGTCGAATATTCAAGATGTTTTAATGTAACGCGCATTACCAGAGTGCATGTCATTCTCTTCCAATATTACGGTGTTGTCTAGTCGTACATGGTCTCTTGTTCTCAACCCGCCAAATAGAACAAAGAAAACACTTTTCATTCTGCGCTTTTAAATATTCCAAAGGGTTCCATAATGAATGAATTATGACAATATAAAATTTATCTTGACCATTCTGTATAAGCTTCATTAACTGATCATTTAAAAGTATTGTTATATATTTTTACGAATTTCTCTAACTCTCCAATACTCAGCCTGATGCATTGATTTGAATTGCACTGTCTACCATCAACTATTGAAATACGAGGAAAATACGCTATGCACCAATATTATTTCATACATATTTACCTAATACCCCACAATACGCTATGCACCAAACTTAATTGCATACATATCTTCCTAATACCCCACAATGCGCTATGCACCAACATTATTGCATACATATCTACCTAATACCCCACAATACACAATGCACCAATATTATCGCATACCTACCTACCTACCTACCAAATACCCCACAGTACGCTATGCACCAATATATTGCATACATACATACCTAATACCACACAATGCGCTATGCACAAATATTATTGCATACATATCTATCTAATACCCCACAATACGCTATGCACCAACATTATTGCATGCATATCTACATAATACCCCACAATACGCTATACACTAACATTATTGCATAAATATCTACATAATACCCCACAATACGCTATACACCAATATAATTGCATGCATACCTACCTAATACTACACAATACGCTATACACCAATACTATTGCATACATATTACCTAACACCCCACAATAGGCTATGCACCAATATTATTGTATACATATCTACCTAATACCCCACTTCCTACCTTATCTAAAATGATACTCTCATACCGTGAAATCCTTACAGGTACATATAGTATTTTATTAATAATGAGACGAGAGAGATAGTGTACGTGAGATGTATTACATAACTTAGAATAGGAAATTTTACTACAAATTAAGGTTATCAATTAAGTTAACGTGACGAAATAACTGATGTAAAGGAAGTTTAGAATGACGCGTGGCAGATGAAAATCGAAAGGCGTTATCTCGTTGTTTTGGTCTGAAAAGAAGGCAGACCTCGTCCCGAACTTCTTCTGCAGTTCACTTGATTTTATGAAATTAGCTTGTTGTGTCATAATAATGTAAAGAATATCGAAAAAGTATAAAACTACAACTGGGAAACCTAGGGGAAAGTATGTGTTTTATTGTTTTATTTGCTATGATAACTATTACCGCTGCTACTAAATTGAAGAGGTGAGGCAACAACTGTATCAAAACTGTAGCTACACCACAGTCATCAGCACACATTTCGTCTTTTAAAATGTTCTGATCTTCTTTGTTTTTGCTGGGGATAGGGCATCTTACTGGATGCAAGACATGCACTCGCTTACAAGACTCTTACCGAGAGATCTTATAAAGATTCTAATACTATCGTTAAGAACAACGCTTTCTATCTCTGTTGCACTTGGTTTACCGTGTATATTCACCAGGTAGGTGTTGAAATTCTTCTTCCTGAGCCCAGTCTCCCTTATACATACTGAAATGATAGAGATCTTCCTTAGATTCCAGTTTCTTTACATGTCACGATTTTAGTATTTCGTTATCTTCTCCCTCTGAGCTCTGTTTATGCAAGCATCATTAGAGTCATAGACTTCCTCTATGGTTACTATTTTCCCCCATTATCCCGTATCCCTATGTCAGGTTGAATAGGTCCGTTTTTCATGTATGCAGCTGTAGGAATTGCATAGTTATAGTGGATGATGTATGACTTATTTCAAACTGTTCGTTCTGGTATATGTTGCAAAGACTTGCTGCTACACTGATACTCATCTTTGTACTGATGGTCAAGTCGAAATATTTACACGCTCGATGGTGTGGCATTGTATAGTATCCGTACCCCAGCAGAATCTTAAAACTGGGTGTCAGGTCGCTCACATTCTCCAGTTCTGTGAGGCAGAACCTGTACTTGTTGCTTTGCTGATACCACTAATTTCTTAAAAGCATCCACCAATCCTTGATATTGGGTAGCCATTATTATTGTCTATTTATCATAGTAAAGCGATCTTATTTTCAGCAATCCTAAGGAACTTTCATTATTAATATATTCCAAAACAGTTCTACAATGAAGAAAGATGTGTCTACAAACGTATGTGTTTACGTGCGTACTCTGTTCGAAGAAGTATCGTAACACAGATATTATAGAGTAGCAAGATCACGGTCTGAACATATCCAAATGATATAACGTTTTTTCAATAATTATATAATCCAACATTTAATGATATTAAATTAAAATTTAAAAGTTCATTGGAATGTTTTTCAATCACCAAATATAAAAAACCTGTATTTGAAACATCAAGACGTTATATCAATTTTACTTTGGTATGACAGGACGAGAACAGGCTCAATGCGTAACCTCGTATCATGGTAATGGAGAGGCGCTTGTAGAACCACGTCAATTCGCACTAGTCACCTCAAATAATAATTGTCGTTTCATTTGATTGTGAACAAAATATTTTCACGCTACGTGTGCTTTGTCTGATTTACGGATGTCAGATTTTATAGCGACTAAATACCGAAACACTAAATTGTATACGACAAGTTTAAAATCAACTAATAAATATAAGAAAATTACCGGTGTATAACGTACTCCAACATTAATTTTCCCTATAATACTACAATCTCTCCGATTAAATATAAATTATATAAGAATCTATGATATCCTATCGTTGGCTAACTGGAGCTTTGGTTGTTTTCCTTCCATTGTATGAGAATAATTCTTTTATAAAGTGACTTAATTTTCCGGTTTACTCATCCCCTTTAAACCGGATTTCCTTGGCGTCAGGTGTGTCAGCCGGCGTCTTGTGTCGAGGCCGCTAGGGGAGGAGGTTCCTCACTGGGTTATTTAAGATTATCACGGTTCATTGAAATTCGTTTTCCAGGAGCTCCAATAAAAAAGTGGATCTTATATGTGTGATCTTGTGCTTTGTTTGGAGGTGATTTTTACAAGATGATCAACAAACGCCATGTTAATCAAATATGGCGGACTGAGACACCATCACTACCGCTGTCACGACACGAGGATGGAGTCCGGTTTTGACATCGGCTCAAATAAGTTGGCCACATTAAAAGTCAACCACAAACAAAATTAGTTGTTAGTCACGAGGTAAATATTCAGTATTATCAAATATTGTGGCAGAAATTGACTCGCAAATGCAAGAGAAGGCGAATTGTTAGTATATATGCTTTTAGACATGGTAAACTTACGTCAGTAAAGCTATGATGAAAGAGCACACCGCTATGTCATCGGCCAAAACGAAGTTTATTCAAGCGCGAGATTCCCGATTTTAAGTCAATACCGATGATGGGATAAAAAGAGATTGATATTGGTTCAGGCAGTCTCTTATCTGGGACTGGTGCCTACTAGTATCGTAGTTGGGAGGAACACAGATGAAAAACAAAAGAAAGAGAACTATACAGAGAGAGATAGAGAGAGAGAGATAGAGAGAAAGAGATACGTAGATAGATAAATAGATAGATAGATAGATAGAGAGAGAGAGAGGGGGAGAGGAAGAGAATCTCCTGTTTGCAATGTACGTGTTGGCCACATACGAGAGTTAGTTTCAGTTACAATTTGTTTAACAAATAACAACTATTTGTTTGAATTATTTTAAATGTATACTTTAAAATGCATCTTAATGAAACGATTGTTATTGCAAAATAAATAAAATAAACATTTGAAAATGTATCTGACAATGAGATTCATTTTGAACTTATTCTTTTTGCAAAATTATATCACATTAAAGATGGCCTCCTGCAATGAATGAATGCAATCACAGTGACACGCTATTGGCCATTTTCAGATTGCCCTATCAAAGAAAATATTTAACTGATGAAGCTTATTGTGAATTTACTAATATCTTTTTATCTACGTAGTATGAAAGGAAAACTATTAACTTGTTTGATATTGTCTGAGAATAGCGGAACTGCGACAGTCTCAATCAGTCGAGCATCGATATTTGAGACGCCGAATCGCCTCAGGGAAAGGGTGGAATAAATTTGGCGACTCTTGACAAACGTAAAAGAAAATCTGGCACAGGTCAGCTTATTTCCTGATTAGTCAGACATATTGTTCGATTCAGGAAAAGGTTTATAAAAATGTCCTTTCTTTTCCGTTCTGTCTCGATAGACATTTAAAAGAAACAGATAAATAAGTAAAATTATGCGTATGAGAAAATACTTTAACTTACTCTTCTGTACTTTTTAGTATACTTTCATTTCTTGTTCTTATGAAGTTTAAACGAAAACAGATATGAGACAATATTTAAATATATAAATTCCGATTATATTTCGGAATTTATTAAATTAGATTTCATAATACCTATCCTTTTGATGATTGAGATTCTGTGTTTATATCTTGAATGTTATTCTCATAACGTTTCGGCCGAAGTGATCTCCGATCTTCTTCAAGTGCGCTTTGGTACAACGGATAAAAGTCTGAAGTATATTAGTTTTAAATGACTGTCTTCTGGGGGTTGAAGGCTCGATCCTCGGTACGGGCGATACTATGAATAGAATTATTAATTACTTAAAACTTCGATTCATCTATTGCTAGCGTAACGAGAGAAAGTTACTCTCGTGGATTAAATAAAGTGTTCCGTTTGAACTATCGTAAAGATTCCTGAGCTCGACAAGACTCACCTTAAGAAGGTCGGAGGTTACATCGGCCGGAATGATGTGAAAATAGCTTCTAATATGATAACAGTAATTCGAAGAATCCGAATAATACATATAATTAATTTCGCTGTTTCTTTCTAATCTTTATTGCATAATTATTTATTTTTTCTCCAGAAAAAGCACTAATAATTAATCAGAAACACTTTCTAATGAAAACAGAGATTTTAATTTGGTAGAGTCTATACAATGAGCGAATAATAATAATAATAATAATAATAATAATAATAATAATAATAATAATAATAATAATAATTGAAGAGAAAGAAAATAATAGACATAAGGATCGCAAAAGAAGTAACGAAAAGATGATTTAGCAAAGTGTATGGAGCTAGTAGTTTGCAGAACAATATCAAATAGGTGGTAGTCTCACCATGGGAGTGGAAGTGGAAGCGTGCAAGTGGACGTTCACTTTGCATGAAATAATTCGTTTACAATCGAAGATGAATCGTTTTACTGACCTCATGAATGTAGTCGTTTATAATGTAATATTTTATTTAACTTTTTCTCTTCAATATACTCGTTCGTTCTATCTTTATTATGAAGCGAAAGACGATAAAAAATGAGGAAATGTGAGAAGTCAGCTTTAAATGACCTTCCATTTTTTTTTCTTTTTTGCTTCATTTTTTTTTTTGAATATGATTGAAGTTTTGGGTTGAGCTAATGCACAGAGTCGTGGACTATGGAATCAGCTACATCGATTGTAATTTCTATCATATATATTTTGTCCATTCATTTATTTTGTCCATTAAGTTATAGTTCAGATGTTGATCCGGCTGACTATCGTCCATTCCGATCAATGTAGCACTGTATGAATGGTCACAGATATGTTTTCAATGCAGTTCAGTAAGCCTTTTTAGTTATTTTTAATAAAAAACAAGGCAGTTGATACTTACTTAATTATACATTTTGTATTTAATTAAGTAAATTTGAAAATATATTTTTATAAAATTAGCAATGTTTTTGGCAGCATTTGGTTTGTAACTTCTTCGTAATATTATTATTTGGAGTAATCTTGGTATAGTCATTATATATATATATATATATATACATATATATACATGTATATATACATATATATATAACTAATTATATATATATATATATATATATATATATGTATACTTAGGCAGCAAGTCATTATCCAAGCAAGCGTTGTTGAACGGTCACAGAACTTTATTGTTTGTAAATCTTCTTCGAGAGGTTCTCAAACCGTCGAGCTAGCCTTTTGGTTTCAGGTTGCAATCCGTAGAGTATTTCTCCCATTGTTCTTAATTCGGCCATTTTTCAGGATTTACAAACGAGAAAGTTATGTGACGTTCAACAACGCTTGGTTGGATACATACATATATATATATATATATATATATATATATATATATATATATATATATATATATATATACTTTGCTCTTTCTCGTTTTACAATTATTTCAAGTAGTCTCTACTTAACGAGCAAGTTACTGGGTGTCCAGTGGAATTCGTGAAGTATTGATCCGAGAGTTCTTTTATCGGCCATTTCGATCTTCGCGATCGGCTTGATGAGTTGGCGTGTTTTCTTTTCGTTATGTTTTTATTTTTGTTTATATCCGCAACTTTTAATTAGACTTGTATTAACAACAATTTACTGTCTAAATATAGTCGCACATACGCACACACAGATAACGACACACCCATATGCATCATATATATGTATAAATATGAATGTATATATATATACATTGATATATATACATTGATATATACACAATTGAGAAGAAAAATCAAAGAAAAATCATTCATTTCCATTTCTCACCAAATTAGTTTCATAAAGTGATTTTCTTCCAAGTAAAATCATTTGCATTCTTAAGAGTTATATTGTGTTAGTGTCTGTTTCAATTTGGAATCTTGAACATAATACAATAATAAAAAAGCATTCTATGATATTTAAAAATATAGTTAGTAATACATGACACAAATGTTTGAAATAATCCCTTCTATTTAGAAATATACATAGGGAAATCTGCGCGAGACATACCAACTGAACCAAGAACTGACAGTTCTCGAGATTCAAAGAAAAGGGGAATTATTGGCGAACGAAACATTTCGTGCTTGTAAATTTAGTTTCAGTGATAGAACGCAAATACTTGGGATTTTACAAACAAATCAGAATGCCCATCCGCGAATATTCGGATCAATAAGGAAAAAGGTTAACACGCAAAAGGAATATTTATGACGTGAAAAGAAATTTTGATACTTTTTAAGATTAGGATCCGAGCTAACTTTGTACTCTGGCCCTCACATTAACCATGACTCTAACGCTTATCTTTACACTGACCTTGTCCCTAACACTCGCGACAGAAGTCAAAGTTAGCTGGAGTCCTAATCTGGAAGAGGACCGAAAGTATTTCTTAATATACCACTTATTTAGATGGGTACTTACAATAATCGCAAATTCTTAGAATTGAAACTAATTTCAAGAAAATAATTAGTTATGTTTTTCGGAATGCAAAAGATAATCAAAGAAGTGGTTAAGCACTCATATCGTTCAGATAATAAATTTTACATGCTAAATTTGATATTTTGAAGGATTTGTTAAACATCTCCCTTCTCTCGTTCTCTGTTTTTCTGCACCTTTCTCTTTCGTACTCTCTCTCTCTCTCCCTCTATCTATTCATCTATCTCTATCTCTCTCATTATAGTCTATTTTTCTAATCTATTATTTTCAGTTTTTATTCAGTATTTTGTTATAAATCTCCGCACCCAAACTATTAAGTCTACTTTCAACTTAAACGAAGTGATATTTTAAATTATGTATTATATTCAATTAAGTACATATACCGTTTCAGAATGTACGAATCTACAGTTTTATTCTCAGGTTTGAGTAGAATAATGACTTGTGTTTGACTAATCGTATGCAATTAATTTTTGACGATTACTATGTTTAAGTTCGTGTGCGGTGTTAAAATGGTGATTTATTTATATTACGCCCTAGTAAACCTAGCTACAAGATTAGATGTGGAAATTCAGATGCGTCCATCCTATTCTCCAAATAGTGATCCAAATTAATGTTATTTATTTTAATGGTTACACATTTGATTTTTCACACCCGACGAATTGGTAACCTTACACAATTTGATAGCTTCCAAGTCGTTGATAGAAGATCGTAGACAAAGATGGCCCTCATTTTGAAAGGAAATGCTGTTGTTTTCTAATAAACATTTTCATAATAAATCATTATTTTTACAAAGCGTTTAACAAGGTTCTTTTAATCTACTTTTAATAGTAATTAAATGTGCTCTAAAATATTGATTTCCGTTAAAACAAACAGCGTAACCCAAATTAAGAGAGAAAACGAACAAAAGAACGTGAAGAATACGCAAAAAAGTTAAGAGTTGTTTTACCATCTGGGCTGGTGCACCATCTACTAGTTTCTCCCTCCTTGACAAGGTCCAAAAAAGTGTCGCCAACCTAATACGTTCCCTCACTGTCAACCAAGCTCCAGTCTCTTCTCCAGCGCCGCAATGTAGCATCCTTGTGCTTGTTTTACAAATACTTCAATGGATTATGCTCCGATGAATTGGCTACTCTGGTGCCCCCTCGACGTAAATTCACTAGACCAACTTGACAATACACTAAATCCCATTCATTCACTGTGGAGGTCCTCAGATACCGGAGATACTTCTACTCAAATACCTTCTTTACTCGTATTGCTGGCCTCTGGAACTCCTTCCCTGCCCCCTGTTTTCCGACAGTACTGGTATGCAGAAATGTAAAACACATGTAAACAGACATCTCGCTGCGCAGATCCCAATTTAGGTTGACCTCCCACAACCTTCTATCCCCCTTCTTTTTCTCAGTAGCCTCTAACGTCTACAGTGGCGGCCTGCCTTGTTTGGGGTGAACTATGTTAAAAAAAATGGAAAAAAAAATGAAATGTTGTTCTTGACTCTTTTCGTTAAGATTTTAAATACAAAAAACGTGGAAAATGATTGAGAGAAGTTTTTTAATTTCGTAATCTATCTATTCATTTTTTGTTTACTTGGTTGAGAGAAGGTCGAGCACTAATACGACAAAGATATATATATATATATATATATATATATATATATATATATATTGCATCCTATCGGCTGCGGTTGACAATACGCAGGATTGATTGCTAACCCGTAGTAGACTAGAAATAAATCAATTCCACCAATCGTCCGGGTGTAAACTGTTTACCATATCTAATGTAAAATTAATTTTTAACATGGTTTCATAGAGTAAATACAGCTTACAAGATCACTGAGAAGAAACCGGTTACAATAGCTGCATGTATAAGATGAATATGAGGATAATAAATGCCATAATATATGAAAAAAGAAAACCACATAAAACTAACATTAAAAACATATATAGACTAGTATTTCGTTTCCTCCAATCAAGTTTTTCTGATGAGTAACCACTTTTAAAATGCAAAAGCGGTTCTCCTCCATAGTTCGAATATGGCTGTTTAGAAAAAATAGCAACCAAAAAATTGTATGACGTATTAATTTTGAGGGAAAATAAATACTGGTTACAGAAAATTACATAAATTAACACAATAGTTTTGTTTTAAGAAAATAAATTAAACTCTAAGCCATACGTCCAATATCCATTCTATTTTCGGCATTATTATAAAAGTCAATGGAGATTGTGTCAAATGCAGGAAAAGTAATTATCTCCCATGAGTATCATGATTATGGCGGCGGCATTAAACAATGGTTAAAAGTTCTATTTATTTCTAAAATTAAAACTACTGAATGAATGTCAGTATTATTTTACCGGTATATTTCCCCCTTAAAAGTATGCACATCATACAAATATGTTACTATTTATTTCTTAACATCCATATTCGATCTGGGTGGAAGCCTGAAGATGCACCGCACAGGCCACTTGAGGATAAGGGTTAATGATTTTGATGGATTGTCAGTTGAATGTTAAATAATATTATATTATGAGAGGATTTAACATGATTTTAATTAAAAAAAAATGATTACTTATTAGGACAGTTTAAAGCAAGTACTTGTTGACATTTTATTTGAAGACGACTATGTTGTGGTCTGCAGAAGAAGTGGTCCTGTTTTACGTTCTTAGAAAAAAGGTCTGAAATTCGGCTTGACGGTAGGCACCTGAAGAAGAACAGTAACAAAAATTGATTTGGGGTAGAGAGACGATTTCTTAATGTAAACGGCTTATAAATACGACGCATTAATTTGAGATTAGCCAAATTCCCTATATGGAAATAACAATGAGGTACAAACAGACTAACATTACTTTTTCTCTTTTAAAAATGATGTAAAAAAACTATAGAGGCCATCTCCCACTAGATTGCAATGTTACTTTTGTACTTTGTTAAGGCAAGACAAAATGCTCTGATTAGCACATCACCAAATGGCACAACAATCAGTAGCGTGGTTGGAGGTTGATGGCTGCAGGGGCCAATCACTGATTTGGCGCACCCCCCCCCCCCCCACCGGATATGAGCGACGAAGTCGCGAAAAAAGGCAGCTGGGGTTCTGGGGGGCGCTGGAAGCCCCCCAGCGGGGTACGGGGCGGAGTCCCGGAAAATCTTGCCATTTTAAGGCCTCCAGATGCCCCCGTTGATGCATTTTTTAGCACTAAAATGCATTACTTTATGTTAAAGAATTGCCTTTCTCTCGAGTTTGCGCCCCCTAAAACCCCATTTTGGCGCCCCCCAGAAACCTTGGCTGGGGGGGGGGGGCTGCCCCCCCCTGCCACACCGCTACTGAAAGCAATACCCCATCAGAAACCTTTTCAGAATGAGAGAGACATCGTAATTTTCTTACTTTTTATACAATACATCGATTATGATAAGAAGCGAATAGAAATAGGGGTGATAGACAGGAATATTACGGAGAAGTAGTGGCAAAATTGTTGGGTATAATGTATGGAGATAGTAGTTTGTTTAAAAATATAACATAAATGCTAGCCCCACCATGCGAGTCAATATAGGTATAACATTACTTTCAATATTTTCTTTAATCAGTTTCTATTGCCTCCCTACGAGCGCAGAGTTAGAGACGAGTTCCGTTTTTAAAATTAAGGAAACTCCAGCTTCCCCAAAAGAAGCACTCTTTGTTGGGGCAAATATTAAACTTTCCTCAGTCTAGAAGAATCTCCAGTTTACCGACTGAGGAAGGAAAACATGAAGTGCAGTATCAGAACAGATACTACACATTTCTCCTAGTCAGACCGTACATAATCGATTACTGCATGATTTGGGAAGGGCTCGTTTAAAATAAACGTCAAGAATGTATCGCTTACAAAAGTAGTTCACAATTACTCGTTTACCTAAGTCGTCTACAATCATTCGTTTACAATAGCCCTCGAGAATGCATCATTTATTTTTGATATCCGTCGACAAATTATCGTTTACAATATCTGCTATACATATAATAGTTGTCTACAATTAGTCGCTTACTATATCATTCTAGGAATAATCGTGTACGATAATGCTCGAAGATGTATTATCTACGCCACGATAGTCGTTGGAAATTAATTACCAACGATAACCATCGAGAATTATTTGTATTTAATGGCCGTCTCGTGTTTATCGTTCATCATAGCCGCTATCAATTCCCAATTTAACTTATCGATTATTAGAATAAATGTTAAGGAGGGAATCGTGCAATTGTATGCGAATTTATATTAGAAATATTCACTTGAAGTTCATACTCTCGTCACAGAAGATTAAACGTACATATGTATGAACCAGCACGGTGCGGCTTTTGACTCTTCTTTCTTGCGTGTCTTTGTAGCATGTGGTCATATGAGAAGTTCCCCATTTTTGTTATGCAGTCCTTTGCAGTATTGTTGCACTCCGTAAGATTCTTCAAGCTGAACCAGTTTCGGAGTAGTAGGCAGACAACGCAGTGTCATCGTATGATCCTCCTCTCGACATTCACATATGGTTGGGTCAGTTTTGTAGCCAAATCTACTGATATCACTTTTGATCGCCCCATTCCCGTTCTTGGGCAGTTTAGTTTTTTTTTCCACTGGGGACAGGGTGCCTCTGAACTGAGAGAGGGACCCAGACGGATGGATTCCCGTGTCAATAGGAGAAGGCATTGTCTAGCCGTCTAGCCCACAACTGTAGTCTGGTCTATTCCTGTGATGTTGTTCGGAGTTCAAAATGGCTGTTGAGATGTTTGACTGACTAGATCCTATTGTTGACATTGACTTGCTCAAATGTTTCTAGGATCACTTACTCAGAACAGGAACCGCATGGAATTTGCGGATTCAGAATTAGTAAAACCAGATCGTCAGTCTAATTCGACATCACTTGCACTAGATTAATATTACGTTATATCATGAAAAGTAGTAAACATGTATTTTAAATACCCCGACAAGTTCTGATAGGGTGTACAATGATACAATCATTTTTTCATCTGGAATTATGCTGGTTATATAAATCTTTTGAAAATGTGAATGAGGAAAATCGTGCAATTTTTATACGAATTAATATTAATTTAGACTTCATTCTCGCGTATGATAAGACGTAGATTGCTAGATATCAGCATGGAATGACTTTTGACTGAGTCGATTCCGGCATTAGTTTTTACTGATCGTTCGTGGATTCAGATACTTAGAAGACAGACTAAATGAACTTTGTCAGCATCCATAATGACAGTGTGGCAATGTAATCAACATGATTCAAGCTTGGCTTTCAAGTTCGTCACAAGACTTAACCATTCATTACAGAAGCTTAATATTAATTGATATTAGAAAGCTAATGAGCGAAATTAACTAACTGTTTTAAAAATAAAACCATTTCTTTATGAAGTAACATAATATAATCTTAATTTTATCTGAAGCATTCTGTTCTTATAATTACTTCGGTGATATACATCTTTCAGAAATCTAATAATATGGACACTTATATCAGGCTTATTTGATTTACCGCGAAATTTAACGTTCGATCTATTAATATATATATGTAAGAAGCCTATTTGTTTTACTAAAGGTTACTGCCACTTAGTGCATTTACTTACTATAAATGGGTGTCTATCCATTGATTAAGTTTCCATATTATTCATCTCTTGCTATATTTCTCCTTTTCTATCTCTATAACTCTATCAAATTCTCTACTTCCCTCTATCTCTCTCCTACACCACACTGATTATTCCCGGTAAAATGAAACACGTGTCTGTTGATACTGTTTAAAATCTATGTATCGTGATATTGTTTCGCTCCTTTAATATTAAGACGTGCGCTTTAAGATAATTATGAAATACGGCTGTGGAATTTAAATGCATGATGCTAAGTTCCGGCCAACGTATCGTTGAACACTGTTGCTAGCAGCCTTTTACATGTGCCCCCTAATTTAGACATATATATATATATATATATATATATATATATTCACGTTCTTCAACGTGATTGGTTTAGTGGCTGCATCGTTCTGAGCATTCCAACAACAATTAAAATGTTGACTTGGGTTTGAGGGTTTCGAATCGTGAAACAGGCAAAGCAATCATCCCCCACATAAGTGTTTCCCCGTAAAAAAGGATAACACACATGTGTCTGTGGATACGAATGCAATAATATTTATCGTAATATATATATATATATATATATATATATATATATGCACAGTTTTTATGTCATAAGTATATCACGTTCGCTATTCCATCTTAAAGTCCTGGAAACAATATATATTAAGTCATTAAAAACCCTCCCTATGTAAACAAAAGGAGTGGCTTCTAGGATATAATGTGATCCAGTTGTGACCGTCCCGATTATTTTGTCCCAAACTGCAATTAGTCTTCATTTCACTATTTTAAGTCTTTAACCGTAGTACATGAATTACTTCAATGTATTTACTCTGATGAGTGTGGACGCAAGCCGACTTATTTTTCTCTCGTTTTCAACACATTTTTAATTTAATTCTCCTCCCTCTCCCCCGCAAATGTCACAAACGTATATATTTTTATCCATAATTACTTTTTTCCAGGTGTAAGTGTTATTTTTTCCTTTGTTTTTGCCCACAATGACCCAATGTGTGGTGTAAGTTTTTTTCAAGAACTTTTCTTATTTGTGGATTTTTCTGACGATCTTGGGGTGTTGCAGAGCCGATAATAGACATCCTATTTGGTTGGCACACCTCTAGAGTATTGAGTCGTAAAATATACATCTCACAGGAAGATTATGGTACTTAAAAATGTGAAAAATAAAACTAAAAAGCTAAAAACACTAAACTACTATGATTATTTAGAATATAAATTGAACCTGACTGATATATATATATATATATATATATATATATATATATATATATATAGTTTCGGAAGTTTTTTTAACCTTCAAAACTGGAGAAAAAAATGTTCGTTGAAAGATTTTTGTCTAGTAAGTCAATCAATCTACTGCAATCACTATATTAGTTAACTTCCAAGAATTTACTCTAATATACATATATTTTTATATATGTTTTTTTATATAAGGGATCGTCAGTTGTTTACCATGAAAACTGTTTCGGGATTTTAATAACAAAACAGTATTTCTTTATCATGGCATCCCAGCCACATATATATATATATATACATATATATATATATATATATATATATATATATATATATATATATATATATATATATATATATATATGAAGCTATACGTGTGCAGTGAGTTCGCCATATGTGTGGGCGAGTATGGGTATAAGTAGCTCTTTTACATGTGTCTGCCCCTTTCTTTTCTTTCTTCCTTCTTTTTAACATCATATGTTCCTTATAAATATATACGTGTGCCATGTTTAATCATAATATACGTGAGAGAGTATTCAACTGCTTATCTGATATTTTATAGTATGAGTCAGTATGTGCCGTGTTACTTTCAAATAGTCAGTAGCTGTGTGTGTGCCGTGTCTTTTAAAACTTTCTTTTTCTTTTCTCATGTACAAATCCAGTGTTCACTCCATTAAAATTCAAACACACTTTACCTTTTTCTTCTCCGGCATATCGTCCCATTTCGATTCCGTCTGGATTTCCTCGTCTTGATTCGTCTAGTGTTGTGCCGTGGATTTTCTTCAGATAAAATTTACCTTTGATTTTCTTCGCTCTTTCATCGTTGTCCGTCGCCGCATAGATTTCTGCTTCGTTTTCGTATTTTCGTTGTGTTGTGGACTTCTCTTCTATCCCGCAATTATAATAGTGATTGTTCTCTGGGTAAAAATTTCATACGACAAACGAATTCAGAACACAGATCTTACGACGTTATAAGATACTTATATCGATTATTTTTTAATAACGCTTTTGAGAGAGAAAGCCTTCATCCAAATAATTTGTATGGTTTTCTATTTTTCTAACTAAGTGTTGACTAGGCGAGAGGAGAGATAGGGTAGTTTATTTCCGTCTCATCCGAGACCCAACTTAAAGTTTCAGACCATATTTCCTAGGTCCGTGTCACCTAAGATCTATTTACGAACTAACTTTCCAGACTATTTTACACGTTTGCCCGCTTCAAAAGTACATAGTGTACTGCCTCGATCTTGGTGTTGTGGACAACAAGTGACATCACGTAGCATTTGTTCGCCACCACCAATTAGGAGACGGCATTTATCTCGCTTCGTGTTTAACATTTGCTCACCCCAAATGTTGATCTCGTTCAAATCGTGTCTATATGTTATTACATTGAAAATGAATCATTCAAAAAGATCCCATGTCATCCTTACCTGTACTCAATTTATCAATTTCACCTAATCCCCAATTACTACTTGTTGAAGCACGGCGTTAAAAATAGTGTATCTCTTAATGTTACACACACACACATATATATATATATATATATATATATATATATATATATAAATATATAAATATACATATATATATATTCCATGAAAAATGCCAGTATACTGAAATCATATGCCCTTAATAGGGTTGTGATGAAAATTCATATACACTAAATGTACAAAAGCAAGAAAATTCCCAAATGTTACACTTTTATTGTCATGAATTAAGGGTATGACTAGATATAAACCAAACCATTTCATTATCACATCACTACAGTATAAATGTCTATGCATGAGTGGATGAAGTGTGTGAGGTGTGCTGAAGAAACATTCCTATCAGTAAAATACATAGCCCTGTTGGGCTCGCATACTTTTAATGGCAATAAAAGTGTAAAAATTTGGGAATTTCCTTGCTTTTGTACATTTAGTGTATATGAATTTTCATCTTAACCCTATTAAACTCATATGAATTCAGTGGCATTTTTAATGTAATGTCACTACTTTTGTAAAGTCTATGCCTCAATACAATGGTCATTTTTAAGGTGTTTTTGAATTCTCTGGAAAACTAAGGTATATGGAAAACTGAAATTAAAATGCCATAAACTAGATGCTAGAACCTCTAGCTCTGTCAAAAATCAGCTCAATCCATCAAATAGTTGATGAGATACAGGGTGACACATACGTACGTACGTACACACGGATAACACAAAATCATGCCTGCCCTTTCTGGATCTCTGGGTTGCCTTGACTAATGATGCTGAACTTATAGAACCTATCAAAAACAAATTGTGTGCAAAGTTTTAACTAATTTGGTTTATTGGTTTTTGAGTTATGACTGATCAAAGAAATGAGATTTCTAGCATATGCCGTGTTTGACGTCTATTAAGGGATAGAGCGCTTCCCTTGATATATATATATATATATATATATATATATATATATATATATATATAAATATATATATATAAATATATATATATAAATATATATATATAAATATATATATATATATAAATATATATATATAAATATATATATATATATATATATATATGTATATATATATATATATATGTATATATATATACATATATATATGTATATATATATATATATGTATATATATATATATATATATATATATATATATATATTTATATATGTTGTTGGGGGCATCTAAAGCGTCCGGAAAAACACGAACTCGGAGTTTTGGAAAACAAGTATATTGAAAAAAGTATAATAACACAAAAAACAAAAGTGGTTGTACGTTTGTATTGACTGCCAGTATGAACTGGTGTAGTTCCAACACTGAGAAGTAGGTGCTCCCATTATTTATATTGAGTGGGAGCGTTCAAGTAATCCGTATAGGTAAGTTACCATAACACTTCTTTCCCAAGCCCTCCCTTGTCAGGAGTCACAGTTTAGTTTTCTTTTTTGGGTTGCGATTATTCTGAGGCTGCTTCGGTAGCTGTATGTCGAAAGTGTTGTATCTTGTAACCATAACATCTTCCTGTCGAGTGCTGTCGATGTCTTTGGATTGCCGTTTCCTAATTTGATTTAGGTGTATCTTATTAGAGAACCGTGTGCCTCTGTCAAAATAAAATTTGATATGCTATAGTGTTTCTTTATTATAGGCATCTGATTCTGGAGCACTTCTTTGAACTTAGACAAAGATCTTCTATGCGTCAGCATTCAACTTCAAGACAAGTCACTTTACTTTTCATAGTCCATCGCTCTGCTAAGACATCTTTGAGTTGCAACTTCATCGATTCCAACTCTGGAACCATAAATTCACTCTCACTAACCTTCAAATTGTTATCCAACAAATCTGACTTGATTCCTTTCACTTTGGTGTTAGCTATTTTCAGCGTTAATTTCGTGTCCTTATGTGCTTTAATTTCTAAAGACAATTTACTTTGAGTCAATTCATACGATTTTTAATGTTTGAAAAATTCCTTTTTTCTTTTTTAAGACTCGCTAGTAATTTTCTTTATTTCCTAGCAAAAAAATGCGTGTTGGAAACCACTGCATCAAGTATGTGCTAAATAAATTTAATTATTTTTTAATACGAACATTTTCATTGTTTTTGGTAGTTCTGTTTAAATTAATGTCGGTAATATTTTCACCCTCGAATTAAATTTTTTCACTAGTCACCGATCTGGCTATTTTTTTTAGTTCTTAACATGGTCGGGTTATCCAAACTGGTCCATGTATGCATATTGATAATCGACACGAATCCTGTTGTAATTTTACATTTTACTTCAGGAGTTGTATCTGTATGATATTCTTATAATTCTGCTGCCATGTTCTATGGATCTAACCCGAGTTTTATTTCCTGTATTCGTTATGCAATGTGAAATGTTGTGTCCAACTTGATGACAAATTAGAGGTTTTGAAACCGTATGGCCAATCCGTTACCCAATGAAGGTATCCACAACGGAAATAGAGGGTTGGGCGGTAATATATACTGTTATTTTATTATTGGGATGGCTTGTTTTTGTAGGAGCGTTAAAATAATCCCTCTTTTTATTCGGACGGCGGCTTTCATGTATTTTTGAACGCACCTGATGATCTATATAGACTTAACACGTTATGGTTTGACTGTTCGTACGCATATAGAAATATGTGATTGGGTCACGAAACGAGAATAGGCAGAGTACACATTACTAAGGCAGTAGTCATACGGTGACTATATCCGAGTTCGAATCCCACGTAAGTCTTAAGTATTTTATTTAAACTGGATACGTGTGTTATACATTTTAAGAAAGTAACATTTAATAATAACATACAAAATCATTACAAAAATCAAGTTACAGTTAGTAACTTCTTTTCTAAACATGAGTATTCGGCATTAGATTAAGTAAAAATGCATTGATTTTTTTAAAAATGTTATAATTTCGCGAATAAAAGCATACGCACATGCATCACCGTAGTTTCTTTATTCTTTCATGCAAATGCCAAGTTGCATATTTTCCCATGTAGAGTCATGATTTTCTTTTCTTAGTATTATAAATAAATCAGTAGAAGCTAGTTAAAGATTGTAATTTACATGACCAGGTACTGTTATCAACACCGCTTAATGGGTGAGTATGAAGTAGTGGCATTCAAAGTTTTGGAATTGTAGTGCTATTTGCAAATGACTCGTAACCGAACCAAGAAAATATTGTTATCACAACATACAAAATTATAAATATGTTTGGTCGAATTTACTATAACACATGCTCATTTACTACACGCATTTAACGGTGAAAATACTTTAGGGTGATTAAGGAAAAATGGCATCCATTCAATCATTAATAAAATTCTGATTTGTATTTCGCAATCAAACCATATTTTGTACAACATAATTTTAGTATATTTCTGAATTGGCCACCAGGATTCAGTCATGAATGTTCAACAGACTTTCTTTTATCGCCTTTTAATGGTAAGCACATATGAATATGTTATGTTACATTGCCACACGCTTCTTCTGTCATTTCCAGTATTTGGGATGTGTTTACCTCATTCAGTTCATGAATAGTCTATTGAATTTTTTTTAATATACATTATCTTTCATATAACCCTTCAGATAAGAATATAAAGGCTATAGTTCAGTAAGTGTTAATCCCATTCAGAATAATACATTTTATTGGTGAGACGATCACCAAAGTATATTTGCATAATAATTGAGCTCGGATTAAAAAAAGGCGTTTGGACATTCATGATTGAACATTTGTAAACAAACAGGCCTAGACTGAAGTTCGTTTCTACCGAATATGTTGTGATTTTGGAAAGGATTCTATAAGCGGCTTATTTAGGGTCATCCTGTATAACAAGCCGATGCGCATCAGACCGACCGGCTGACATACAGAGCATGTCATATCAATGCGTAACGCGAGGAGAAAGAGTATTTTTAATTTGCGAAATTCGTGCATTGTGAATTTTAAGCGAAATACATTTGTCGATACAATTCTTTTTTTATTGTTTCATGCAAAAGCCTACGTTCTTTGGAATGAGGTTATAATGATGCCATATGTTAAGAACTTTATAACAAAATCCGTAAAAAGATCAAGATGGCTGTCAGTAAACTTTTAGAAAAAATATTCCAAGAGAAAAACTGCGCAAAGGTACTAAGTTATGAAGTATTGTTAAGTGTTATTTGAATGTTTTAAATATATATATATTATTTCATAGAGTTTCTTGCTGAAGTCTACGAAGTTCGAAATTTATTATTTTCAAGTATTCGTGTATAGTGTCTTTTATTTCTTTGAAAAATCATCACGTTTTTCAGAATAAACGTATTGAAAGATAAAGAAGAAAAATACGCGAAGGTATAAGTCAAAGCACAAGCAGATGGAGGGAGAATGAGAAAAAATGAAAGAAAAAAGAAGAAGACGAAGAGGAAATAGTGAGATATAGATGAAGAAGGCAGAAGAAAAATAGAGAGAGGTCAAAGGTGGAGAATAGATAAGTAAAAGAAACATAACAAGAAGAAGCGGGTCATTAAGATAATGGAAGCAGGAAGAGTAAATACAAAGAATGAATTACAATGAAAATAGTAAGACATACGAAGGTAAATAAGAATAAGACAAAGAACAAAACGCAAATGACAAAGAAAGAAATGTCGAGCCCAAAAATATCAAATGGAATTAATGTGAAAGAAATAGCAAAATAAAAAAGACGATTTATCGAGAATTGTAAGCAAATAAAGAAGAGTGAAAAATAAAATAAAATCTTTCGGAAAAGAGGGAAAATAATGAAGAATTGTAATGAAGTCATAAAATAAGAATGAAAATGAAAAATACGAAGAAATGTTTTTTTATAAATGACAGAATAGGACGCAAGTATGTAACTTGTTAATGTCTACATAAACACTCTCAGTTCCGATGAGTGCTCAATTCGTCGGTACTTATTCAGTTTACGAACAGCGTTTTCATTGGTGTATTCCGGCAGGTTACGTAACCTACCAGAAGGTGCCAAAACATTTAGCCAATTAAATCCGCAGCAGTTGATAATTGGAAAACGCGATGAAAATATTGCCAGATCTAATCGACAGCTACCTGAGTGAATTTATGTGGAGACAGAAATTCAGAAACACTTCTTTCGTCTCCATATTAGAGCACATTGCTACTGTCGAGCAGCTTTCTTCTTCTTCTTCTACTTTACCATTGTCGTGCTTAAGTCCACAGACAATTTGCTAAAAGAAACAGTACTTAACTCTTATCTAACCCGTCAAACCAGTACTTAACCATAAATGAAACGGTACCACCCAGGAACCTAATCTTAACAAATAGAGTATCTAACTCTAACCTAACGTTAACATAGTAAATAGGGTACAAAAAGAATTGGAATAAAAAACATTTTTAAAAAATATTTATTATTAGTTAACCCATAGCTAACCCTAACCTAGTCGGTAGGGTTGAAAAGGAATTGGCAAAATAATTTTTAAAAAATCTTAATTATTAGTTAACCCATACCTAACCCTAACCTAGTCGGTAGGGTTATAAAAGAATTGGCAAAAAACATTTAAGAATTATTTTATTATAAGTTAACCCATACCTAACCCTAACCTAGTCGGTAGGGTTCAAAAAGAATTGGCAAAAAAACATTTTTTTTAAATATTTATAATTAGTTAACCCATACCTAACCCTAACCAAGTCGGTAGGGTTAAAAAAAAATTGGCAAAAAAAAAACATTTAAAAAAATATTTATTATAAGTTAACCCATACCTTACCCTAACCTAGTCAGTAAGGTTTTAAAAAAATTGGAAAATAACATTTTTAAAAAATGTATTATTAGTTAACCCATACCTAACCCTAACCTAGTCGGTAGGGTTAAAAAAGAACTGGCAACATTTTTTTTTAAATATTTATATATAGGTAACTTATACCTAACCCTAACCTAGTCGGTAGAGTTAAAAAAGAATTGGCAAAAAACATTTTTGTTTAAATATTGATTATTAGTTAACCCATACCTAACCCTAACCAAGTCGGTAGGGTTAAAAAAGAATTTGCAAAAAAACATTTTTAAAAAATATTTATTATAAGTTAACCCATACCTAACCCTAACCATTGTCGGTAGGGTTAAAAAAGAATTGGCAAACATTTTTTTTTTTTAATATTTATAATTAGTTAACCCATACCTAACCTTAACCAAGTCGGTAGGGTTAAAAAAGAATTGGCAAAAAAACATTAAAACAAAATATATATTATAAGTATACCCATACCTAACCCTAACCTAGTCGGTAGGGTATAAAAAGAATTGACAAAAAAAACATTTTTTTTAATATTTATTTTTAGTTAACCCATACCTTACCCTAACCTAGTCGGTAGGGTTAAAAAAGAATTGGCAAAAAAAAACATTTAAAAAAATATTAATTATTAGTTAACCCATACCTAACTCTAACCTAGTCGGTAGGGTATAAAAAGAATTGGCAAAAAACATTTTTTTAAAATATTTATTATTAGTTAACCCATACCTAACTTTAACCTTGTCGGTAGGGTTAAAAAAGAATTGGCAAAAAACACATTTTTAAAAAAAATATTCATTATTATTTAACCCATACCTAACCCTAACCTTGTCGGTACGATTCAAAAAGAATTGGCAAAAAAATATTTAAAAAAAATATTGATTATTAGATAACTCATACCTAACCCTAACCTAGTCAGTAGGGTTCAAAATGAATTGGCAAGAAAAAAATTGTTTGCTAACGAAAATCATAAAAAAAAACTGTTTGCTATCAGTTGTCGCACCATATTTTCTCCAAAGAATAATAAATACGTATTCATGAAACTTCCACATACGATGAATGTTTCCAACATTTCGAAAGTTTCTGACAAATTTACATTTTTGTATCATTTTTCATTGAACTTTTCTCATTGAAATTAATTATTATGAATTAAAAAGAATTTTATTAATCTTCTGTTGATCAGATTAGATTTTTCTACTATGACCATTTGTTTATCGCATGATCTTTCTAAAATATGATCATCCTCAAACCGTTTATGGGTTCTGTTTTTGTCACACCTAGTCGTCGATGAACACAAAAGAAAATTATTTTTACATTTAAGGTGGAGACTTTTATTAAAATCGGAAGCATAAAAGTAATAAGATAAGTCAGGGAACGGTTATTTTAGGGGAATACACAGACAAGATTCGATTTGAAACTATGCAAGAATAATGATAAAACGTCGAAAGATTATTTGAAACGTATTTGATTTAGAAATATGTAAAACGCCCTTTTATTGGTGGGATTTTTTAATGCTGTCAGTCAACGAACTAAACACAGAGTAAACTTGGAAGTAAAACGTTTTTTTCAAAGTTAATCATGTAATTTAAATTGGAAAATATCATAATAGGTTTAGTTAAATCTGCAGAGAATGGTTCTTCCAGAATGTCGAACGATAATAACGGATTTTTTGAAGTCATTTTATCCTTATTAGAATAGCGTATTTTGTGTGTTATAGATATTCTCAATAGTAATATACTATACGACTTCTGTAAAAAAAAATCAGTCTGAAATATACTATGTTGTTAATTCATCTTACTCCTGATTGGAATATAGGAATTTCTAGGCTGGTCCTGTACTTGGAACAGTATATAACTATTTAAAATGAGCTTGTTTTTCTGTTAAATGTAGACCAGCTATCTTTTAAGGATGTATTTTTATATATTTTTGGAAACGTAAAAACATTTTATGAGCAATGAGAATTTTATTGATTATGCTCTGTATTTACCATATATTTTTGCTAGAAACATATGTTTAGAAGTCTGGTTCGTATGTCAAATAATCGCAATAAATTGCACCGCCATTAAAACTGCATCAATTGTACAAGTTGTAAATAAGGAAGTGCAATAAAACTGGAGGAAAGATGTTATTATTACAAGAATAGAATAACAATTTTTAGAGACAAATAACATTCTTGTTTTGCTGATCAGTGTTTTTTTTTAGAAATACATTCTTAGATGGTTATAATATGGAATACACGCAGAAGAATGAGGCAGGGTCTTATCATTTCATTTTACAATTAATCATTGGCTCAGGCATTGCGTGATTAAATATATCATTTCAAGAGAAACACATTCTATTGCTAGAATATTTAAGACGTTAATAACATATTCTATAGAACTTTAAGAATACCCGTCCTAGGTCTATTAACATTTATTCCTTGAACAGAACAATTTTGCATCATAAAGACCACTTACGAAAAGTAAAATCAATATATAACTTAATGATACCAAATCTTATATATACAATGCTTATTCCAATCTTGATAAAAATTTATTACATGATGTTGATTCTAGAAAATATTTACTGCTTAATGTTAAGAAGTCTAAAACGAAATTTAAATTCAGTGAATCTTGGTGCCTAATTGCTACAGAATAAATTTCATGCAAATCTGAAATATTTGAACTTCAGAATCAAAGGTTTAGCAGATGTTATGCATCCTAAAACTTCAAAAACACAAAGAAACTGAAATTTGCGGATCATGTATTAATTGATGTCTAACAGCAACTTTTTAAATTAAAAAAAAAGAAGTTATTTACATTTTCAGGGAAGGTTTACATCGCTCCTTTACCCTTCTGCATAAATGAAATGAAATATATCTCATATTACCCACCCTTACGCCTAGCAGCTGTGTTCAAAAAATCATAATGATTGGTAAATTAATTTAGGCATCAATCGTGTGCATAGGAATACGCATGAGCATTACAAGGTTTACTGTATTATTTTATGAACGAGCTGGACCTGTGGAAATCCCACAGTTATGTTTTCCATTTGTATATTGCTGCTGTGCTTTATAATATTCTGAACCGTGACACCACACTCTTAGTGCACCACCTTTTTCAATCTGAGATACACTAATCTAAGTACTCTGGCTATCTTAATTAACAAAATATATCTAATTATGGGGGTCTATCTCGAAAACTCTTGTAAGAATTCGAGACCTATTTCTATTTCATTGACATCTGATACAAACGCAGAACTCGCGATATAATTTTACCATCTTTGAACAGAACATATACTACATTTTAGTCCTAGCCAGAAGGCTAAGATGTGTATTTCTGTTCGAGTTTCGACACAATAGCGAGATAAAATCAAATTAAACAGTAATATATTGTTTGCATTGCATCTATTTTTTTTAAAGCGGCGGAAGTGATACTGAACATACGAACATAAAATTGCCTCAGCGTATTATTATATACGTAGAAAAAACACTAAGAGAAACAAACGTTGATTGATTATTTTTTGTATACTAATAGATGAACGAGTGCTTACAGTGTTCAACGCAAACTTTGTTGTACTACAAGGAATGACACGACACAGTCTTCGGGAAAATGTCTCTTGCTAGCGTGTTTGTCGTGTGGTAAGTCAGTATGCCATTGGCTAGACTAATCAAGGTTAAAAACAGCTTCTTGGTAATCCAGCTTGCGTCGAGAAAACTCACAAAACAAACAGATTACCACGTAGTTTCCACGTTTAATCCTACGATGTCACATATGATGAAAATAATCCAGTGTCTTCGGATTTTCCTTGGACATTATGATCAACAATATGAGCCGACCTCAAAAGGTCAATGCCGTATCATCACAGTCAAAACCGCCAGAAGTCAAGCAGACGTAACCATCCACAACACACATACACATATAGACACACACCACTATCAACATAACCAACATCATTATAATCATAATGAACATCATTATAATCATAATCAACACCATTATAATCATAATCAACATCATTATAATCATAATCAACATCATTATAATCATAATCAACATCATTATAATCATAATGAGCATCATTATAATCATAATCAACATCATTATAATCATAATCAACATCATTATAATCATAATCAACATCATTATAATCATAATCAACATCATTATAATCATAATCAACATCATTAACTAAAAGGGTTTATTTACATTTTCTTTTTTCTTTGTTCTTGTTAGGAGTAGAGCATCCTACCGGGTGCCAGACAATCACCTTCCTTTTCAGAGACTCAAACTGATTGATTTTCTTAGGATTCTAACCGTTCCTTAAAGTGCAATTGGTTCGATCTCTCTTGAAATTTCTCCACTGGGTATATTCGCCAGATCGTTTGTTGTTCTATTTCATGAGCCCCGGGGCTTCTATGAGTACTCGAATAATAATAGAACCTTCCGGGCGAATGAAAATGAATTTTAAAATGACCTGTCAAATATACTATCGTCATCATACAAACCAGTTATTCAAGACTAAGTACAATTTTCATGCATGTATGTATTAGATGTGTCTACACACCTCTATAAAAGCGGTGTCAATATATCAGTATGAAAGCTCCTCTCACCACTTTGACATGACTAACTACCTCCTACTCTACCGTAAAGAATCTGACAAACATATGCACGGGCTATGAGTTTATGTTTGGAACACAACCCCTTTGACTAGAGAACCCAGGTTAGAATCGGATGACGTAGCCTATATATTCTTTCGATTGACCTTACCTCATAGCGTAAGTTTCTTATATTTCTTATACCGTTCTTCTTCGACCAGTTGTTAGATAATGGCCCTGTGGGGACGGACGCATCTTGAGATGGACGTATCTTTTGGAAATCGTTGGTTTGACTTGCGCGATTTAGTGCGGGTTGACCCGTGATGTCGGGTGCAGAATAGGGCTGTTCTCACGGTTGGAACTCACAGGTGCTGCCAGAGCGAACGTTGACGAGCACCGGGTCAAGAGGTCAGAAAACATGAGTGAAGGAAATGTTTGCGTATGAGTGTCGCGCGTGTGGATCCGTGACGTCACTCGTTATTCGTGAGAAGCTGAGAGTTTGGCCAGTTTGGGTTTTGGAGGCGAGCCTATGAGACGTGATTTAAGATGTAGACCGTAACATGATTAGGAGAATTGATTCCCTAAGAAACTACAGGCGAAAAATCTCTTCTCCTCTCCACGAATGGTTAAGGACTTAATTGATAAGTAATTACGACAGCAGTAATTTGCTCTCTCTCTCTCTCTCTCTCTCGACGTTAGTGGATATCTCCAAGCCGATGGATAACTAACGCCTGTAATAAAATAATTGAAAGTTTGAAAGAGTATTTGTCGATGAAGTCGGTCATGAAGCTTTTGTTGCAGCGGCGTGGTTCACGACAGAAAGAAAGAAGAAATAATTCAACCACTAGACGACGCACCCCTCTACGCGACGAGGAAAGATTGAAGGTGCGAGAAATTTAAAGGTATGCAAATTATATGACTTATGGTGTTTAAAATGACGAGTGATAAAACGAGAACTGCCACGGTCTATTCCGGGACGAGTATGCAAAAAGAGAACTACCGCGGCCCAAGCAGGGGCTATGCAACAAGATCTGTACCCTGCAAACTCGCTCTCTTAAAGCATAGATAGAGCACTCTCACTCGACTTGAATGCCTAAATACATGTATTTGGGGATTTTCATGCACATCACCGTGACTTGCTGGGATTCTCTAGCTTTACGGACGCAGCCGGTACCTCTACGTATAATTTCACTTCAGCTCACTCCTTCTCACATACTGTCGCTTTCCCGACCCGCCTCCCTGATCGAGTAGACCAGTAAGCCTCACTTCTCGAGCTGTTTTTTACCTCACTCCCCAGAGCTTGTGTGACAAAAGCCCATAACCCGCTCGAAAATGCTGATCACATTCTGGTAATGATTGTTATCGCACTAAAAACTTGCCCAATAGTTGATGAGCCGTTGCCTACAACAACGAGATACTACGAGCAGTCTCATCAGAGATCATATAAGCGACGCCCATCGAGTGAAACCTTCTCACTCGTTGCTGATCAGTGTGCAAATGAGTAAACCGAATGGGCCAAAGCAGGCATTGCAGCCTATGCCCCATGCGAAAATTCTTCAGCAAACCCCACTCTCCACAATGGTTCACCTCGGAATATGCAGCTGCTATTGCCAAGAGTCAGTAAGCATTCCGACAATTCTACGGTCATAAGTACACTGCAGATTGATAGAAACTCATAGAGTCAATAAATAATTGTAAGGCAGAAATAGGTGAAACCAAGAGAAGGTATACAGAGTTAACAAAAACGCGCATTCAGTTACAGAAACTAGGAACTCGCGATTTTTGGTAAATCTACAATAGTGTGGTGAACAATGAACAATAACCAATTCGCCCGCTAAAAGACCACAATGATGTCGTTTGAACGGTAACTGATACTGATTAACTACTTGTCCAGCGTTTCGCCTTAAAATCCGCTTTGGACTCAGTAAACCACCCTCTCCCTAAATTCCCGAAGCCACACTTGAAAATCTAGTAATCACCCCATCTCCAAAATAATAAACGAATGCTCTGCTGAACTGGTCCCTGCCCTTTCCAATTCCTACAACAAATGCCTTGCTGAATCTTGCTTCCCTGATAGATGGAAAATTGCCCCGGTAGTACCAGTATTCAAGAATTCTGGCGATAGAACTGATCCCCAGAACAACCGCCCAATCACTCTACTCCCGATCTCTGCTAAAATGTTTGTATCCTTAATCAATCCAACAATAGCCCAGAACCTAGTGAATTTAGACAAGCACGATCTACTGCGGATGTCATAACGGTCATCTCCTAACGCATATATCATACACTGGGTAAGGCAGGTGAAGCTAGGGCAGTAGCGCTTGATATATCCAAAACCTTTGACAAGGTCAGACATAAAGGGTTTTTCCTAAAAATTTACTCATATGCTATTACTTCACACATATTTAATATAATCAAATCTTTTCTGGCCCAAAAGAAAGATCCAGGTTGTCCTCGATAGTCGTTCATGTTAGCTATATGACATAAATGCTGGTGTACCCCAATACATCTATCCCTGAAGCTGTATTGTTCCTGATTTTCATAAACTTCCTCCCTGATGACATCGAGTCTTAGATAAGTATATTTGCTGATGACACAACACTCTACTCTCATTATATGGACAAAACGGGCGCGTTCATATGCGAGGCGATTGCTGAATGCTTAGAAAATGATTTTTTTGTTGTAGCGAATTAGGGTCATAAACAAAGCTCTTTTCTCTCAATAACTAGAGGAAACCCTTTCGACCACCGATTGGCATGGCAATATCACCTAAGCTGAGAATTCAACATTCAAACTCGTCGGTCTAACATTTACAGGTAACACGAATTGGAACCTACCATTGAAAGTGTTTAGGCTGCTGCAAATAAGGTGGCCTCCCTCTACCGTGCTTGTAAAATTATCACACCATGCATGGAGTATTGTTGCCACATTTCGGCTGGTGCATCATCCACTAGTCTCTCCCTCTTAGACAAGGTCCAAAAAAAAGAGTCGCAAACTTAATAGGCCCCTCAATATGCACCAAGCTCTAGCCCCTCTCCCGATCGCTGCAATGTTGCATCCTTGTGCTTGTTTTACACATACTTCAATGGATTGTGCTCTGATTAACTTCCTGCTCAATGCCCCCTCGATGTAAATTCACTAGACCAACCCGACAATTAGCTAAATCGAACCAGAGATCCTTCTACTTCAATAGCTTATTTCCTCGTGCTGTCGGTCTCCGGAACTCCCTCCCTGCTCTTTGTTTCCCCGACTGTACTGACATGCATAAGTTTCAAACTTATGTAAACAAACACATCGGTGCACAGCTCCCAACATATGATGACACCCTAAACCTATGACCTTATTCTCAGTAGCCCCTTACGTCTACAGTGGCGGCCTGCATTATTTGGGGTGAAATATGTAAAAAATAAAAGTGTTTTTTCTTTTCATACAGCGAATCTCTCAGACCTTAACAGTGAGGAAATAACCCTTACGAGACTTGTGTAGGAGAAAGTAAAATCCTTGTTTCACGCCTTTTTTATAATCGTCACCTGAATCTTGCCACACCTTTTCTTGCATATTCTTGCCGAATGCTTTAGTGCTGACTCAGAACATCTGTTATGCTCCTTTCTGCTAGTCATTGCTTCTACAATAGTCCAGCTCACATCTCATAACCTTCAAAGTAGTCAGGGAGCATTGGACTGCAGTTAATATTTCCTAACATTGTAACCATGCACAAATTATTATGCAAGCCATTCTTTTCACATATTCCGCTGCTTTACAGTCATCCATTGTCTCCAGATACAAACTCACAAAATAGTTCACCAAAAAAAGAGTATTTTACTGCTGTTAGATACTTCAAATGAATATGAAAGTAAGGAATATAACAATCATAAAATTCCCTCGAACACCATGTATATATTTAAATATATATACTTATCCACAGACAAACAGTTAAGCTTTAGCTGAGCTCTTTAGTGTGGGAATACCGAATAGAACTTCATGGTTAAATTATCCGCAACCATATGCACACACACGCATATATATATATATATATATATATATATATATATATATATATATATATATATATATATATATATATATATATATATACATATATATATACATATATATATACATATACAATAATATTAATATATATATATATATATATATTTAATAATAATACTATTAATATATATATATATATATATTTAATAATAATATTATATATATATATATATATATATATATATATATATATATATATATATATATATATATATATATATGACAACTAGGATAACCGCTGCCTGGGATTATAATTTTCGTAAATTACATTGATTACAGAAAAAAAGAAATTAAAAAAAAAACAACAATCTGATTAATACTATGATTCGAAATATCAAAGTTAATTTGGGGATACAATCGAAGTAAAAATATTTTTCCCCGGCTGACGTTCGAACTTATAACATGTGATTGTTAGTATAGCTAGCATGCTACACAATTAGCCCACTGGAGAAATTAAAAATGGTTATGCTATTAGATACATCAACTAAATGACTTTTCTTTTTCCGTTCACTCTCTCTATATTTTTAGAGTTGAATGTAGGTCAGCCACATATAAAAATAAAAAAGGGGAAGCGAACGTTACAGCCAATAAAATGGGTTATATAAAATAATGTATATTAAATATTTCCCGGTGTCAATGATTCGGAAAATTATTTACCCAGGAAACAACAAAATAGTATGAACAATCGCCAACTTACTACAAAAAACATTTTTTTGGATGAAACTCATCCGAAACTTGTATTTATGCAAAAGCTAACGCCTTCTTTGGAAAAAGCAAATATGACGATAGTTTTGGGAAATCGATGTACAAATATGCTTTCGATTTTTTAATACTGTCCGTTTAATTTTTTCTGACTAAAACATACTCCAAAAAAGATATTCTTCAAAACCGTGATTGTATAGACAAATGAAAGAAACCGCTGTTAATAATGAATATCTTTACCGAAAAAACAAGATATATTTTTTATTTACTTTTTAAAAATGCCGTGAAATTATAAATTACTATCTATTGGAGTAAAACAAAGAACGTTTGACTTCAAAATAAATATATATACACACACACACACACACATATATATATATATATATATATATATATATATATATATATATATATATATATATATACATACATACATATACATACGAGGCATGTGTAAAAAGTATCTGACCTTTATTTTTTCCGTGCGAAATAGAGACGATAGGGCGGCGTAACTCTACAAAGCAAAGGAAGACACCTTCATGCGCACGTGTCAGTTTTATTACCGCCTTCCTGTGCGTTAGTCGCTGTTTGTCGGTCCCTAAGTGAGGTGTTACACAACGTATTCGTTGAATTCTCTAACGAAGACTGAACGTGTTGAGCATAGGTACTGCCTTAAATTTGGCCAAAAGCTTTCTTATTCTAAAAGCAAAACGATTTCTAAGATTCAGCAGGTGTTTGTAGAAGATGCGCTGGAGTAACACCAATTAAGAAGTGGTTCAACCGATTCAAAAATGGCCGCACATCAGCGGAGAGTTACCAGCTGTTGTTGCGAAAGTGCGAAATTTGGTGATGAAATATCGTCGTTCAACCGTGCGGGAGATCGACCAAGATGTCGGAGCAGGTAAAGATTCCGCACATGCGATTTTGCGTGATGATTTGAACATTCTCAGGGTGGCGGCGAAATTTGTGCCCAAGTTGTTGTCACAGAAAGAAAAAAAAACTTCGTTTTAAAGTTGCACAGGACCTTATAGAGACCGCTTACACTGATTCTGGGTTTCTGAACACTGTGGTAACTGGAAATGAGTCATGACTGTATTGGTACGACCCAGTAACAAAAAGACAGTCGTCGCAATGGAAGCATCTGGACTCTATAAGGTAAAAAAAATCGTGACAGGTGCGACGTAAAACCATGGTGATGCTGACTGCCTTCTTTGATATCCATGGAATTTTGTATAATAAATACGCACCGGAAGGACAAACAGTGACAAAGGAGTATCATCAATATATTCTCTGGTGTCTCCGTGACGCAATTTGGCGCAAAATACCAGACATGTGGACGCCGAAAAACTGGCAACTGCCACACGACAACGCCCCGGATATTCATATCAATTGATCCAACATTTCCTAGACAGACATAGCTCCTTGCGACTTTTGTTTTTTTCAAACAGTGAAGCCGCCACTGAAAGGTTCTCGTTTTGAGACTAGAAAAGAGACAATGCGGAACGCGTCGGCGGAGATGAACACCATTCCAAATGAAGACTTCCAGAAGTGTTTCCGGCAGTGGATTGATCGGTGGGCTAAGTGTGTGCAAGCGCAAGCGGCTTACTTTGAATGGGATTATGGTCCTAATCCCATAAGGTATTTGATATTCCTAGCCTACGGTCGGATACTTTTTACATATATATGTAAAGAGAGATGGATAACGCGGATTGACCAGTTAATAATTTTACATACCCAATTTATTTTGCCATATCTACAGCAACTTAATTGCAGTTATCACTAAAAAACATTAAAGTTTAAAATAGTAATTCACACCTCGTAATTTATTCGTATGCTTTAGCTTTTATCTTTCCAGACCGAGGAAATATTTACCCTGGTATTAAACTCTCTGATACTTTTAAAATTACGAACGTGACACTAATTTTAAAGAAAACAGTGCGCCATTTGTTCGATATGATATTCGTTTCCAATCACTGACTAGTGGAAGAGAGAAACAGAGAAGAGTTGAAGTCACCAATTAATTATATCTTGTCAGCCCATCTCGTTATGTATCTGTGTCATTGCGTGCTTCGAAACGCATTTACCTTTTGCAATGACCCCCATCTCTTTGAGCCATGTGACGTTATACACATTTTCATACATCCCCATAGTCTAGTAAATTTCCAACTCGGGTACAGTAAGTAGACCTTTTTTGACATTTTCTCCATGCGATAATTCCTGCGATTCTAAACTGACTAAAATATACATTAGTTTAACTGTCCGTCTAATGTGTAATAGTGGATCAAACCCAACTACTATGGTTAAGTTTTTTCATCTTTTATATCATTTTCAATATACTTCATAAAAATGAATGAAGTATTGGTATTGTAAAACATTTTAGATATTATATACACATGAAATAGAACTAGGGTTGAAAAAAAGAAGTAAAAGCAAAGACAGAATAACAAAGAGGATAGAGATGAGAGAATCTAATGCTACTTTCCAATTTATAAAGAATCGTGGTAGAATATATCCAGAAAGCTAACACTAACCCTTGTACACAGTCAATATATCATAGCCTATATATTATAGTCTGACAATTCTCTACGTTGATGAAACGCTGATGCATCTATGTAGCTTACCTACCATGAATATATTTTCATAAAAGCCTATCTATATCTATTCGCGTATTAAGCACGGTTGAAGTAAATACAGAAAATCGACACATAATATATGATATTTTCTTATAAATTTTATGTCGATACATAAAACAATATATATATATATATATATATATATATATATATATATATATAAACCCTGTTTCTCGCTTAATTGCAGATCATAATATTGTTAATAACTTCAATAATATAAATCGTACAAGTGAGAAATTTTGCACACTGAAAGAGTGCTCCTAAGTAGGTAAGATACCAAAATATTTTGCAAATCGATACCATATTTCTAAAGTTATAGACAGTTATGCATTTGTTAGCCACTTTCACTGTTTCTCGCTTTATTGCAGGTTTGTAAAAATGCCCAACAATCGACGGGATAAGAGAACCTTTGTTTCTTTTGTGAAGAAGCCCAACACTGCAACAAGGAAAGATAAGGGTACAAAAAGAAGGATTTTCCCTCGCGATATGCGAAAAATACGCAGACAGATCATTAAGACACCAAATGGCACTAGCGCCTCCATTTTTGGCAAAGCTGGCGTTATTCCGATGTCCAGTAAGACCAGATTCAGTGTCTGTAATGAGATGACCAGGAACGTGAAGCCCATTTCCAGGCCTCCCTTGAACAAAACCCATAATAGAAAACGCATTGCGTGGGCAGAAAAATATATGAAAACGGACTTCCAACAGGTTCTATTCAGAGATGAAGCTAGAGCAACACTTGATGGTCCGGATGGATAGGCTAAAGTTTGGAGTCCTACCGGAGCTGCTATCTCACATTGCGTTCGTCGCCAACAAGGTAGCGGGGGAGTTATGTTTTGGGCGGATATCATAGGTGATAAATCAATTGGAACTTTTCCGAGTGCCAGAGGGTGTGAAACTCACAAGCAAAGAATACATATCGTTCTTAGATGAGCATTTGTCACCTTGGCTGGGCGACCTGCCTTTACTTCGTCTACGTCAACTGATTTTTATGCACGACAATGCTCCATCTCATCCAGCAAAGCTACAACTACCTTCCTCGTATCTCTGGGCATAAAGGGAGAGAGTCTCATGACTTGGCCGCCTTGTTCTCCTGACTGTAACCAGATTGAGCAGCTCTGGTCAATTTTAAAGAGGAAGGTTTATGAAGAAGTACAACAATTTACATCAAAAGATGCCCTCTGGAATAATATTGTTGATGTTGCTAGTAACATAACACTTTCCCAAATCCACAGATTGACTTCATCTGTTGATGAGAGACTGCAGAAGGTAATTTTAAGAAATAGGAGATTTGTTGATAAATGATTCAATTTTGTGGTGCATATCTGGTAATTTCTTCCTTACATTTCATTCATATTGTTACTTATGATTTAAATGATTAGAATAATTAACCCTGCAAAGTCAATTTTGTATCACCTAGTGACTGTACGAGAAACAGTAAAAATTGTTAACGAATACATAAGTGTCTATAACTTTAGGAATATAGTATCGATTTGCAAAATATTTTGGTATCTTACCTACTTAGGATCACTCTTTCAGTGTGCAAAATTTCAAACTTGTGCGATTTACAGCATTGAAGTTATTAACAATATTATGATCTACAAACAAGCAAGAAACACAGTTTATATATATATATATATATATATATATATATATATATATATATATATATATATATATATATATATATATATTTGTGATAGCGAAACGAGTAGGGACTATTAGGCACACTAAAAAAAACAGGAAAACACAATTTTTATTGTGCAAAGTACAGAATAGTCTTGTTTAATTTTAGTTAAACTGATGTCGTAGAAACGTATTCGTTGTGTGTGATGCGCTTTATTAGTGAGTATATATATATATATATATATATATATATATATATACATATTTATATATATATATATATATATATATATATATATATATATATATATATATATATATATATATATATTACAGTTGGTACTTGGTGTGTGTAGGCAAATCCACGTAAGTGACACGGAAACACGTTTTTATGCACTCTCTAAAAATTATATAAAACAACGCCCCGGATTTATTAATATTTATCTTTCTATTGGCTAAATATGTTAACAGAACATTATACTTTTGTTGACCAGTGCTACACTTGTGTCTTTACATTATCTATAATATTCCTACTTTATCTTAGTCGCATTATCTCCTACCTCTCTTTTCCTTTAACGCCGATAATAAAACTACTCGCACGTATCAACTATCCTTCTATAGACTCCATCGGACGATCATCTGATTCACACGGAATCTGCAACTACCACCACGCTACATTTATGCCTTTCTCCCACCATCGTATACCCACTTCTTCAGCTCATGCACATTTTCAAATATTTACTCCAAACCAACCCTAAAATATCCACCACCATTCAGTAAATACTATTGTTTATTCATTTTTTTTTAAATAAATAAGTGAATATATTTATATTCTTCGCGTTACACAACAGTTAGCGAGCGAGAAAGGCGTAGCGAAACAACTACAAGCGTGTTGAAAAGACAAACATAAAATATCAAGTCAGACACCCTGCCGTCTGAGATAAATTCAAGTAGAGATAATTTACTTAGTTTTAATACGATGTTTTCGTTCCTGTTTACCTTTTTTCTTTTTATACCGATTGATACGTTTTTCCTTTTTTTGTAAAATAAAAACTTAAAGACGTTTCCTTACTTCTTTATATTTATCTTCATCGATGTAGACGATAAGTTTATTGATATAGGTTCGATTACTGGACATGTATATTTTTCTCCGTTTATTTAAGTACTTCGCATATTCTTATATCATATGACTTGTAGAAGCCGTGATAAAATTTTAGGCGAAATATAGATTCATAAATCGCTATGTATTTAGTGTATTGTGTCTCATTTAGATTATCTTAATTTTATTGTTTATTTCAATTTTATTTAACCGCTCCCTTTCTCTCTCTCTCTCTCTCTCTCTGTCTGTTTGTCTGTCTGTCTGAATGTAAATATGTCTGTCCGTCTGTCTGACTGTCTGTCTGACTTTCTGTCTGACTGTCTGTCTGTCTGTCTGTCTCTCTGTCTGTCTCTGTTTCTATATCTGTCTGTCTGTCTGTCTGTCACTCTCTCTCTCTCTCTCTCTCTCTCTCTCTATATATATATATATATATATATATATATATATATATATATATATATATGTGCACGTGCGCGTGTATATTTGGTCGGGTGTGTTTGTGTGTTACGCTCACATATTCGGTGTAAGCTATTATGTAAGATTTAGTAAATATAGAATAAATGAGCTAATGTGAATAGGTTTTTGATTCAACTTTACAACAGAAATTTGGATATCTTCCTGACAGGTCAACACCGATTATAACGGACATTACAAGACAAATGAAAAGAAAGTGTCGAGAAGCATGCACGTATTTCCTGATGCCGAATAATTCCTATTTGGGACGCACTGGATCAAAAGTAACAACTTGACACTAATTCCATTAGAGAATTGGAATCCAAGGATCCATCGGAGGTCTTGTAACGGGAAACCTAATTTATAACTTTGTCTTATGTATAAAGCATCCCATATTCTCGCATGTTGCACCCACATATACATATATTGGTTATACCCCAATTCAGGAACTGTAAATAGTGTACTGTACTACTGTAAAGGCATTAACTCGGTGTTGGTCGAATCGACTCAAAATCGTTACAGCCCGTCTCGCGTGAAGCGGTCCGCCCACACCGATTGCCAGCTGAGTCGGCACACTTCAGTTATACCCGGTTCAAGCTACGAACACCAAAAAACGCAAGAGACAACAAGCAGGCCAATGTCTGTTTATCACCGTTCCAAGCGATGTTTTCTAGCTGGTCGTCAGCTGGGACGATTAGAGTTACCAAATTACGGATGAATTCCTCTTTGCAGCGTCAAAAAACATGACTAAACCGCAACTCTCTCTGACGCTCATGGCGTTTCATCTTGCGCTGGTAGTGCGGTTGAAATTTGATCAGAGAGACAGATCCGTCGGATGCGTTGTGGGCAATGCATGTAAAAGATCTCAGGTTTGAGATGATCTTTTTTGTCCGGGAACCATGGTCAGCAAGATTGTGTTTATCAACGTTTTGGCATCAGTTCTGTTTCAGATTTTATCTCGTGTTCAGCCCACATTCTTGTGCACAATCAATACAGATTGCAATCTGATTGTTACTTTTTTATGTGGCCATAAAGCTTATGCTGAAATAATTGAACTGTTCGACTTTTACGAAAAACTAGGAATTATAGAGACTTTATCGGAAACTAGGTATTTGGCTGATTGAATCTTCGTTTTAGAGACAACTATTATCATAGCCACGCGTTTGACAGTGTTGTGAACATTATTTTTATTATACTCGGATATCCAGCAGGCATTGAATAATATCAACTCAAATAGTGTTAGTAACCATTACGCCCGGGTAGTACTCTAGGAGGTGGTACATGTCAGTGTGTGACAGATTAACAAAATATAATTTGTTATTTGAACGACTCTAATGTGCCTCGCACTTCCTTCAGCATTGGTTTCCTTCCCTACACCTCACCCCTAGAAAACCGTCCGCGTTTCGAATCTCGGGTTTCACTCACCCGTTATTTTTAGTGAGATATAGCAGTCGTAAAACAACTATATGTGGATGACTCTATTTTAGGTAGATTTATTCAGAAACATTTTTAATTAATGTATAACAATTGGAATTTTCTAACCTATCAATGCTTCTAGTGAACCACTTATTTCTTCATATACCATCATGGCCCATGCCTAGTGTTTACAAAGACGGGAGTTGAATTACCAACTGCATAACGCCTACGCGAACTTACCATCAAAAAATCAGAAAAAAAGTACATGATACAATTCTTTTCATCGCTGAAGAATTGATTTTATTTCGAAAAATCTCAGATTCAAGTAAAAAAATTTAAACATTTACATTATGAATTCTTCTTTCTAATTATTTTAATAGTTCAAACCTAACAATGCTTATAAATGAACGACATATTTTTTTATATATCACAATGCCACAAGCCTCCCATTCACAGACACAAGGCTTGAATTACTAAACGCAAGACCCTCACGCGGACTTAACATCAATAAATGATAAAAACAATTATTTGTCTTCGTATTAGTAATAAAAAAGTAGAACCTAGGTTAGAACATAACTTGACATACAAATAAAACTCAAGAAATGTGTATACACTTGATTCTCGATTGAAACACAAATATGTGTCGAGTAAAACGACTCCTCGTAATCCGATCGTCCCAGACACCGTGATTTACATTAACATGTTGACAATGATTGTAGCGAAAGCAGATGACAATGCTACCGAATCATTAACAATACGGCATAGACAGTATTTGCATTTAGATCAACATTAAGTAAAGTTATATAATTTTAAACGGAACAACGTTTGTGTAATATACTTTAATTAGTAACAGTTAAAAGCGATGTTTCAAGTTTAGAAAGAAGTGTACATTTAGCATCCGAGTAATATTGGTCTATGTTAAGAACAAGTTTAGCCTGGCGCTATATCCACATCGTTCTCAATCGAAAAAGCGTATTATTTTAAGCAATAGACTTCATCAAAGAATAACA
This sequence comes from Sepiola atlantica, assembly GCA_963556195.1. NCBI lineage: Eukaryota > Metazoa > Mollusca > Cephalopoda > Sepiida > Sepiolidae > Sepiola > Sepiola atlantica. The sequence continues at coordinate 192,486,373 of OY744520.1, read as the reverse complement.
CACATTCAATTTTAAAATCCGAAACGTTTTTAAATTATTTAGATATTAATCTTCTTACAGAGTCCGCAGAAGCTGTTTGGTCACTCATTCTATTTCATTTGGCCGTGTATGTGAGGGGGTGTACACTGGCGGTTTTCAAGTCCTTGTGAAGCTTGTCGAGCCAACGCTGAGTTGGTGGTCTTCTCGGTACGATCTGCACCATCTCAGTCGATATTCAAGGAGATTCGATATATATATATATATATATATATATATATATATATATATATATATATATATATATATATATATATAACAGTAGATATATTGTAATAACATTTTTTAATCATGTTCCAAAAATTAAACATCAACAAATATTGGAGCATGATTAAACATATGTATGATATAATACATTTCTATTTTATTGTTACAAATCCACATTTCACATTCAATTAGCGATGTGTTTGAAAACGGGGTAGAATTTCTTCTTTCTTGGACGGATCTTTGGCGTATGATTATTGGTAGGTTCTTGGAGCGGGATTACAAAATATTGATGGTATCATAAATGATGTATTCTACTATGTGATTATATATTAGCTCGGTTTGACTTATGATTGAACTAAATTTCAGCTTCAGTGTTCACCTGTATCATAGAGATTTGGAATGATTCATTTTTTTAGATTTATTTAATTGACGTGAGTTTGTTGTCTTCTTATGTAACAACTAAGTTAAAATAGTTTAACTCAACTTTGTTATATATATATATATCATATATATATATATATATGTATATATATGTGTGTGTTGTTGAATATGACAGACAACTTATGGCTTGGAATCATTGTATGTATCGTTTTAATTTACCTAATTAGGATTTTTGTTTCGGTGGGGAATTGGTCGATTTATCTACCATAACTGTAGGTGCCCCAAGTACTTTCAAACCCATCTGGGACAATCTTCAGTTTTTTGGCTTCTTATGTAACAATTTAGTTAAAATATTTTTACTCAACTTTCTTATATATATATATATATATATATATATATATATATATATATATGTGTGTGTATATAAATATATATATGGGGGGCATCTTAAGAGGAATTGAGTAATGACCATTGTGTTAATGTCAATATTGATATTACTAATCAGCATTCCTGCTCCAGATCCCAAGTTCGAAAAGTCTTTGTAGAAAACACCACGATATTAGAACATAGCAATAATAAACAAGCTCTCTATATATTAGAAGCATTATACACCAAAAACACAAAAAAAAACAGCCAATAACAGAAGTAACTATAACACTAGCAATATAATGTTTAAACGTTTATAGTTTAAACTTTTGTTCTGTATTAATAATATAATTCCCGCCAATACTACCGGGTTCCCCTGCATATTAAGCCGGATAAGCCTGAAAGTACTTAGGACAGCTATCGTGATGGCAGATTCCTCGGCTAATTCCCTTCTCAAACAAAAAGCCTGATTCGGCAAATGGAAAGGATCCACACAAGGATATACACACATAAGTATTCTGTCAGATATAACAACGTTTGTATTACAGAGAAAATGCTTCCTAAATATATATATATATATATATATATATATATATATATATATATATATATATATATATATATATATATATATATATATGTGTGTGTGTGTGTGTGTGGGTGTGTGTGTGTGTGTAGATAACTTAATGTGTACTGGAGAAAACTCGAATGCCTACTAGACACTGTCATTCAGTGTCTAAGGTATCTCTGTACATAGCGTTGCCAAGCGTCCCCTTCAAGTAAACCTTGACTAAATATTCAAAATAACATAGTATTCGAGGCCCAAACAAAATTTCCTTGACACGTCTATACACTGGTTAATGCGAGGAATGGGGAGTGTTCTTCAAGTAATATTACCGCAATTAACAGCACTAAGCCGAATACTCCTCCATACTAGATGAATCCTTGTTATTGAATCCGGTAATACCAAGAGACCACAAGAAAAATATACTATAACATAGTAAACTGGTAAATTGAAGAGAGGGAAATTAATGTTTTTAATTTTTTTGACTTCTTTAATAACTAAATGTTTGACATGAAAAACAGAACTTTAATGGAATATTCCAATATGTATGTATCTCTGATAGAGATACAAGTGTTAACCCAGGAAAAGGCCCTTGCTTTCTTAGAACTCGACTAAAATAACATGAAATTTTAAAATATATGTATTAATTATCCATTTATAAATGCATAATGATTGAATGGTTCCCACTTTCAATGAGCGATGTTACTGACAGTGGAGGGATAATTGCTGTTTTCTGGGATGGCTTTTGATTATTGATTAGGCAGTATGTAGGCAATTTTTAATCTTCTCATATATTGACCATAATTGTCTATATTTGTTGCGGGACCGACCGACCTTTGGGGTTGATCACTCGGCCACATAACTAAGAAAAGGTGAACACAGGCAAGTAACGACAATGGCAAAAAAGAGAGGACAAATACTGGTGAAAAGTTCAAAGAAGGATGTTTACTTACCATATGGTAATAACAAGTGAAGTGAATTGAGATGGCGTCGCTAGATCAGGAGAGACTGGAAAAGACTAGAGTGGCGTCTCTGGTGATATCAAAACTGGAACGGCAGGAGTGGCGTCGTTGCAAAGGAATGCTGGGTAGTTGTCTACGGATGTTGGCAAGGTACCCGTTCTGTCGCTGGCTGGCAAAAATTATTGCAGTAGTTTGAGTGAGTAGTAGCCCTGATGAGGACTGTTGGAAAAATCGCGGTAGCTTGAGTGAGTAGTAGTAGTAGTAGTAGCCCTGATAAGGGCTGTTGGAAAAATAGGTAGGTGCCGCTGGTGCAGGGTGTTGCAGGAGCTCAGGACTGCAGGGTGCTGGAGCAGTTGGAGCAGGAGAGTGCTGGTGCAGGAACTCGAGACTGCAGGGTGCAGGAGCTCAAACTGCAGGAACTCAACACTGCAAGTCCAGGAGTTCGGACTGCAGGGTGCAGGTGTTCAGACTGCAGAGTGCTGGTGCAGGAGAGAGCTTGAGCAGGAACTGGAGATGCAGATGGAGGCAAGTAGCAAAGAGAGTATATCGCATTAGTAGTCCCGAAAAGGGCTGTTTGTATCTTTGCTACTGCTGCTACTTCCTGGCTCGACGACTGGTCCCGTCCAGTCGGAGGTTGGGGCCTCCTAACCCCCTGGAAGAATCGAGTTTTTTAGTCGAAAACGGGAGATCTCATGAAACATGTGACGAGTAACTTTCGTCAGTCCTGTTAAAGGGATTAATTTCGATAAATACATACCGAAAAGAGCTCTCGCTGTACTACCATTCCGACAGGTGCCTTTGATGTATTAGTGAGGTTATTGGCACAGTCGATGAAACGCATTTGTATTCCTTAAAGGAGAAATAAGGAATATATTCGCTGGCCGGTTTTTTGCTAGATCATGGTGAACAAAATGGCGATAAAAGCTGCTGCTAGTTGTTCTCAGAAGGAGTGGCAAACAAGGAAACTCGACTGCTGCTGCTGTTTACGGTTTTTTGAGATGGCGTCTTTTTCAAACGTAAACAGACGTCGCGATGTGTCGGACCCCGACATTCTATTGATACTCTCAATACTTATCCTTGAGTGGTTCTCGGCCTTTATATTTACTGATTCAGTAGTAAAAAAGAAAGTAAAACATTCGGATTCAGCGGCATTGTCATTAACAGGCATATTTAAAATTACAAACGTGATTACCGTTAAATAACTCGTCGATATCGAATTTGAGTTATAAGAGACATTATTAATAAATTGCATACTTCAAATTGAGAACGTATTACTAAATCAGCAATAGCGATGTTTTCGTTATAATGTTTAACTAATTGGAAAGAAGACACCTTCCATAATGCTCGTTTGGACGATAGAAAAAAATGCGAGCAAGACACAGTTTGACGGATTATAATTGAACACAGTAATTCATCGTCAATATTTTGCGTAATTAATTTCTGTTTGTTTTGATTTATCAAAATTATTATTAGAATAAACACATTTTACAAATGATAAATGATACTGCTGTTGGATATTCCAACGTGTAATGGTTTTATTTTTGAATTAATTAATTCTAACTGGAAATAACTAGGAATATATATATAGAAGAACAGAGACACGGCGAAGATTCACAATGTGAATTTTATTCATAGTTTCATCAATTTGATTGGTCGGTTTATTTGTTGAAGAACACCACCCTCTAATCTCACTTTTATAGGGGAATGCTTAGAAATACAAAGAACACGTACCAGCGGCCTTGTAAACGCCACAATTGGTCGCCACTAACAGCTACTTACGCCTACCAATTTAAAAAATGTCCACTCTCCCAGGGCTAAAATAATGAAAGCCTCTAGAATATCACAGCTCACTTCTTTTTTGATATATGATTATCAATTATGGCAACGTTATATCATTTATGACGTCATCTAGCAACGTCTTACTCTTGATAAATAAAGCAAATAAGGACTTATTGAAATATTCTTTTTATTTCTTACTTAAAGTATACCTGTCACAAGACGGGTAAGATTATTTCTCGAACAGAAAAAAAATTGCACCACTTTTATGCAAATATTAAAATCAAGATATAACGCTAATACTCTAGAATCTTATTCTAATGTTGATTAAAATCCATTTGATGATTATGATTCTAGAAAATGTCAAAATGTTTAAACGTCAACGTAAGTAGGGTTGAGAATAATTAAAATTGAATTAAACTTGTTTAATGTGTGTCTAATAACTGTGGAATAAAGTCAATACTAATCTGAAATATTTGAATTTGAAATGGGTCCGCCAACATAATGTTTCATAAACTCCTTTAAAATACCCCACAGAAAGTTATATTTGGGCAATATTTAATATCCTACTAATACCTATTGTCAAAATTTCACAAAAGTCGAAGGTATCTGAATTCCCACAAAATGATTTCACCCACTCTTTTTCAATTTTGGATGAAACATAATTAAAATAAATATAGCTCACATCATCCAGAGTTACGCCTAACAGCCATGTTCCAAAATTCATAATCATTGGTTAGTATAGGAATTAATCATATGCATAGAAATATATAAACATATACACTTACATAATTTATATAAATGTACAAATCTTTTTTAGTTGAGAAAATATAGTGATTAAACGTATATAATCGTAGTTGTATAAAGATTATAAGATCATGAAAATAATACTTTTATTTAATTATCGAAGCCCCATTAACCTATCATCTAGCCCAGTCTGATAATACACAATCAGCAGTAGCGGTGCTATAAAGGTTCAGTTTTAATGTCTTATCATAGGCATGTTTACTCATTTTATGTTCGCATTTATCATATTTGTGCTCTCATCGGTTTTCTTCTTCCTGATCTACTTTATTCTTCTTTTCTTCTCTGGGCGTTGATTATTTGAATTTATTCATAGTTTATCCATATACGCCCATTGTCACTGCTAATGTAGTATTATTACACGGAGTTAGTGTTCAAGAGAAGTAATTGAAATTACGTTTTTTAGGACATCCATAAATATAAAAGTCTTATTTTAATAATTAAATAGTTGTATTGTAGCAATGTATTAGACTCTTGCAATTCGAAATTGTGATTATAGTAAAATTTTTAAATCATTAAATAACATCGAGCTAAACTTGACTCTTAAAATTTAAAAGAAATACTCCCCATATGAGTGAAGGAACGAACAGCTACCTTTAGAGTATGTAATTATCACTCCAGATTTTAAAAAAATGTAGGCTTGTGTATTATAAGTAATGAGATAAAAGGGGCGAGAAAAACATTCAATAAATAAATGTTACTTTCCTACTAACCTGAATAATTTGTGGGCATTTTAATTGGTTTGAAGCGTTTCTTTTATTTCAATCTAAAATTTTGTTCAAATCAAAAATCGTTACAGTCAGAATCCGAAATGGTTTCACCATTTTTCCGTAAACTACCAAATTCTAATTACTTATTCTTTTCGTAATTTTCCCATTTAAATTAGGCAAAAAACTAAATTTTAGTGCGCCCGGAACAATTATTTGTTGTATATCTGTTTGTTTTTTTTTTTCATCCAAAAAGATGAAAAACCTATCAATTAAACTTCGGTGATCTCCGGAAAGCTACCCATCCGCCACTGCGAAATGTAACTTTAACAATTTACGATTTAAACAAAATCTTAAATTCAAATAAAAAAAAAACACGCGTTAACATACTTTAATATACGGAAGCAATATACAGGTTGGTAGAAAAGTAACTTTTTTGTCTTTGGTAACATATTTTCAAAATGTTTTTTACCACTTTTTTCTTAGTTAACTATAATGCACCGTTGCTGAAATGCATTATGAGCGTAGAATAGTATAAAGATACTGACGAAACATATAACAGAAACAAAATGACTGATAGACGCCACAAGAACTTATAACAGATTTGGTTCGTTTGTTGTACTGCATATAAACACATTTTGAGGTCATTTAATATCGGAGGAATAGAATTATGACCAGCAAATTGTTGTATACGCCTATTTAGAACACGTATCAATTTTTGCCGGACAAGAATTACCGATTCTATAAATTACCTAACATTACTAACTCTAACACTAACCCTAACCCTAACCCTAACATTACTAGAACATAAATGATCAACATACAATAGAAATGTTGTACTTTCACAAATTAAGACCCACGCTAACTTTGACCTGAACACTAACCCTAACCATACCTCTAACGTTAACGCTAACCCTTACGACGGGGTCAGAGTTATTGTTGGGCCTAATCTGTGAAAGCACCGAAATGTTTGTTTATATGGTATTATCTCTCGTTTAATGCGTTTCTCTCTTTTACACAAATAACGTATCTACAGTAACTCAATCAACTCAGTATGAACATTTGAATGAAGCCTCAGCCTCGTTTTCGAAAATCTATTTTCCTTCCTAGGGCGGCAATTACCCTGGGAAGATTGAGCCAGCTTCCTCTGAAGAAGAAATTTTCTAAGGAATATAAAATGCACAAGCGATCCTCAATCACAAATATATTTCGGTCATGGGAAATGATTTAAATAGTAGGTACTCTTATTTAAAAATTGATACGCTTATAGCTGACGCATCATGTTTCCGTAACTTCGCGTCGTCAACGTTCAGGTAGTTCTCGAAAACGCCCAACAGTTGACGTAATTATTAACCAAACATTATTTGTTCATAAACAGTTTATTTTTTGTTAAAATAAGAAGAAAAAAAACGAAAAATTGCTAAAAAACAGTAAACAAAATATGCCAAAAAAACATTTCAAGAAAATTAAACAGCACAAACATTTTCTTAGACAATCAAACGAAATCATCTTTTGAAAATGTCCCGTTCATGAAAAAACACATTTCAGTTAAAAACATTTGATTAACAATGGATTCTTTGTGATGAACATCTAATTAATAACAATTGTTTAGTTCTTGTTTGTTCGTTCTTTATTTGTATATATGTATTTTAGTTTGATTTTCTTTGTCTTAATTTATCGGCTGCCAGTCTTTAATTTAGCGTTTGGCAGTTTTAACATCGCCAACTCTCGTGTACTTCCGTAACCTGCGCGAACGTTGACGACGCGAGTTCACGGAAACATAGTGCGGCACATATAAGAGTACCAACTATTATTAAGGTTTTGATCTAACTAAACAGAGGCAGATTATATCATGATGGGTGTTTTTGCATCTTTATTCAATCCGCACCGATATCGATGAAACTGGTATTCAAATGCTGATAATATGTGACAGATCGACAGAGCGTGACATATCGACTAACATGATTTTCAAAACATACCAACGTATTGACATAACCGCTGATAGAGATTATTCTAAATGAGATGCGCCCATTACACTTGCGCGCTTAGTAATGATATCTGTGACATACACACGTTCCCCTCGACTCACGTGCCTTTTTGTTTCATAGAGATGATTGGTTGCACTTTAAATTACATATATCTATCTGATCTTACTGTTTAACATGAAGCGTGACATGTCGACGGTATGACACACCGACTGACAAACCGACATACATTCTGAAATTGATATTTGGACGCATCTATAAAAGGCGTATTCTGTTTACTTGCCAGTTTTTTTATCGTGGCGAATCTAAAGCTCTTCTAAAATATCCCAGGTAACATTAATTGAGATGAACACATAGAAGATACTGCTAAGACGTCTGCAAAGAAGGTGGGCCTCCTCTACCGGGTTAAAAACTTATCTCATCATACATATCTGATATCTCATTCGTCCATGCATGGTATATTGTTGCAACATCTGGGCTGGTGTACCAACGACTAGTCTCTCCCTGTCGGATAGTTTCCCATTTTTTGCCAACCTAATAGGTATCACACTGTCTACCAAACACCAACCCACATACCACTAACGCGATATTGAATCGTTGTGCTTGTTTTACAAGTACTTAAAAAAATGTGCTGCGACAGACTTGCTGCAGTTTTGTCTCCTCAACGTAAATAAAACTGACAATCCCTACAAGTAGCAAAATCACACCCCCTCACTGTAGAAGTACCCAGATGCAGGACAGTTTTCTACTCTAATGGCTTCTTTCCTCAAACTGCTTCAATTTATAATTCCCTCTCTGTTCCCGGTTACCCCGCGTGTACAAACATGCTGAAATTTAAATCTAATGTCAACAAACATCTCGCTGCAGAACTCCCCACGTAAGATGCCTCTATCGATATGGTTCCCAGTTCACAGTAGCCAATTACGTCCCAGATTGGATGAATTTAAGATTTTTTAAATTTCTAAAATTTTATACGTGCATCCGATATTTTTTTAACGTTCAGAATGCTATTCTAACCATAATCGTAATACGTCGCCAGTATAACATACCGACTAACAAACCAACATACATTTTTATAGATGTGTGGAAAATTCGATAAAAGGAGTCTCCTGTACAGCATTCGGATCGCGAGGGTAAAGTTTGATCCAAGTTCGATCTTTTAATTTGGCGATTCTACAGCTCCCTAAAAACTCACAGGGAACCTTAATTTGAATAACTACATAAAAGATACTGCCAGGATTGTTGCAAAAGGCTGGATCTAAAATAGTTTTATCGCCTGCAGGTATCTCTACAAATACACTATTCGCCCATGCATGCAGTACCGTTACTACATCTAAGCTAGTGCACCAATAACTCGTCTCTCTCTGTGAGACAGAATTAAAATAAGAATATCTAAGCAAATAGGTTCCACACTGTCTACCTAGATCCAGCTGCTATCCCATCGCCGCAATATTGCATCGCTCTGCTTGTTTTGTAAGCACTTCAACGAAATATGTTGCGAAAGACTTGTGCAAATTATGCCATTTGAACTTAAATACCCCAACCAAACCTGACACTCAGCAGAATCCTACCCCTTCACTGTAGCAGTTCCTAGATGTCGGAGGTTTTCTACTCTAAGAGTTGTTTGACTCGAACCGCCTGTCTTTATAAATCCCTGTACCCCCGACTGTACATATTTAAATTAAATGTAAACAAGAATCCAGCTGTGCAACTCCATCATTAAGATGACCATATAAATCCAGCCACTAATTCACAGTGGCCTCTTACGTCTCAGTTGCGGTCTGGCGTGTTTGTGGTGAATTGAAGTTTAAAAAAAACACATTTCGCATTCGTAACAAAAAGAACTTGGGTAGACTGTTAGTATATAATAAACTCACCCACTTGTTCGAAATAATGAGGTTTTGTTTTCAACTGTATGATAGTGTATTTTTGTGTGTGTGTGTATTTTATCACTTTCCACACCCAATAAAAAAAATGATCTCTTATAGCTTAACGTGATATGCGAACCAGATTTCGAAAAGTATCTGCTGTCGTAGAGTATAACACATTTATATCTTACTAATTTTAAAATGAATTGTTTCAAGATAGAATTAGGTATTCCTTAAAAAAATATCAGTACTTCCTCTCCTTCGGTCTGTGATAAATGTGTAGTATTTGCTCACCCATTTGTCATGCTGTAGGCAATCAACCAATCTCCTTTTAGAAAGATAGCTAATCGCAGTCGGCTTCGAAAATACATATATATGAGTCAGATACACCCTAATATGAAGTACTGCTTTCACATCTGGGAAGGCGTCGCTTAGAACACTCTGGGTTGCTTAAAAGAGTCACAATCGACTTCCGATTATTTCTTCTCTTCCTTACCGCCCCTTATCATAGAAGATACGTTGCTAGTCTCTCTCAACTCTATCGCTATTACGACATCAGGTGATCGACTGAGCTCTAACATCTGATTCCGCCTTATCAGACATTCACAGCAAGAAATCGTTTTGTACCACAAAGAAAAATAAACGTTACTTTATTCTTCCGTGTGTCTAGCGTCAGGCGGAATTTCTCCGAAAAAATGATACACCACAACGGCTACCTGCGTGTTGATCACATTACCACGGAACTGCTACCCTGCAGATTACTACATGATCGTTGTCTTGTCATAAAGCGCCCTTATAAATAATCAAACTTTATTCAATCCATTAATCACTCTAAATCCTCTCATAATGTTCTACATCTGTATGCTGCCCATCATTCCATCGCATTAAGCTATGGTGTTCCTCTTGTAAAACCGTCACAGCAAGTACTCGTCGAGCTTCAACCTATGTGTACCCTGAATAAAACAGAACATCCCGGTCAGTGGAACATAGTATCACGGGAGAGCTTTCCATGCTGACTTAAACATAATTATTTTCAAGTCCAATGTAAACAAATACTTGTTTAGCAGTCCTCTTAAGTAATCAAAATATGTCCTATTAACTCATTGTTTTAAAACCCCTTCATAGTATACGTCTACATCCAATTGACAATCTCATTGACCCTTATTCTCGGGCGGTCTTTAGCTTTGATATATGTTGGCTCATTAATATAACACATATGATCCTTAAGTGGCTTATGGCCTTGACAAGTGGTTAGTCAATAGTAAGAAAAATAAATAAAAACGCTCTCTCCATTACTGAAATAATCTTCTGTGCCCAATATACTTCTTTAGGTCGTAAGTGAAAAAGCGTTTTCAAATTTCGAAAATTGAGCCTGAATAAATAGCTATCGAATGTGATTGAGGCGTATCCTTTTATTCAACCTGTTGTTCAGCTGGAAGTAATTTATGAACACACCTGCAATTAAACTCTACATGTGTGATGCAATCTGCCGGAAGATAACAACGAAGAAAGATAACGCTCTCACATTTATCATGCTCGTTCCGATAGGTTGGGCGTATCACACTGTGAGATAACAAGGTGACTACCATTCACAGGGTTATGAATAAATGGATATCATCCAAATATCGCGACAAACATTTATTTATTAAAATCAGAGGGAAAGAAGGAAAGCCCAAAGACTCACTCACGGATATAGATAGATAGTGAGAGAGAAAGAGAAAGAGAACGAAAGAGAAAGAGGGAGATAAAGAGGGTGATACATCCTCCATTCTCTATCAAATATAACATATTTTTTTTCATCTCTTTTACTGGTCGACAAATCGAACGATGTTGCAGTAGTAATGAAGAAATCAAAAACAAGAATGTGATTTTATTTATATTCACAATGTATTATTTCGTTGAATGTCGACATTTCTTTTAGCATACTCCGCTTATGAACCTATTACGGCATAATCACGTTGACACATCGGTTGCCGTTGGATCACCGAAGTAAGGCAACGTTGAGCCTGGCTAGTACCAGATGGGTGACCATTTTGGAATTATTGGCGCTGTATGTAGGAAGACGTCGAATCCCTCCAATCAAGAACTGTAAAAAAAAAGTAACCCTATCATCTTCTTTCACCTGGATATGCATGCGACTAAGGATCGCTTGTGAATTTGATACAACGATAAAACTGTCTCCTCCGAGGAATCCGGTTCATCTCGCCCAAAATGAATGCCGTAACAGATACAGGTAGGGTCTTAGGGTTCGAATGAACTCTCAAACCTCAAAATGGAACAAACGTAGGAAATATATTCGCTTTGGTTGTAGAGTTTTTTTATTTTGTTTTCCTCGATACTCTATCGACCGCAGACGTAATTCTGCAATTGTTCTTGATACATTCCCGAATCAGCATACTTTAAAATGAAAACAAAACATTTTTTTTTTAAATTTAAATGTTTGTCTCAACATTTCGATACTAAAAATATTCGCAGTCGCATTCTAAACACAACGCCCACACACACCCCTACCCTACACCACGTAACCAACTATAAGTTCTATTCATTATCATGCTTTTCCGATCACATCGAGATAATATTATTACATAAAGACCAATGTGTATTTATTTGTATATCAATAAATATATATCAGCCTCGTCATAAAACAGTTTGCGTGTTACAACGTACTTTTTTTAGCCCTAATACACAATGATGTCAAGTGGTGTGGAAGCGAGAAAGCAAATAGCAAGTTAGACAATCCTTGTTAGCTGAAATGAATTCGTAAAGAACATTTCGCTCTAAATAAAATGTCAATGTCATCAGAAATGATAATCATAATTTATATATAAAGAATTAAGTGATTGACGTAATTCTTTGATTCCAAAGAAAACAAGTCCAAAGGTCTAAGATCAGATGAGCAAGAAAGATAGTTTATGAGACTATGAAGCCACATCCATCTTGGTTAGAGATTGTCATGAACCAACTGTTCAATAACAGGAGCAGCGCCATTTTGTTGGAACCAAATCTCGCGAATATGTGGACAATTTGTATCTTTTGAGAGGAAATCATTGTTAAGAATTGCAAGTCGCTTCCTCTAAAAAAGGACGGGCTCATCAAACCTGAAACACAAATCTCAATCAAAGAGTTGAGACATCAATAATGATGAATTTGTTATGAAGAATTTGATGGGAATTTTCACTTTCCGAGTATGCTAAGTTATATAGTAAAGGTCATTCAAATTAAACAGTGAATTCATTGTTCCAAATGTAATTTTCTGCAAAAGTGGCATCAGCTCTTCAGAGTTGCTAACATATGTGAGTGAAGTATGAACAGCATTCAAAATTATCTTATTTTAATTAGTCGAGCAAGTGTGGACGATATGTTTCTAGGTAAGAATGTAATCGATCTTGTAATGACGCCAATTTCTTCCCATTTTTGATTGCCGTGCACAGCAAGAATACGTTGTTTTTTTTTACTTGCAATTTCTCTGTTTTAGATTTTTTAGATTAAACGTTTATAATTTGTATTATTTGGATTCTTCAGTCTACAGTTCTCATCTTGTATGATATTTTCACAACAATTCAGCCAATACAACTTTCGATTCTCTCCATGTGCGTCTTACTAAACTCGAACATCTTTATGTCGAACTCGTAAATATGTACGGAATTTGGAACGGTACCATTTATTTAATCCAGGAGGCTTCATGGCCCTAATTTAGTTTGTCATGAAGTAGAAGTGTACGTGATTGACAATTGTATTCATATTATCATCTGTACTGAAGATAACACCTTAAACCTCAAGAAGACTGTCACCTATAACGTGGTATCCCTTAGAACTTTTATCCGTTGCGCCGTGGGTCAGACATTGATATTTTCGAATTAGATAAGACGCCCCTGAAGAAGGTCAGAGTTTATATCGGCTGAAACATTGTGACAATTGCATCCAAGATGGGAACAGTAGTTTGAATTATATAACAATAAACATTTCAATTTTCTTTCGCTCATTATTGCTTTTATATTAATATTCAGATTTAATGAAATGCACTTATATGGAAGAATGAATTTCATCAAGCAAATAGGTTTACAAATAAAATCGATAGGACATCTTTCGAACTATTGAAGTTTTAATCCCATACATAGTTTCGACATTTTATATTATGAAAACGTAATATACAGGGTTTTAAATACTATTATTTTTTAACAGCGATTGAGCACATTATGCTTCAATTTCTACTAAAGTTGTAATAAGATATCTGACACTCTCTAGTTTCTATGTAGACTAATATATATATATATATATATATATATATATATATATATATATATATATATATATATATATATATATATATATATATATATATATATATGAGAAAGGAAGGAGTATAGTAATCCGACGTGATGGGAAATGAAAAAGGAAAAAAACAAGAGATATTTGTTATATATTCATGAACGTTCCATCTTTATTATAAGACTTCCTCGGGATGATAATTTGAAGTAAAAATGTCATACTAGTACATAGAAATTTTGGGTAGAATACTACTTTCCTTTATATCTCCACAATTTCGATGTACTTGCATGACATATTTCCCTCAAATTATCATCCTTAGGAAGTCTTATAATAAAGACGAAACGTTGTTGAATATATTGAAAATATCTCTTGCTTTTTTCCTTTTAAATTTCCCATATATATATATATATATATATATATATATATATATATATATATATATATATATATATATATATATTTATATTTCAATATATATATATGTATATTTCAATATATATATATATATATATATATATATATATATTCATATATATATATTTATATATATATATATATACCCTGTTGATTCGAGCTTTTTAACATCATATATATATTCAATATATATATATATTTATATTTCAATATATATATATTTATATTCATATATATACATATATTTATAAATATATATATATATATATATATATATATATATATATATACCCTGGTGTATCTGAGCTTTTTAACATCATATATATATATATATATATATATATATATATATATATATATGCTTATTAGGGTGATCAAACAAATAGTTCGATGTAAGTAAATATTTCTGTTTTCCCAATGTGATCAAAGATGCCGTAAAACGTCTGCAGCATCACATCACGTCACCTGAGTGATGACGCTGTGTGTACAGCAACTAAAGTCAAAAGTCAGTCTTTTATATATATATAACAGATGATTATCTAGAAACCTATCCACAACAAACGGGTTATTTTCTGCTTTTGTTTTTGCCTCATGTCAGACAGAATCGTTCAACGATTATTCTCTATTCTTTTTCAGACAAGAACAAACAACGATATTATAAAGACCTGGCAATTCAATCAGCGCGTTTAACAACGGAAACGCAGAATCTTCTTAATAGAACCGTGAACGTATCTTCATAAGCGATTTGTAACTTTATCGCGACAGACCAAAGGAAAGTCTGTTTCGAAGTTAAGCTCGACAGGCCTATGTAAATGCGTTTTAAAACTTAATCGTTGCAGACAGATCAATTGACACAACTTTTTATAGTTTGAACACATATAAATGAAAGGTACTGGTACAGCCTTTGAACCAGATACACATGATTTTTGCTGACGTAGACATACGTAAACAGACGGAAAAGGCGGAAGCAAACAAACTGACGTCAAAATCGAAACGATGCTGCTTTGCAACAGAAACAAATAATGAAGGAAAAACATTCACCGTATGTTTATTTAAATGAAAATTCATTTACGTTTTTACGAAGACTATTTATGAAATAATATTTGTTTCACGTGAAAGTTATTTGTTATTTTTATCGATTAATTGTGCTATTTTATGAATAAACTAAATACTGTAAAGAAGATGATCAGCGAAACATCGATTTTACATTGTTTTTCTTTTGGCACTAGTACAGCTTCTGAACCGGACAAACACCGATTAGGTTAAGGCTAGTTTCGAGATAAGTTATAGTTAAGACAGGGTAAATTAAAACTGTCCATGTATTGTCCGGTTCAAAATACGTACCAGATTCTTTTTTGTGAGAATTTTTCTTAGTAGATGTAAAGTTGTCGTCTGCTCCTGGAGCCTTCTGATTGGCTAAACGCGTCGTTTACGTAAACGGCCGGAACGAAGCAAAAACCGGTTGTATCTGGTTAAGAAGCTGTACTTGTACCAAATAAAAATGCACATACAAGTCTCTCGACGAAAATGCTACTTCCGACATAATGGTGACAGGCCAGTGAAAATTGTACTTCAAACTGAAGCGTAATAAATATTGGGCGAGTACACTTACTAGTATATAAAACATTTTGTTGAGAAAAACAGGAAATGAACGAAAGGTCGGGATCAACTTGCTAGAATAGAGGTTAGTATTACTAGATTGTTGTAATTAATATGCACTGATCTGATGTCATATGGCTTAAAGAAAGAGTGAAAAAACAAATGATTTGTAAATTCGAAGCACGCAATGTGAGAACATGCTGAATTGAAATTCGCTGAGAAGATATGAAAAAACAGCAACTTAGAACGAATATCAAGTCGAATAAACCCCTCTGTCTTAGCCCAGTTTTGTCTTAACTTAGTCTTTTTGAAAGTATACATAAAGAGCGTTGATTTTATGACGATAAGGCTTCAGCCTGGAATGGTTCACTGAGGAATGCGTACAAAAATAAGAAGCGTACGGATAATAATAGTGAACTTAGAGGTGTTGTGAGAATAATGACGGAAACTTGGACATGAAATTGAAATGCAACAAGAGATACTAGGGTGAACATTTTACTGAAAAATGAAGTGTGACAGACCGACGCACAGAGCCTATATTTTTAATATAGTTCAGCTCAAACAAGGCAGGGCGCCACTGTAGACGGAAGGGGCGACTAAGAATTAGGGTGAAGTTGTGAGTTGTGCAGCGAGATGTCTATTTATATTAGTTGTTAATTTCTCGATGTCAGTACAGTCGGGTAAATATGGAACAGGGAGGGCTTTACAGAGGCCGGCAGCACGGGGAAAGAGTATATTTGAGTAGAAGGCTTTCAGGCATCTTTGGCCATCCACAGTGAACAAATGGTTCTGAGCTGATTGTCGGGGTTGTCTAGTATATTGACGTCGAGGGGTTACTAAAGCAGAAAGTTTATCGGATCACAATCCATATCCTACAACGTTGTTATTTTCACATTTTTTCTTACTGATAGGTCTATAAACCATTATACACTCATGTTGTCGTCGTGAACCTATGTTTTATTCGTCTGCTGATTAACTCATTTAGACACCAATGTTTATGGAAAAGGTTTTTCGAAAAAAGAGAGAGAGAAGGAGAGAAAGTCATAGAAAAGTATCGGAGACATGTTACTTTTGTAGGCGGTATAGAGGGATTGAAAGACAGAGGTACAGAAAGACATGCATATGTGCTGTAACTACTAGGGACTGTTCCGATGGATACTGCACCCCATAGACTGGTATTGTGTTGGCCTTCATGGCTTGATTTACGCCTGTCTATGGGTATGTCCTGTGCAGTCTTAGGAGGTCCACCCTCCCAGGCTTCGCCTCCCCTCTTTGGGGAGGAGTAAGTTTATTGCTAACTGCGTGGGGCGCCCCTACAGGGGAATGCCGACGGGGCCGCCCAGGCAATTTTTAAACCCCACTTTCCCGACCCGACCTTGGGTCACATCTTACTTGTGGGAGTAAGATAAAAACTGGCCTTGTGCCTAACTCCTGGAGAGGAGTAAATCAATACTAGGGACAACACACATGTCTTTTCTGTTTGAACTGTCGCCAGCAAAAGAAGCAGAAACTCTCTAGCCAGATGTCACGTGGTTTCATTGACTTCCGATTGTGACACCTCTGACCTCTAAGGTGTCACTCAAACTTTCTATTAAAACACGGCTCACTTTGATTCTTGTCTATTAAATTCTAATAAAAGTTTACACTACCTTACTTTTATGCGAAAGTAAAAACATCGATTTCAATATTCCTATACCCACATACAGAAGGGCCAACGTAAAGAGCCTCTCATTGAGATTCGAGGACAAATCTGACAACAAAAAAAAAACGAAAATAGACTTACTTATTGAATGCAAGAATGTATATAACTTTTGTGACTATTATATTACTGTCTGATCTGGAGGCTGAAAAAAGCTGACCTTAGCGAGCATTAGGCGACAGCTATTTGCTTGGTTTAAATGGAGCCACAAATGTAAGCAAATAGCAATAATCTGTTTTTTGCTTCCTGTCAGACGTTATTTCCTTTGTCTTTTTTAATACAGTAAAAAACAACTTTAAACCAGTTTCAATGCATACAATGCGAATTTTGCAGTCACTAATAATAAAACAACCATTTTGCGAAAAAACAAAATGGCGTCATTTTAATATCGTCTGCACAAATAAAAGTATTTGAAAATGGCAGATGTGTGCTACTTGCCCCGAGTGAAACATTGTGAAAAAATAACACATTCTTGGGAATGATTAAAATCGATTGTTAATATTTATTGGTTTCATTAATTTGCAATTTGTCCCTTCAAACTTTTTTTTATAGTGTCTTTGTTCATGCTATTATTCTTCATAATAATTCATATTTTACTTCCGAGTATTAAACAATGAATTGCATTGTTACAATTCATATTTCTTTTACAATCATTATAACAATTATTTAGGTGTTTTATAAGGTTTATATTCTTTAAATATGTGTGCTACTATTCCTTTTTGATTATTATTATTATTATTATTATTATTATTATTATTATTATTATTATTATTATTATTATTATTATTATTAGAAGCTAACCCTAACCCTCCAACAGGTCATCATCAGGGATTACCTAGTGATGTTCCTTAGAGTCTGCCTGACAACAAGTCTCCCCAGATATCTATATTTTCCAACCTCTTTTGATAGTCTTTGCAAATTACTTTGCGGTATCGCAATAGCAGCTTACCACCGATTTATCGCTGGCAAGGATCATTGGAAATAAGCCTCCACAAAGTCCCAATACTCTTACCACTCATCCAGTGGAAGCTTGCATAGTGCTATCCTTCTCAGGTTCTTCCTTTTTTGACCCTTCACGACTATTTTGTGTAGTATCAGCTAATTATTATTATTATTATTATTATTATTATTATTATTATTATTATTATTATTATTATTATTATTATTATTATTATGGTGATGATGATTAGTATTATTCACTAGGAGTTGCTCACTGACAGTACAATTTGTGTACGTGTTCAAAAAAAAGTCTTAGTTATAAGTCTAGCCTAGATTTTCAGTACTCTCCACCCATTTCGATAATCATTGCAAATGAGTTTACATTATTGACACAAGTTTGTTCTATTACACCTTACATGTTGCAGGTCAACGTTCGGGGTTCATATGTGTCGGTTTCAGTATTTACAGATTTTCCTGAAGCTTTCAGTTTTATTCATGATTGCCTCCTGTTGTATATTCTTAGTCTTCTCTTTTAATTCAAATTTCTCCTAGTCTTTTTTCCAAGTTTTCCGGGACTGTTCCTAGTTCTCTTACGATTATTGGTATCATGGTTACATTTTTCATGTACTATATACCTTCGTTTTTCTGTCTCCTTGAGATTCACCCTGTATGTTGCTGGGACGGAAAAGTCTGTTATTTGGCATATTTTTGTAATTCTTATTTTCTAGTATACCATATGGTTTACTTGCTTAGGTGAGTTTATCTGTTTCTACCCTCATGACCCTCATGATTTTGCGATTTTAATTTCTAGTACTGCTTTCGGTTTGTTTTAATACTTATTGTCTGCATGTTAAAAATGCAGTCGTTTTCATAATTCGTAATGCACTGACGTAAACTCGTGTCTGTTCTTGTATTGTGTTTGCGATAGTTTTCTTCATTACTTATGCGATTTACAGTTTCGTCCCTTTTTCCACAAAGTCTACATTTGCTGTTTTGCCTCAGTTTTATCTATTAGAGCTTTGATATAACTAGTTATAATCGGCTGATAGTAGTGATTCTATTTATATCTATAGGTATCTTTTTCGTAGCCATTTCCAGCTGTTTTCTTGAATCTCTTCCCACTTTCCTTTTCTCATCTTGTTTCTTTTATGTGTTCCCTGTATTGTTCATTTTGACGGTGTCTCTTGCTGCGGTGATTTATTGTTATTAGTTTCCTAGTCATTTGATTAACATGCCTTAGTTTTTTGTCCAGCATATTAACTGTCCAGAATATCTTTCTAGTGATACTGTTGATGTGTTTATTTTACTAGATTATTGGTAAATAATTGTATTTTTTTTCTTATTAGGTATTCTTTTCGAATCCTCCTTATTATTTCTGCTGAATTGATGGTGTCTGCTTCCAGAATACCAAATATTTATAGATATCCTGTGTCCGAGAGACCCTATCTCCCTTATCTTGGAACGTTCTATACCCTCCACCGTTACTTGTTTTCCCTTTTCTCATCCCTAGCAGTGCCCACTTCTCCAGTCCGAATTATATTCTATTCCTGGTAGAGTATTCTGTTCGCCGAGTGACCCTATCTCCCCTATCTTGGAACGTTCTATACCCTCCATCGTTACTAGTTTTCTTTTTCACATCCCTATCAGTGCCCACTTCTCCAATCCGAATTATATTCTATTCTTGGTAGAATATTCTGTTTGTGTTTCACAGGATTTCGAGTTTCTTTTAACTTTTTGCAAATAGCTTCAGGTCGTCCATATAAATAAGGTTTCTTTTTTCTTCTGTGTCAGTAAACTTGTATCCTGCATAACATTTTCCAAGTATGGAGTTGAGTCGCATCATGACTATGATTAATTTGAAAGATGCTTCTCTGTATTTATATCTTAGTTTTCTATTGTTATCCAGGTGTCAGTTCCAGTCTCTATGTTCACATTGCTTTTTTAATCTTATTGATACTCTTGTCTCATGTTTTGCACATCCTTAATCACTCGATTTTCTATGATTAAATAATCATGTCGTAAGCATTCTCGTAGTCAATCCGCCTGTATATTCTTTCAGGATCTGTTGATCTATGTATAACAGGTCATGCGTCCCATCTTTTCCCTTTTCAGCACCCTGTTTGTTTCTCGGAAGTAGTTCACGGTTAATAAAGGAGTAATAGATCTATTTTCTCAGTTGTGCTATTAAGAGTTCCCACATGGTTTGTAAACAGATTATTGGTCTGTAGTTTATTGATAGCGTTCACTTTTCGATGTGTTGTTTGTATTAATGTGGTTCTACCTTTGGTAATTCATTTTGCAACCTCTTTTTCGTGGATACATCTTCTCGTGTTGGTAATACTCCTTTAATACTCACTAGACGTTTTTAAACATATCATTGTCAGTATTTCGTCAATGATAATAGCCAACGGTATTCCTTAGAGTTTAAGTGACAAAACATCTTTGATAACTGATACAGATCATCTTACGTAAACGGCAACAGTGGTTTACCGATGTCTCACTTGCAACGCTTATTGATCTCCCATAGGATACTGATAGCAATAAGCCTTGACATGGTCTAAGTAATCACCGCACCCTTCCAGTAGAGGTGTTATTCGTGCTCTCCGTCTCGGTCTTTCAATTCTCTTTGACACTTCACGACAATTTTGTATAGTATCAGCGAAGGTTGATGCCATCACATTGTATTTTATTATCAACTCAGTAAGCCTTCGCACACAGATCATCATCAATGATAGCTCACTGATAATTGCCGCTAGTGTTCTCTGGAGTCTCAGTGACAACAAGACGTTCCAGATTTCTCGTACTCTCCACCTCTTTCGATAACCCGTGCAAGTGACTTTACGTTATCGAAACAAACGCGTATCATTGATTTCTCGATCGCAACTACCATTGGTCTTCTCGGGAGTTTCGGTGACAAGAAGCCTATCCAAAGTCACAGTACTCTGTGTACTTTCCAGTGGAGGTCTCGGTTGTGCTCTATCTCCTCGGTCTTTTCACCCTCCTGTACCGTTCACAACGATGTTGTGTAGAATCAGCCGAGGCGTATGCATTTTTGGGGCGGAGGGAAATATTATCATTATTATCATTATAATTTGTATTATTTCTATTATTATTATTATTATTGTTATTATTATTATTAGTAGTAGTAGTAGTTGTGGCGTTTACGTATTAATAATTCCTAGATTTGTAATTATCAGTGTGTGCCCACTGGAACCAAAAGCCCGGAAAACTGAGTAATCACGTCTTTATTCTTCGCTTCTTCTTAATAACAGTTTAAAATAATTTCGCGTCTTCGAAACAGTAATTTACCATTGATTTCTCGTTGTTAATTGCCCGTTCGCTTTCTCTGCAATCAAAATGGCAATATGCCTTTTCAGAATTCGTGTACTTTTCGTTATATTTGAGTGGAGGTCTGAGTGGTTCTCTCCCTCTTTTTTATTTTAAATTTCGTTGACCGTTCATGACTATTTCGTGTGGAACGAGCGTGGCTTGTGCCACCACATTTGTGTGATATTATATCTTTGGATGTGTGACATATTATGAGATTCCTGGCCTTCCTTGACCCTTCCGCCATCCGTGTATCCGAGACGTAAACGGAACACTTTATACCTCTGTTTCTTTTTGAAGTGCAGGGATAATTTTTGTCAGACACTGATAAAGAGTAACGTGAAATAGCATTTTGATGTGCAGGAATATTGTGCCCCTGTCGTATCAAAGAACCCACGTAATAACAAATAATATCAACCGAAAATAAAATGTTAATATTCTTTTTTTGTTGTTCATAATTTCCTTCCTTATTTGTTAATTTTGAGTTATCTTTTAACTGCGCTTCTTTTTTTTGTCCTTACATGTATATTCTTTGCATTTGTTCGAAGTCTACTGTATCATTCCCTCCTATGTCAACCGCAAACACCAATACCGCGTAGCATTTGCTTGTGTTTGTGCCGAATAATTTTCCAAAACAAATTAATAATAACAATATTAAAAGAGAGAGAGGGGGAAAAAGTCCTGAAATAGATATCGAGTCTAGGGGATCATTTACGCGAAAGTTACGTAACAAAACCAAAGGTATTTTTCAAAAATATAAATCACACACATCTTGGACAAAGAGAAGCAGTAAGTCGGACCATACCAGGCTCTGGAGTATAAGTTGAAATTAAAATTATGTTGAACACTTTGTATCCCTGTAGTCACTGTATTGATTGATGTTGGAATTAAAATATATTATCTGAAAATATAGTGCTTCATCGATAGTTAATAAGAAAAACGAAGTGATTTTTAATAATCGATCATAACTTAAAAAGGTCAAACTCCACTTGATTATACATGTTAATGAGATCAAATGATTGTCAGTTGAGAGATCAGGAACCTCATGAGAGAATTGAGAATGGTTGATAGAGTTCCTGACAAGAATCTGTAAACATTAAAACAGGACCATGTTGTAATCTTAAGAGACACAGTCCAGTGGTAACACGTTCAACAGATGGGGAGCATTTGGAAAGAAACGCTGTTCATGGAAATCGCGAATG
>OY744520.1:192428267-192458267 GCA_963556195.1 Sepiola atlantica | reverse complement strand
GATCAAGGAAATGTGATTTCCAGCATAGGCATTTTGTGGAGTCTATTAAGGGATAGAGCGCTCTCACGCCTCCCTTAATTTTCGAGACTGAAGCATCATTACAACAAATCCACAATATAACAGCAATATATCAAGATACTACCAAACCTTGTTGCATTGTCGTCACTCTGTGGGATCCTCATATACACGCAGACAGAGACTTTCCTTGCATTTCCTGTATGTATTATTTATATATTTAACATACGGTTATCTTTTGGACAAGTAATGTCCGCTCACAGAAACTTCAGTGTTTATAAAAAGTGCTACATAACACGTAGAGTTGTTTTTTAGTATACTTTCCTTATTTATACAAACATCATTGGTTACACATATGCCAACATGTTTCAGCTTCGATCTGTCTCAAGAACCATCTTCCGCAGGCAATAAGAAAATGAAATAGGAAATAACTAACTTCTTTATCATGTGTATTATACTTGTTGAAAAGGGATCAGTGTATAATAAACAGGCAAGATTCATATCTAATTACAGATGCTCGACATTCCATTTCTTTTTATGTTAGTGATTTAAGTTTATAAGTATGTTTGGCCGCTTTCAAATCTTTATATATATATATATAACTATATATATATATATATATGTATATATATATATATATATATATATGTGTATATATATATATATATATATAATATGATGAAGAGGTCTTACCTCGAAATGTATCATGGAACACGGTTGCACACTTTAGATCACTGTGTAGAATGTCGGTCGTAATCAAGTAAGGTTTTCAAACAGAATTAACTTTTGTTTTCTTCCCCTACACCGTCATATTCTACCTCTTGCATTGTGGCAGCTTTCTGTGAGTCTCTCTCTTTCTCTCTCTCTCTCTCTCTCTCGCGCGCGCTCTCTCTCTCTTTCTGTCTTTATATATATAATATATAATATATAATACATATATATATATGTATATACATATATATATATATATATATATATATATATATATAGGTTCATTTCTATGTGTTTTTGTGTTTGTGTGCGTATTTATATATACATATTAAGTTATATAAATATACGTCTGGCTATTTGTCTACGCGTTTTCGCATAGTTTTAGAATATGAAGATTAATTTTAACGAAATGATATTCCATCTTGCAACGAACATGTTGTCTGGTTGTAGGCAATTGCATTGACTCAAAGAGTATCCATGAATTCCCACCTGAGACGAAACATACGGGGTTCCCTGTGGGAGAGCAAGCCCATCCTCTCATCAGCAAACAACTTTGACAAAATATATGCATTTACCAGCTGCATAAAATACATGAAAGCCATAAGATATGCATGCAACCAGAAGACACATTTATTTAATCTTGTTTTTAAATACGAAACTACAGGAAAACAATTAAATCAGCGCCTTATTTCTGTAGCTCATAACACTATAGGTGATTTTTAATTTTGTGTATTACATTTAAAACAATGTTTAATACTTGTGTGGGGGCATAGAAATATATCTGCATACAGGTATGATCAAAAGATGCGTCAATTACAGTGATATTAATTTAAATAGATTCTGGTAAATAGTTAGCCATTAACCACCTAATGGGTACATCCAGCGTTCCGAGAAAATAAATGTAAACAACTGTGATATATATTCTTATTATTTGGATTTTCTATAATTTTAAATTAAAATAAAACAATGATATCGATATATATGTATATATATATAAATATATATACATATATATATATATACATATATATATATACATATATATACATATATATACATATATATATATAAATATGTATATACACACATATATATATATAAATATATATACATATATATATATAAATATATATATATATACACATATATATATATAAATATATATATACATATATATATATATATATATATACAAATATATATATATATAAATATATATACATATATATATATATAAATATATATATATATATAAATATATATACATATATATATATATATATATATATATGATAATTTTATTTACACAGACATGTACAAAATCTGCGACACTGGCATGTCGATGTTATCGATCAACAGTTACTATAAACTGAGATCTCATCAGGGAGAGTTTGAATCCGATCTTAACCTCAGATCATATTTGGAGAGAATGAAGTGGAGGGATAGAGAAAGAGAAGAAGAAGGAAAGAAATTTAACATTTCAAAAATTAAGGCCGTTAAACAATTAAAAAATTAAAAATTAACAATTAAAAATTAAAAATTAAAAAATCTAAAAAACAAAAACAAAAAACAAAAAATCTAAAATCTAGAATCTGAAACAAACAGGGCAAATAAATAAATAAATAGATAAATAAATAAAAATATAAGGTGGAAAGAGGAACAAATAATGATGAGGGGAGAGGTGGTTTGAAGGTAGACACATAGAGGAAAAGAAGGAGAAAGACAGAGCATCTGTTGATTCAGATCGAGAGGGAAGGAGGGGGGTAGACATGCGCGAATCAAGTGTCAAAAAAACAGTCGAGTTTATAAATGTATCTTTTCAAGTGAACTGTAATATTGTGTATATGTGCGTATGCGTGCGGGCAAACCGGTCAGATGTGTCTGATTGTTGTGGTGGTGGGGCGGTGATCAAATGTGTAGCGATTCTGGGTTAAAATTGTCTTTATAATTTGTCTGGAGTTAATTTGCTTACTATGAATAAATTAATATATTTGTTAAATATAACAGAAATAATAATAATAATAATAATAATAATAATAATAATAATAATAATAATAATAATAATAATAATAATAATAATAATAATAATAATAATAATAATAGATACCCCTAATAATTGAGGTAAAATAATTAAAATAATAAATGAATGATAATAAAAATACTTAAAAAATATATAACTAAAGAATAACTAGAAAATGCCGGCGTTATTAATTATTATTAATAATAATAATAATAATAATAATGATAATAATAATAATAATAATAATAATAATAATAATAATAATAATAATAATAATAATAATAATAATAATAATAATAATAATAGATACCCCTAATAATTGAGGTGAAATAATGAAAATAATAATAAATGAAGTATAATAAAAATACTAAAAAATATATAACTAAACAATAACTAGAAAAATTCCGGCGTTATTAATTGTTATTAATAATAATAATAATAATAATAATAATAATAATAATAATAATAATAATAATAATAATAATAATAATAATAATAATAATAATAATGGTAATAATATTAATAATAACAAAGACAACGATAATTGTGGTCAATAATATTAAAGAATTTATAAAAATAATAGTTTAGGAAAGAAATAGAATAATTAAGAAATATAAGGAATCCTAGGAAGTAGTGATTATCATAATAATATTAAATAATGATAAGATAATGTTTGCCGATATTATGATATGGGTTAATGGTTGCAATAATGCTGATCATATAAAAATAGTTGTTTAACAGACAACAGTAATCAGAGTGGTAATCCCAGTAATATTAACAATAGTAATAATGATAGTGAAAAAATGATAGTGAAAAATTAATAAATAATAATAGAAGTAGTCATAATGGTGGCAATAATAGTAAAATGTAATACGTAATACGTAATAATAATAATAATAATAATAATAATAATAATAATAATCATCAACAAGAAAGAAAAATCCTGCAAAATCGTGGACTTTGCCGTTCCAGCAGACCACAGAGTGAAGATCAAAGAGACGGAAAAGAGAAGCAAATATACTGAACTTGCCAGAGAATTGAAAGGAATATGGAACATGAAGAAAGTCAGTATAACACCAATAATCATAGGAGCACTAGGAACAGTCCCCAAAAACATGGAGAAAAGACTAGGAGAAATAGGAATCAAAGGGATAACTGAGACCATACAAAGGACAGTAATGATCAAAACAGCTACAATCCTGAGAAATGTCCTCGAATGCGGAAACCAACACACATAAGCAACGAATGGAGAACAAACACATGGAAGCACAAACCAACAGAACCTGGGAAAATACAACCGCACGAGAGAGGCGCAAGCATAGGCTGACGCCACGAAAATTATGGACAGAGGGTCGAGGAGGGAAAGCGCAAAACCAGACCTCCACTGGAAGAGCGCGGACAGCTCTGGGACCTTGGGAAGGCTTGTTGCCACTCGGGCCCCAGGGGACAAATGGCCATTATCAGCGGGAAATCGTTGGTAGGTGGCTGTTGCGATTACCGCAAGGTCATCAGCGGTGATGAACGAAAAGAGGTGGAGCATACTGGAGGCCTGAGGAGACTTGTTGTCACTCAGACTCCAGGGAATACCACAGGTTGTCGGCAGTGGGTGACCACTGACGATGACCAGTGTGATAACTCCTAGTGAGTAAATAATAATAATAATAATAATAATAATAATAATAATAATAATAATAATAATAATAATAATAATAATAATAATAATAATAATAAAAATGGCAGCGGAAGCAAAAGTAAGGTAACGGTAAAACATGGCAATATCAATATTATTAATAATAGTGATACTGTTAATGTCATTGCCGCAAATAACAATAACTATGATAGTAACATCAGACATGATGTCACTACTGATAACAATAATTATCTTGATAAAAGTACAGAAATGAAAAAATGAAAAATAAAAAATAAAAAATAATTCAATGTCAAATAATTAAGTTTAAGATATTAATAATAGTAGTAATAAATAATTGATAATTATTATCTAAAAATAATCTAAAAAATATAATCTAAAAAATAATCTAAAAAATATAGAAATATTTATCAATAAATGGATAAGCATAAAAGGGGGTATTTAAGAGTAAAGAAAAATACAGAAGATGACAATTAGTGTTAATCGTTGTGGGTATGATAATAATAATAATAATAATAATAATAATAATAATAATAATAATAATAATAATAATAATAATACCAACCAATACTACCGCTTACAGTACTACTACAAATAATACTACAAACAAAAATGCTACTACTAATACAAATAATAATAATAATTAATAAAAGGTATAGTTGACAACATTTTCAGTTGATGGGTAGGTGAAGTTTTTTTTGTTTTTTTAAAAAAAATTTTTATATAGTAACAGCCTAAGGGGTTATGAGTGGATTACTAAGAAGGTGTAATCTATTATGCCTACAGTTAATTGATGTTTCTTGTTTTTTGTTTAGAAGTTTGCCCCTATCACTAAATTTAATTATTTCAAGTTTTTCTGTTAGGCAAAGGTAGCAAGGTGAGTTTAGGGAACCACAGGTGCTAGTTTGTCTAATTGTGTTCCAAGTTACTGTTGGTGATAGGTTATTGTTGTATAGTTCCCAGTAATATATAGAAAGTGAGGTTCCTTTTTGATATGTAGGGTTATTAAAAGAACACTTATGTCCAGTATATCTTTCTTTGAAGGTATTACCAGCCATACCTATGTAGATTTTTTTCAGGGTTGGGTTTTCTTTAGTAGTGATGGTTGCTTGATATACTGATTGGGTTATTTGGCAATTATGTTTTAATGGGCATTCTTTTTTGTTTGTGCAGTTACAGGCCTTGGTATTTGCTGTTTTCGTTGCGGTAGTTTTTTCATTTAGAATTTTGTTGTTATGTTTTTTATTATTTTTTCTTAATTTTCATCACAGCTATAGCTTAATTTGAAGGTGTTTTTATTAAACATGTTATGCAGTATATTGTTGGGAGGAAGTGTAGATTGATTAAGTCTAAGAATCTTTTACCGAGTTTGGTTTTAACCATGTTGTTATATGGGGGTGTGAACCAGATAATTTTTCTACCCCTATTTTTGCGTCTGTTGTTGGGAGGTGTAGGTTTGGTGAATTTAATTTGGGTGTTTTTGTATCCACTTTGCTTTAACGCTTTATTGTAAAAGTCCTTATGTTTGTTAAAAATTTCTTCATTAGACGAGTTATCACTAATTCTTTTTTCGATTGATCTGGGGATGTGTTGAATAAAGGTTTTTGGGTGGTTAGAAAGTGGGTGGACATAGATCGGGATGGCATTGTCTTTAGTGTACGGTTCATAAGTTTCTTTATTTAAGTTGAATGTTACGTCTAAAAAATTAACTATTTTAATGTTAGATGTTATTTCTACTTTGAGATCTAATCTTTTCATTTCTCTAATGATAATTTTTTTTACTCTTTCATATTTTTGTTCATTTGAGTTCTTGACTATTAGTAATCCGTCATCCCTATATAGGCCTATATCTTCAATGCTAATGTTTTTTGTGCGATTATATAGTATGTAAAGACCAACTAGATCAGTGACTTCTGCTGAGTCCAGGGAACTCATAGAAACATCAAAAGATCCAAATTGATTGCTTTTAGTCCATTGTTCATGTTTACAGATTAGTACTGTATTTCTGCATTTTCTAATTATATTGATTTCATCTACAGAAATATCAGATAGAAGTGTGGCAAAATCGATAACGTTTTCAAAAAGTTCTTTAGATATAGATGGGTAATAGTTAATAATATCAAACTGGATGAACGAGCAATCAGTTTTATTTACTATTTTAAGGAACCAGTTTATTGTATCTGCAGTGTTTATCCATTGATTAAGTTTATAAAATGTTTTTATCTGCTTATTTATTCTTTCTAAATTTTTTTTACTAATTTTCCCTATTTCTTGTTAGGTGGGGTTAATAAGTATATATATATATATATATATATATATATATATATATATATATATATATATATATATATATATATATAGGCAACGACAACAGAAAAAACAAGATATTTTTTATATATTCATCAACGTTTCGTCTTTATTGTAAGACTTCGTCAGGATGATAATTAAAAAAAAATGTCATGCAAGTACATCGAAATATTGGGTTGACATGTTGGGTTGATAAGGAAAAGTAGTAGCCTTGGCTACTAAGAGCGCTAAACGAGTGTCCAGGCTGCGAGAAGTCAGTAGTTGTAAATAGTGAAATAAATAGGCAATGGGTACCATTAATGCAGCAGTGAAAAAGGAGAGGGGTGAGAGTATTTGTGAATTTGCTTTAGGGTAGGAGAGAGGAAAGGGGGCTGAGTTTTTTTTTAGGTGTGGCATGGATTTTGAGGGGCTTGGTGAGGGGAAGGGGGAACTCTGTGTGTTTTGTATGTAGGCGGTATCATAGTTTTAGAAAAAATATTTGAAGATATGATAATAACTTGAAAAGAAAAAAGAAAAAGAAGAAGAAAAATGATTTTAATTTTGGGGAGAGATTAGTAAAATGTAGTTTCAGTCAGGATGTCTCGATGGTTTGAGATTAAATTGAGGGCAAAAGGGGTTTAATATCTAAATATTAGTGAGGATGTGTAGATTGTGTTCATTGGTAAGGCTGTTATTTATGGTTAAGTAATTTTGATTCGTAATGGCTTATTCATGCGTATGTGAATGAATATAAATGTAGCAAAAAAATGCTCTTCAGCAAATTTGAGTTATATAAAGTAATACATTTGACATGGATCCGTGCGCCCGCGTTTGCGTAAACAATATATATGTGCTAAATCGAATTCTAAATCTTGAACTTATCATTATCAATTATGGAATGTATATTGTTAATAACGTGGGCATATTATTTCTTTCTTTTGTAAGTAAAGGTCGTATAGCATGGACGCGCACGAGTGTCGTTGCCGACATCGCACACTGTCCATGGCCGTAGCGGCGGTAATTTGTTAAGAATCACCGTATCTAGGGATCAGCATATGGAAGGTGGAGCCCATCCCTCTCCTTGAACCTTCCCTGAGTTTTAGTCAGGTACCCATTTACTGCTGGGTGGACAGATGGAAAATTCGCATGCCGCGAGTGGGATCGAACCCGGGGCGTCCAGCCCAAAGATAAGTGCTATAACCATTCCCCAATACTTCTTTTGTAAACCTTACCATTTATGGTGTACAACTGAAATTGTAATCTACACCTAATCAAAGAAGAAATATTAACATTTAAAACTAATGCTATATGTGTTGCTCATACCCGTCTGTAGACGGATATTCTACTAGTAATATATATATATATAAGAAAGGAAGGATGAAGGTAATCCGACGTAATGGGAAATGAAAAAGGAAAAACCAAAAAGGATCACCCCACCCCTCCACTTTTTCACTCAGAACCATCCTCAGAAATTTCATTCCATGCTACTGACTTCACTAAGCCCGGACCCCGGGCCTGCGCACCCATCATGTCAACTCAATATGTTCACGTACTTGCATGACATTTTTCTTAAAATTATCATCCTGATGAAGTCTTACAAATAAAGACGAAACGTTGATGAATATATAAAAACAACATGCTTTCTGTTTTTCCGTTTTCATTTCATATATATATATATATACATATATACA
Source organism: Sepiola atlantica (assembly GCA_963556195.1). Lineage (NCBI taxonomy): Eukaryota > Metazoa > Mollusca > Cephalopoda > Sepiida > Sepiolidae > Sepiola > Sepiola atlantica. The sequence continues at coordinate 192,449,896 of OY744520.1, read as the reverse complement.
TATATATATATATATATATATATATATATATATATATATATATATATATATCAAGAGAAAACGACATCAACATGTTTGTAAGCGGACGTTGTTAAAAACAAATAAACCAGTTCACTTTTACTATTATATGACAGACACACTGAAAAAAATCTTTGAAGAAACGTTTTAAACCTGAAATATTGAACATACAAGTCAAAATAACAATTATAAAAATATGTGCATCTTACCAGTGGCTTAAACGGATATTTGTTTGATTTTCAAATTTACATTAACAATTAAAAAAGAGGGCTTTAAGAACTTGCCCATTCTACTACACACACATACACACGCACATATATATATATATATATATATATATATATATTGAAAAAGTAAAATATATTATAAACTATATCTTAAAAATATAACACATCAAGAAGAGTTGATGCTGAATATACAAAATAGAGCAAAAATATAAATAAGCTAGTGATGACAAAATCATTTTGTAGCATACACTATCTATTTAATCATCATTTAAAAAAAAACAAGGGATTTATATGAAGAAATTTATTTTACTATGATTTAGGAATAAAAAATAATTTTCTGATATAAACCCTTGTTTTGAACAATTGATCATTTAATGAATAGTCTATGCTACACAGATGTGTTCTCATCAAAAACGTCATATATATATATATATATATATATATATATATATATGTGTGTGTGTGTGTGTGTGTGTGTATGTTTGTGTTGGGGGTGAGACACAAAGCTGTAACATCGTATTAAAACTGATAATTGTGACTAAATATGGTGGGCCTTCGAAATTTTTTTGTCGGAAAATGAATTTTACCCGTTGCTGAGACGCGCAATTTTACTTTAAACATTTTGATCTAGCTGGCTAACACAGCCTGCCTGACAGCCAAATGATTATGATCGCCAACTATCAACTAGACGGTCTTAAGTTCAACACAGGGTCAACACAGTTGCCTATCTAGCAACACTGAAGAGCTGTGATACAATGAAACATTCTGTCTGTAGATTACTATATATATATATAGTAGTGTGTAGAACTTCGGTAAGTGATAACGTAAACTATCATTAGCAATTATTAACTAGACGGTCGTAGGCTTGATTGATCCTCGAAGACGTTGCATGTTTAGCTACACTGAAGAGGGTGGACGATTATATATATATATATATATATATATATATATATATATATATATATATAGAGAGAGAGAGAGAGAGAGAGAGAGATACATATATACCTATATATATATATATATATATATATATGTATAGGCGTAAATACCACTTAATTTCTCTTACATCACGTGTTTAATTATTATAGCCACTAGGATAGAGCGAGTGAGCGCGGTGTCTTTGTTTACTCTATGAACCGGGTTAGCAGCCTGTGACTGTCTTAAATTGTCATTTCCTAGACTGATGAGAGCGTAAGCTTGACCCCTCGGTTTTTGTAGGTGCAATTTAATATTTATTTAGTATATATATATATATATATATATATATATATATATATATATATATATATATATATATATATATATATATTGCATTACTCGTTCTTTCAGAGTACCCGGTAAGATCCAACAAGAATGCAAAGAACAGAACGTATATGGAAAAACTTTGGTTTTCTTTATTTACCATCATCGGAGGGTTTACGCCGGCTACACCCACACATATATAAACATCTTTTGACATACTTTTGTCTCATGAAAGTTTTTTTTCTTGCTGAGGTCAGAGACTTTGTTTCCGCTAGAAACTCGTTCATATATACATCCGATTGGAAAGCAATTTGATCTGCATTGTCTATCCGAGCGTGAACCGAAGCAATTGCTCCACAAGCACTTCCAAGTGTCTGTTTGATGAAGTACAAGTCAGGGGATTCTTCTACAGTATAAAGCTTCATCGGTGCCATAAACATCGGTAAACTCCCATTCTTCCGGTACTTCGATACTTCGATCATCAAGCGCTCCAGCTCTTTGCGGTTCTGAAATCGCCGCCTTTCAAGTCTCGCTTGCATTCTGGAAGTTACTCCCTGTTTTAACAGTTATCAAGTCGCTTTCTTTCTTTCTCGACGTCCCACTACAATGGACTCGTCCGCGATTCCTTTTTTACTCTTCATTATCTTACACACATTGTACATATCTGTATAAATAAAAATAATCGTTCGTACGTATGTATGTATGTATGTATTTATGTATGTATGTATGTATGTATATATGTATATATATATATATATATATATATATATATATGCATATATATATATATTACTATTTATAAGTTTCATTTTATTTTTATACTAGTAAGTGGTTAATCCTGCTCCTGTCCTACTCTGTCGATTCCGCGTTCAGACACATATATAAAGCCGCACCTGGCAAACATTTTAACTAATTAAGTATACGTCGGTACCTTCAAAGAAAATCTCACATCATTAAAAGAAAGAATGACAATTTAGGATCCGTACAAAAGAAAAATCAAAGAACAACCTACATAACATACTCAGAATGATGCCGTTACATTTTCAAAGAAACAAATATTCTACAAATGAATGTCGTATGTGCGTATTTATCCAAATTGCTAATGTCTCTATTAGATAGTCTGTTTGTTATTGAATGTAAATCAGCAATTTATAAACACAATTAAATCATAACTCATGTCTTCGGTGTACACTACAAAAGGGCTTAAGCGTTTGGACACACTCCATACACACTCGTCTTTTGGTCCTTTCTTGTCCCCCCCCTCATTTGTGGCGCATTCTTGCTTCAGAATTACAGTCGACCAAACAACAGACGTAAAAATAAACTTGAAATGAAATTTAAAGAAGCACAATTAAATTAAGCAGTTGTTATCGCTTCCAGTTTTGCAAGTGATGGTGAGACAAAAGATTGGGAGCTGCAGATTTGGGGGCATCGCGCCTGATTTATAAAATGTATTATTGATTCTTAAGTCATTTTGTTTACGTGAGATGACGTCTAATTCTCAAGTCAGACTCGCTACTTTCGCGCCTATTCTTTCTCGTCTGGTGTAATTGGCCCACGCTATTGTTCCCATAGAAAACGATTGTAACCAAAGGTACATTACCTGACCCCTCCACCACGTACTACTTTATACTCTTTACATACTAACATTTTCTTCACGGATGTAAATCTCCAAATGTGTACTAGCAAACGTAGATTTATATTTTACATATGATTTATTATAATAAAACAATAATAAAATAATCTAACTTGTGTTAAATAATAACCATTAACAAGTCTCTGGTTCTTCCTTAATCACGGATATTCATACGGTTTACTCATTCACTCTGCAAATTTGAAGATAGAAAATGGGTTTTCTAATCAAGGCATTAGAAAAAAACGAAAATTACATTTCTAACTTAAGCTTGACATATCAGGTTAAATGCTATTTCAAACATAAGGAAGTTTGTATCTCTGAGAAAAAGTTCAGTTTATGTAGAAAAAGTATAAATTGTACTCGGATATAACTGCAGAATGCTTAATCAAGCCGATAGCCTTCGAGAACAATAAAAATAACTTAAAACAACTTTACTTACATAAGTAATAATAAAACAAAACAATGGGTATGAAATACTTCAATGTAAATATACAGGAATATGGTTTGTGAACACGTGCCTTCGCAGAACTATCTTTGTTGAAAAGGTGTATTTTTAACATTTGCTTCACGCTTCGTAGTAGTAGTTGTTGTTTTCTCTTCCGTCATCATAAGAAGGGGAGATTTCCGAGCGTTGTCTCGAGCCTGTGTTGCAATGTAATAAACAGTTGAGAGCGACACAACCGTAAGCAAACCCTTTGAAGTGTTAGTTTATATAGGCTTGTTAACGTGATTTCTAAAAAAAAGTGATTGCTTGTACCGTTTAGCCAATCCACGTGGCATCTGAAAAGACAAGTGACCACAACGACACTGGCCAATATACGCGTGCTTTACAAATTCCTACATGCGTGACAAACAGACTAAAGTTATATTTAGAACTGACGCGAGACAGGCCGATCTAGCGACGGCCAAATACCCTCATTAAGCTACTATAAATAAATTACCAATTGATGATATTAGCTCGTTACTATGACCCCTTTCACACAGAAGAGAGTTTGCCAGCATCTCTCTGCTATATTGTTATGTTCACGAAGGTGTTCGACTTTTCCCGAGTATCTAGTTTCTCCTGTAGAATAATAACATCAAGAACTCGTCTAACTACAACCATACTGAGGAACTTCTCGTTTCTATCTCTCCGTACCAAACAAAAAAACGGAACTTACATTATAAAGCTTATTTCCTAGAATCTCCCATCTTTGGAAGAACATACTACGAATCTACTTTCCAACCGACTACAGCATGGCCGTTTTAAAATTTAATGTAAACAGACACTAGTTATGACCTCAAGGGCTTTCCTCTGATTACCCTTACGGATGATCAATTTCTTTTTATATGAGCATCTACCAATCCCACACATCGTTTCCAGTTCTCTCGTGGTGGCGATCATAGTAAAACTAGCGATCTTTTTAACCCTCATTCTGAGTGGCGTAGGGCCTTGATTAGTGCTTACCCATTAGAAAACAAACAACAACCGTCATTAAGAAAAGAAGGAAAACACCCATATCGTTTGTGTTTATATAAGCTTATTAACGTGACCCCTAATGGAGAAGTGAATACATGTCTCGTTTACCCAATCAACACTACATTTAAAGAGAAAAAACAGCGACTGTTGACAGCGACACTAGCAAATCTACGGGTGCCTTACAACGTCCAGTATGCGTGACAAACACACGGAAGTGATATTTAAGATTGACGCGCGACAGGCCGACTCAGCTACGCTAAAATACCTTCATAAAGCTACTAAAAATAAATGAAAAATTCGAAATAATCTGCACATTATAAAAAAGTGGTTGTCAGTTGGTGACTAGGTTGTGAAAAGTCGATGAACATTTGTTTTGTATTTTTGTCTTGCGATTTAAAAGCTTCCATTAAAAGCCTCTTAAGCACGGAATCATTATGTGTTGTTTGTAATCTAATTTTAAACACAAACATGGCAGAATCACAAAAATACTATTTCGAATAGGAACGTGACAGACCGACATCAGGATAAACACGTCTCTTATATAGATTTTTAGACGTATCTAAAATAAGATGAGTTGTTTGGTCTGCCCGTTTAGCAATACAAATAGTATTTCTAACTGAACTGTGACAGACGAACCGAGCGATATATTAAGTCTTCATGTACACGTAAAAAATAGAGGTCCAGGTGTCAACAATTACATAATAACACAGGAATGCTGTGATATGATTCGTGTGTTTTCCGAGTGTAAAACTCTTATAATGTGGTGGAATTTTTTCTGTTTTTTTTCTGAAGTGATCACCTTTTTTCCCAAGTGAGTGTTTTGCTTTTATATACTTCAGTTTGCCGAATTCTTATCAGAAACCCATTTGGATTTTCACCGTATTTCCCCTCCGGGTTTTTGTTATGCCATGTTTTTCGCTACTCAACACCATATAATGTAACCCTCTGAAGATTGACAAAATTTGACTAATTATAAAAAATTCAGTTACTTACGAATTTTGCCATGAACCACGCGTAAGTGATCAGAATGAGGATTACATTTGAATAAATAACTTTTGTGTGTACACAACCTCATCGGAGTACATAAATGAATAAATTGTTAAAACCAATGAAAATAATTGTTTGGGATTAATTTCCCATGGTCTATAGAATGCAACTCTAAGATTATATATATATATATATATATATATATATATATATATATATATATATATATATATATATATATATATATATGTATATATATTAAAAATAACCGACAATTTTTGTCTGGCTATTTTAGTGTTGATCCCTTCAATTTTCCGGATTAAAATCTTAATCTCGGAAGGAAATTGGCTGATGAAACTGCCATAGTGTACATGTTGGTCCAGAGTACTTTCTTTACCTGTTTGTCATTATTCCACTGACGATGGACCCAGACGGGTCAGAAAGTACTCTGGACCAACATGTACACTATGGCAGTTTCATCAGCCAATTTCCTTCCGAGATTAAGATTTTAATCCGGAAAATTGAAGGGATCAACACTAAAATAGCCAGACAAAAATTGTCGGTTATTTTTAATAATACGTGTCTTAAAGAAAAAATGCTGCCTCGATACATATATATATATATATATATATATATATATATATATATATATATAAATATATATATATATATATATATATATATATATATATATATAAATATATATATATATATATATATATAACAAATCGTAGAATCATTAAGATTAATCTGTTCACGCAGTTGGCCTGTTCCAAAAAAGAGCCTAGCATACAAGCAGGAAGACCCGACCTTTCTCAAGATTGAATGAGGACTACTACTATCTACTATTAGTGTCTGATACATATAGTTTACATTTGATTAAACTCGGATATACATATTTGAGGTTTTAAGAAGGTTGTGTCCCTATAGGTCAATTAGAGGTGTAGACACGTAAATATTCGGCACGTATAGAGTGACAGACCTTCAGGAACGCATCAATTTTAGAAATCTTGACATGATATACATTTCATCCAAATATATAACTCCATCAGGTAAGGAGAGCACTTAGCCTTCCGGTCAACTTCTATTGTATTTCCCAGAATAGTGTATACATATGATATAACTTTCATAAACATATATTATATTTGAAGTTTGAAAATTTAAATCTATCATGCCCCCTTAAGGGTGCCCTTTGAGATTCGAGTAGACTTCCATTGTCTTCTCGGTAAATTTAATATCATAATGCACCTTTTAATTTTATATAGATTCTGTAACCTTTTTTAATATAGAACACACACATATCACACCAAAATTCTCACATTCATATACATCTCCCTTCCTCCCCCTCTCTCTCTTTATATATATATATATATATATATATATATATATATATATATATATATATATATATATATATATATATACAACTCCTGTCTAAAAAGTATCTGACCGTAGGCCAGAAAAATATTACAAGTACCTGACAGGGGTGGAACCTAAACCTTCTTCAAAGCAGGACCCTTGCGTTTGCACATACTTAGCCCACCGATCCATCCACTGCCGGAAACACCTCTGGAAGTTTTCTCTTGGAATTATGTTAATCCTCGCCGTCGCGTTCCGCATTATCAATTTGGGTGCCTTTTCAGTCGCGTATTCAATTTTCGAAACTACCAGAAGTCGCAAGGAGCCATGTGCGGAGACTAGGGAGGTTGGCGAACGACTGGAATTCCATGTTTCAACAAAAAATGTTGGATCAATTTAGATGAATGTGCGGGGGCGTTGTCGTGATGCACTTGCCAATTATCCGCCGTCCACATGTCTGGTATTTTGCGCCGAACTGCGTCACGGAGACGCCGGGGAACATTTTGATAGTACTCTTTTGTCACTGTTTATCCTTTCGGTGCGTATTCGTGATGCACAATTCCACGGATATCAATGAAGAATATTAGCATCACCTTGATTTCCCTTCGCGCTGGTCGCTCTTTTTTGCCTTTGGAGAGTCGGGATGCTTCTATTGTGACGATTGTCTTTTTGTTTCTGGGTCGTACCCGTACATCTATCGCTCATCTCCAGTTATCACGGTGTTCAGAAACCCAGGATCAGTATTGGCGGTTTCTAGAATGCCCTGTGCAACTTGAAAACATGTGCGGAATCCTTACTTAATCCGACCTCTTGGGCGATCTCTCGCACGGTTGAAGGACGATCTTCCATCACCAAATTGTGCACCCTCTCAACAACAGCTGCACTCCGAACTATGGTCACTCTCCGCTAATGTGCGGTTATTTTTTAATCGATTGAACCACTCCTTAATTTGTGTTACACCCATCGCATCTTCTCCAAATACTTGCTGAATCTTACCAATCGTTTTGCTTTGAGAATCATTAAGTTTTTGACAAAATTTTATTCAGTACCTTGGCTAAACACGTTCAGCCATCTTGAGAGAACCGGTAATCCGAAGAACACGTTGTGTAGCACCTCACTCACCGACCGACAGGCAGCTACTAACGCGCAGAAAGACGGTGATAAAATTCACACATGCGCATGTGTAAAGTGGCGCCGCCATATCGTCTTTATTTCACACGGGAAAAAATAAGGGCTGATATTTTTAGACAGGCCTCTTATATATATATATATATATATATATATATATATATATATACACATATATATAAAATGAGAGAGAGATGAATATATACTATCAATTTTTTGTTAACATAAAAACTGCGGGAGCAGATAATTCTATTATCTTCAAATTAAAATTTGTCAATTTATATTTAAAAAATAAACTGTTTTAATTTGACGTATATCATGATTGATTCAAGGTTGATATGTTTTATTCTTCTTTTATCATTAGTCGGACATTTTATATTTAAAGTTTTCATTCAAAATTTTGTTTCATTGAACTTTTTGTTTACCGATTACTTTGTTAATTTGCGGTTAATTTGTTTTAGTTATCTTTTTTATTTGAAGTAAAAAGCTGTAGTACGTACTGCATCATAATGTCTTGCAGACATCGGTTGAGATAACATTGCGTCAGAAGTGGTCATGCTTACATCAAGTAGATGAACCAGTGACCTTTAAAACGTACCTATTGACCGGAGACAAAATTGTTTCTGAGGTAAAGGAAAATAAAGATCACGTGTTAAAAAAGAAAGAGATCAAACAGAGAAAGAAAATTGAACTACAATTCACCGAACAAAAACTTACACAACACAAAACACGATGCTCTAATATCAGTGTACACGATAGCAATAACGTAATATCCTTGGTTATATGTGGCAGATTTTAAAGAAAAACTAGATGAATTTAAAAAATAACAATTAAATAATGAAATTACAATGCTATATTTACGGTATAAGTGATGTCATACTTTATATAATTTTAACTGTACATTAAAATATTATATTCATTTTTGTATCCTTGTAATTTAGGTTATAATAATTAATACCTCGTACACTAAATGGATGAACTTTCAACAGAAACGTTTAACAGATTTATTAAAACTAAACACAGAATGAAATAATGAGTTAATTGACCGCTGTACGCGAGATGAAATATACACAGTCTCAAGACGTGGTCTGTTTACTTTCTCTCAAGGCATCTCTTTATTTCCAAGGGCGATAACTCCGAAATGATTACAGGGAGATAAATCGTTTCTGTTAACTGTCCTAACACTCATATTAGAAGTTTAAATAAGATTACTGGTTTCTGTAATGCGGGATATATGTAGTTTAATTTAGTTTCATAGAAAACGGAAAAAAAGAGGAGGTAGGACTTTGTTAAAATTAAGTTACTTCGTTTTGTGAAATGTTATCAATAAATACAAGACCGCAATTTATAAATATTACACAAATATCAGTTTAATAAGTAGTTTAAAGGTATTTTACTAGCATAAGTGAACACAACTTTCCATTTGCCAATTCAAATAGTTCAGATAATTCAGATGTGCATTAAATTTTATCCAAAAACACTAATAAAGCAAGCTGCGCTTTTCTTTCAATTTCAGATTGTATTTTCTTAAGTCCCCAATAGCTTACCTTAAATGTTGATATTTTCTATAATGAAAATCATATAATGGATTTTGATCAAAATTAGTATGAGGATTGCACACATAACGTATAGTAGCATCATATCTTTATTTTTATATTAGTAAGGGGACATAACCTTGGCGCAAAACTGTTTTGTTTAAGGGGAACTAATTTTACCCGTCCTAGAATGAGCATGCTTATATATATATATATATATATATATATATATATATATATATATATATATATATATATATATATATATATATATAGGGTGGGCAAAAATAAGGGTCCTATTTTTAAAAATTCATAACTTTTTTATTTATTGATTTTTTTAAATTTTTTTTTTTAGAATAAGTAAAGGACCCCTTCCGAAGCAAGCATGAGCCGTATTAGCCCTAAGGAACGTACCCTCATTTAGAAAACATTATTTTTGCTTAAAAAACTCAAAACAGTGTCAAAAACAATACTTTAGTTTTTGTAAGTTTTAAGAAGTGTTTTTCGGCTAAAATTTGTTTTGTTTATTTCAAAAAATCTCGGAAGGGTCAGTCTACACACACATAAAGTTTTGTGAGTTTAACTTTTATTTTGTGGAAGTTATTCAAATTCAAGTTATTCAAATTTAAAGATAGGACCCTTATTTTGGCCCACCCTGTATATATATATATATTCGTACCGTCGGTTTCAATCTCGGAAAGTCTTAGCCATCCGGCTCTCTTCAGCTTCAGATAAAAATAGGCTTTTTCCTACGTGCTCCTAGAATCTGTAGTCCTTAATATATAGATGAAGAAATCAAATATATCATTAATTCTTTAAAAACATTGCAATACCCCATATTTCATACTAAATGCTAAGAAGAAAGCCTTTCAAATATTCTCAAAAAACAATACACTAAAATCTCAAACACCAAACACCTCTCTCACAGACAGACCTCTTCTCTTACCCACGTATATATATATATATATATATATATATATATATATATATATATATATATATATATATATATATAGTAAGCAATGAAAATATATATGGCAATCAAGCTACACAGAGGCTCCCGTGTTTCATTCCCGGGGGAATCGTCAGGCTAAATGACGATTCCCCCCGGGGATGAAACACGGGAGCCTCTGTGTAGCTTGATTGCCATATATATTTTCATTGCTTACTACCTAGCTCTACTTAGGTATCGAGCACTGTTGAAGTAAATACTGAAAACTGACACATAAAAAATTATATCTCCTTATAATATTTTATGTGGATACATGAAGTACTAATATATATATATATATATATATATATATATATATATATATATATATATATATATATATATATAAAAAGTGCGATATTTTTGTTTTAACAATAATATTTCTCATTACCTTAATCTCTAATCACCAGATGGTCTGCCTACACGAAATCATAATTACTCTTTGTCAATTTCACTACAAAGGAAATGTGCCTGTTTCTTTTTCAGTGTTTGTTTACTAAAAAGAACTGACAAGAACACTTTAAATACATTTTTAACAGTATGAATAATAGTATTATAACGTTGTTGTTCTCAATACCAATTTATGTCCGATCATTCCAAAACTAAGACTATAACCCAGAATCTTCTAAACAACGAAGTCTTACGTCAAAAGTTATGCGATAATTAAGAATAACAATCAGTTAACTACGACAAATTCAAAGATCATATAAATATAATTTAACTCTTACATTACATAACAAAAAATTGTTTCTTTTTATGGTTCGGTATTTTAAAATTATTAATCGTAATGACCGTTTTTATAGGTCTTAATATTAAATATATGAATGTTAATTAACCATTTTTTGGTTTACTATAATGAGTGACTTTCCTTTAAATTAAAATTAAGCTTACGTATTTTTTAAATTAAATATTGAATAACGAAACCTTATAAGGTTTTGTTCTAAGTATAGATAACTCTATTTTTTAAAGATTGAGTTATTTCATTTGTGGTAAAATTTAACTATGTCTTAATTCTATGTTAAAATTATATTTCGTGCGATTATCCGATTACACTTTGATAAAACAATTAGTTCATTATTTAATCGATATTTAAAAAACTGATTTTATTCCTTTTAATATTGGATCATGTTTTTCTTTATCAGATTTTAATATAAATATTTATATACATAGATGCTTCAAAGATATGATCAATTTACTTATATAAAATGAGAGAGGGATAGATAAGTAGATATATAAATAGATAGATAGTAGTGATGGGACGCTGCTAACATTTTTCATGATTCCGATACAATTACAGATTGTGTTTTAAATTCCAGATTCCGATACAATTAATGATTCCGTTTCCTATTATTTGTAAATTGAAAAATATTTAATAATATCTTTTTTTTTTTGTATTTTCTTAATTACTGTAAACAAAACCCGTGTAATGTCCTCATAATTTTTGCAAACGTAAAATTACACACTTATAGAGGGGGGCGTAGATTACATGTGTAGATCTTTCTAAATAGATTTTTCTCGAATGTTTCCTTGTAAATGATTGTAAATAGTGAGACAACTAAAGATTTATTTCTCTTTTGAAACAAAATCGATTTGCAATAGTTCGTTGTTAGTTGACAAAATGTTGTTTGAATTTTGTTCATAACAACTGAAAATAGTCGACGATTAGTATGCATAATAGTAAGACGGTGCAATAACAGAATAGTTAATAAAGCACCCTCTATATGCTAAGGGTGTGTTTCGAAATGATAATGTTACTGTTTAGAAAACTATTCTTAACATGAAAAGGGCGGGCGGATATGTTTTGTAAACTATTCTGAACCTTCTCTCTATCAAATAATGTTCTAGCTTGTTTTATCTTAATTATACAAATTTGAATATTTCAATATAACGTATATCTAGTAGATTGATTTGTTTTACTGTAAAATGAAGACAAGATACCGATAATAATAATAATAATAATAATAATAATAATAATCATAATAAAAATAATAATAAAAATAATAATAACAACAACAACAACAACAACCACAACAACAACAACAACAACAGCAGCAACAGCAGCAGCAAAAACAGCAGCAACAACAGCAACAGCAACAGCAACAGCAACAGCAACAACAACAACAACAACAACACCAACACAAACACCAACACCAACAACGACGACGACGACGACGACGATGATGATGACGATGATGATGATGATGATAATAATAATAATAATAATAATAATAATAATAATAATAATAATAATAATAATAATAATTCAACTATTAATAATAATGGGCAATTTGTAGAACCCCCTTCAGCTTAATCACCCCCTCCCCCATGAATGAGATTCTACTTCTCTGAGGTGATTATATGTTAACACCTTTAAAAATGTGACGTAAATTTAAAAACAAACAAACAATTATTTAAGAATTAAGAGTTGCAGATAAGTTTCGCATGTACATTTAACGTAAAATGATTATCGTTTCCATTCATTCTAACGTTTAGGGATGTTGATTAATTTTTTATCGTTTAAGTTTTTCAAGGTGTTCACACGTGATCGCCTCAAATTATAGTATCTCATTTCTTTACAAACAAAAAGCAAAAACCGGATTTACCTCCTTCGAAGTTTAACAAGCAACTTTTATATATGTTTACTTTATTTTTAAATATCCAAGAAAATTATTATATTTGCAAATGAAAATGAACTCATATCGATAGGATATATAATACAATGCATATTTATCCTAATTTAAACGATAGCATATATGCCAGAAACTTTATTTTCATCATGTTAAAAATATTTAAAAAAATTGTTTACTTTTTTCTTCTAGTATTTATTTGTATTATTTTCTTCTTTTTCTTTTTGTGGTTCCTATGGTGAAACGGATGTGGCGCGCTGAGTAAATACCCTTATCCTTTTGCCAGACTAGTTACCAGCTTGTTGTATTGTGAAACTGAAAGATAACCAGATGCTGCAACGAGAAACCTTGTACTTTTAACGGTAATAACCACCGAACCGTAAAACAGGAAACTATAATGAAAAACACGTGCCGGCTTTTATTTACGCGTTCTTCTTGTAGTCGTGAAATCTGCTAAGTGTTCGACGCAGATACATTATGTGTATCGCTATCATATGACCATTTTTTACAAATATAATACGCGTGTTATATACAATAAACAACCCGTTCTGCATCCACAGCTCTGCCAGAGACTTTTTACTTGTATTTTCGGGCGCTGTTTTTTAAACTATGCAATGCTTATTCTATCCAATAATGTTTAGTAAAATATGTTAACTTTAATTATTTCGGTATCTTCTAGTTAGTAAATTATTAAATGAATCAAATTCTTATGAAACTTTTACAACCTTAAAAAGAATTGGAACTAATACATAGTAGACATTGCCAAAGTGGCTTCAAAGAAAGTAGTCTCCCGTTTCCATGCTAGAGAACTTCTCACACCCGACAGTATCATATATCTCTACAAAGGTAGCATCAGCCCATGCATGGAGTATTGTTGCCACATCTGGACTGGTGCACCATCCACTAGTCTCTCCCTCTTAGACAAGGTCCAGAAAGTGTCTCTGTTTAATAGGTCCTTCACTACCCTCCAAGCTCCAACCCCTATCCTATCGCCGCTATGTGTAATCCATGTGCTTGTTTTACAAGTACTTCAATAGAATGTGCTTCGATGAACTTGCTGCTATTGTGTCCCCTCGATGTAAATACACTCGACAAACACGACACTCAGCTAGACCCCATCCTTTCACTGTGGAGGTCCCCAGATACCGGAGAGCCTTCTACATCCGGCCTTTGGAACTACTTCTCTGCTTGATGTTTCCCCGACTGTACCGACATGCAGAAATGTAAAACAGAAGCGAACGAGCATCTCGCTGCACAGCTCCGAATTTAGGAGTAAACCCTTAACTTTCACCCAAATTCTAAGTAGACTTTCATGCCTACAGTTGCAACTTGCCTTCTTTGGAGTGAACTAAGTTAAGAAAAAAAGAAAGAAAAAGGTAATGCTGTTTTGATTGGATGTAAATTGCTTACAGAATTTTCAATCTATTTGTTATAATACTCTACCCTAATCGGTCATTGTATAGAATTGTCTCTGACGAATAGAGTCATAATGACAAATAAGTATAATTAATAAGAGCCTCGAAGTAGGGAACTAGTCTCTTTTAACCCATTACTTCTGTACTTGATGTTCATACAACTTCTTGTTAATTACCTGTTCTAGATATTTCTTCCGATTCTTAAAGTCCATAAAACTATTAATTCATTCGAAATTTCTGAGCATTTTAAAGTCAGAAACTACTTCTATTAGACAGTTTAAATGATTCCGAATTCCTTTCAAATTTCAGAGAATCTCAAAATAATTCATCCTTTTTTTCAACGGTTAATGAAAGATTAAAATAGTTCACATGTTTACAATACCGTTGCATTTCGGATTCGGTTGATCGCTTTAGACTGACAAAAAAGTACAGATTTCTGTCTTGAATTAATGTTTCCAAGAAAAAATCAAATATATTTCTGTTTGCTGTTCCTAAATATAACTTCAAAATAATCCTTCCCATAATGCAGTTCGTCCACAAGAATGCTATATTAAAAGTTTAATTTATTTAGATTGAATTATTTTTTGTAAGCTGTTTTTATGGTAATGATTGGAAACATAATTTAATTAAGTAACATTTGCATTAGATAAATGATTTTCGAATAAACATCGATTATAAATGTTTAAATTTATACTGAATAATTTTTTTCGAAAATGTTCTGTTATCTCTGGAAAACCTATGTGTGTTTATTTGTATATAAATACCTATATTTCCATTCCGTCACGCAAATTAAAGCGGGAAACATACGGAATGCAGTAAATAGCAAATAAGATAACCGCCTCATACTTACCCACCGCTTGAAATCAATTAGGAAAGAAATCCTCCACTCTATTATAAAATGTCGACGATGGGTGTTTGTGTTTCCTTACAGTAATCAGGAATGATCACAATAATTCATATCTGAAATATAAAATTACTGACGTTATTCTATGATAGTTTTTTTTGAATATTTTAGTAATATATGTAGATAAATAGCGAGTGTTAACACTGGTGAAGCATATGTTTCCCGTCATTTTTGACTGAGAGTACACTAGTAAGTAATATGAAGCTAAGACCAAGAAGTGCATGGCGATTGTTGTTTATTAACCAGTTATTACTTTTACTGAAATAGGATATTGAAACCTAAATTTCTTGCCTTTTTGGGGAGCTGCATTCCACCATATTAAAACACCGTTGTGTCGAGCGTTGTCTTTAGAAGCTGACAAGTAAATAGGGATTCATATTCTGCAAAATAAGAATGGTCGCTGCAAAAATAGCGTAACATTTGTAGTAAGAATTTGATATTCAGAATTTCTCATCACTCGAAAAGCTATCCATAAAATTTCATGCATATAATATTAGATTGTTTCATGGAAAAGAAAAACCTATTAATAATAACATTTTGTGTATTTTGAGCAACACTGATTAACAAGAAGAATTCGATAACATTTTGTGTATTTTGAGCAACACTGATTAACAAGAAGAATTCGATAACATTTTGTGTATTTTGAGCAACACTGATTAACAAGAATTCGATTATTTAAGAAAATTGCTATTATTTACATTTGCCCGAATGTTAGCTCCACTTAGAGACAAAAGACGAGTTTCTCGAAAAATGAAGCCACACCTGTTTTTTTGCATTTATATCTATATGAGATCATTCAAATATATTTTTGAATAGCTAATGAACATATTTTGGTGAATTTAGAATAATTTTTTTTTTTTGGGGGGGGGGGCAGATTAATGGAATTTTGAGAAAATTAGAAACCTTACAAACATTTGAGAAAAGCAAAAAAACTAGCAGAATTTTGCGAAAACAGAATACTAACGGTATATACCCAGTATTTAATTACTTCCCACTGCAGCAATATGTGGCACAAGGCCGGAAGGTGGAAGAGAGTCAAGCCAGCGCATCTACATAGGGGAGCACTCTGTCCTATCAAAAATAACCTGGGAAGCCCATCGGCATTCTTGGATCAGGGCGCTTCAGGCAGTAAGCAATGAACTTACTCCATCCCAAAGAGGGAAGGTTAGGCCTGGGGGGTGCCCTTCCTATAACTACCCAGGACTAATCTCCCAGCCCGACAGATAAAAGGCCACCGAAATGGAACATTTCCTTCCAGACTGATTGTCGAGAACGAATCCTCGACTGGTATTCTCCATCACGAATTTACTGAAAGACTGAACGGGTTTGGGGGGAACTCAGCACTTAGAAGCATGCGCTCTAAGTATGTATGGCAAGAGGAAGAGTTAAAATAGTCAATATACCTAAATTAACATACTACCCCCTTCCAAGCCTTACCCCCTCATGTGTAAAAGAATCCTTTTCTTTTCTAGCTTGGCACTTTTCTGAGG
Source organism: Sepiola atlantica (assembly GCA_963556195.1). Lineage (NCBI taxonomy): Eukaryota > Metazoa > Mollusca > Cephalopoda > Sepiida > Sepiolidae > Sepiola > Sepiola atlantica. Next base: position 192,432,878 of record OY744520.1, on the reverse strand, counting down.
TTGCTTGGGGTATCCGTTTGCGAACATTGTCGTATCCGGTGAGCATAAAGTTCTTCCTAGGAAATGCTGTCAGTGGTTTCCGATAGTCGTTCCCAAATTTGATATAGGTATCTCTTATCAGAGAACTGTATGCTTCTATCAACATGAGACCTGATATACTTCAGTATTTAAAAAAAAAGATATAGACTACTGATTTTGGAGCACCTCTTTTACCTTGTAAAAGAAGTCTCATTTGCTTCGATATTCAATTCAAGACAAGTCATTTTATCTTTCACAGTCTTTAGCCTTCTAAAACCTCCTTGTGCTGCAGCTTTACCGATTACAGTTCTTTAACTATGAGTTCATTCTTTTTACCAATCAGCTAGTTATCAAAATATAGTTCACGAATTTTGTATGTTCGGTGGTGAATAACTTTCGGAGCAGTAGACGAACCATTTAAGAGTCTGCCTATCTTTCACAATCTATTGTGTACAGATTCTCATACCTTCCGAAGTATGAAGTAAATGTTTTATGCTGGTCTGCGAATAAGTGAAATTGTCAATTGCACTCCAAACGGGATTCTATAAAAAAGTATTTTCCTTCTAAATATTTTTCTCCTATGCGATATTGCTTGCATTACTATTTATATCTTTTGCTCGATTTCTCTTTTTTCTTCTAATAGTTTTCTGTCGGTTTCTTTTCTTTGTTCTAATAGAAGCTTTTGAAAACCTTCTTTTAGTTTTCTGTTGCCGTTGTCGCTTTCTTTCTTCAACTTTTTGTCGGCGTCATTTTTTCTAGTTGTTGTTTCATTTGATATTTCCCGAGATTAGTATTAGTTTCTTTAAACTCTTCTATGTTTAAAAGTATGTCTTCATAGATACGTATTTTAAGAATATATTTATATTCTGTTATGCTGCTAAACGTAATCTTAGTTAGAAAAAGAGAAATATTGTATAACATCTTTTTTCATCGACCAAAAAGATCATGTTTTTCTAGTACGTTTTTCACATAATCGTAAAATGTAGGTCCACTTTAGGCAACAGAAAAACGTTTTACTTTCTTTCTTTCGGCGGCAGGACTTCTTTTTGTTGAGAAGAAAGAAAATATAATGTATTCCCTAATTGTTAAAAATTAACACAGTGCCGGAATACCAATAACACCACTGGCGTTTCATCTTTGAGAGTAAATATGTTAATGTTTTATGTGTGTTTGTCCGCCGGTAAAGCCAGTATTTTGTAACAAGGATATTGTCGGGTGAGTTTGCCGTTGAATTCCCCAAATTTGTCTTTTTTAAGGTCCTAAAAAACAACGTTATATATTTCGACGCCCATTTCAAGGTTCTCAAAAATCTCATTACTGTACCCTGAAAAAAAAATTGACCTTCATTAATTCAAATTCCGGAGTGACAATAACAAACATTTTAAAACATTCTAGTATTTCTGAAGAAATATTAAAATATCAGCCAATATGATAACAACAAACGTTAATTGTTGTCTCTCACGCGATAGTGTCAAAGAACAGGGTGATCAGTAAATAACGCTTTCTGACCATAAAGTGTGTTAACATTTTCACGTCATGATAGTAAGGTGAACCCCACTCTAAATTTTGGCATTTTAAAATTTTTTCATGTATTTCCCGGATGTTGACTTGCTGTAATCGATCGCAAAGGAAATAATCTCATGTATTCGTTTGTCGGCAGCGTGAAGTAAATGATAACATTTTACTGAACATCTTGTTAAGTTAATTAAGTGTTATTATATCGTGTGTCGACTTCTTTAAAAGCGCGTGAACAATATTAAAAGCTGGAAGAAAATAAAGAAAAGAAAACACCTAGAATATGCAAACGGTAAGTAAAATAATTTTAAAAGATAAACGAGAAAAAAGAAAAGATATTTATTTCCGTAAACGCAAATGGTTTTATAAATACTATTTGACCTTTCACTTGGAATTATTGTATCAAATTTCTGTTAAAAATGGTAATGGAGTGTTAGAAGAAAAGTTATTAACATACTAATAGAATTCGTGTGTTAAATACAATTCCCAATATTGGTGAACAACGAAGTTATATTCTTTGCTGTAGAAACTGCATGCACTATTTTATCGTTGGCACGTTAACATATACTGCCCCCTTTTTTACTGGATTGGCAAGCGTAAATGTAAAGGACGGGGAATAGAATGAAAGTATGTTAAATGGTAATACAAAGAGATAAATAAACTAGAAATAAATAAAATAAAATAAAGGGATGTCTCTATTTATGTACACACGAATGATCACAGAAATACAATTTGTAGAATGTTCGCTTTGATCTACTGACAGAAGAAATTACTATTTCAGTGAGTCGATTTATGAAAAAGCGACCTGAGAAACCTTTCATGGGGAATTACATAAAATACATGAACGGATAAAATGCGTCCATTAAATTTGCGCGTTTTAAGATAAACATACAGTTTCATATTTACGCGTGACAGACAGAAAAATTAACAAATTGAACAAATTAGCTTCTTTATAGAAACATGTGGACGCATCTAAATATTCTATTTTAAACTTTCTTGAAATATCGACTCTAAAACTTTTTGATCTTTTTTTCAAATATTTCTTGGTGTTTATCAATTATATTTATTTCTCTTTCTGTTTCTCGTAAAGTTGGTTATCTCTATCGTTCTAAATCCTCTCTCACAGCTCAGTAGATTCTCTATATCTACAAGTCTATTATAAGGCTTTGTATGGATGACTGTTGTCATATTTGGGCTGGTTAATTTCTGTCATCATTAAAGTATTGTTGATAAGTTTCAGAAGCGTTTCTGTAATTTCTTCTTCTTTGTACCCTTTTAATCAGAGATGTGGTGTTGCTAGCTTCAGTCTTTTCACTAAGTACTATTATTGCATGTATTTTTAAGAATGTACTGATGTATATGTCTAAGCATAACAGAGCGACTAAAATGTTACTTTCAAAGTTATGTAGGGAGAACGACAAACATGCAATGCAATTTTAAATTTTAATGCCCGACGAAAAGCTATTACATTTCAAATATAACAAATCAACGAATATGATATTTCCAATAAAAGCATTACAAATTGATAAACCTGATATTGAAAAGAGATAAAAAATTTAATTAAAAATTCTAGTCTAAAAACTTATATCTGTTTCAAACATAAGCTTGATAAACCAACAGACATTTTATTTCATACGAATATAATACAGAAGTACATGCTATTTAAAACATCTTTTTAGATACCAAATAAAATACTATTTTTAATAAAGGCATGGCAGATCGCCGAAACCAGTATTTCAAATTAAATCATGACACCGCTAAGTAAATACTATTCTAAACTTAAGTGCATAAAACTAATATCAATTGGTCGTTAAAATTAAAGCCACATAGACCAAGGAAAATTATATTTAATAATTATGAATGAAATACAGACAAATATGCTATTTCAATTCTATTTTAACCCTATGCGTCAAACACAACAACGGTATGACATCTTAAGCGTGAAGGATTAAAAAAACATACTATTTAACATTTAAGTCTGACTGTTGCCTCATCTTGGGAGGTGCTGCTCAGAGACTATTCCCTGCTTAGGGAGCACAAAACCGACTTTGAAATTTAGTCTGGATGTTATCTTATCTTCTATACAACCACTTTCTCACACGAGAAAAGTTGCTTATTGTTCTCTGCTCTATCGTTATTTTCATGGTAGATGCTCGACTGAGCTCCAATCTATGGTTCCACCTGTAAAAAAATCACAACAACAAATCTTCTAGCTACAACCACTGGCAATAATTTCCCTTTACCACTCTGTGTACCTAAACGGAGCTTCCATGAGTAGAATTTATTTCCTAGTACTACTCGTCTGTGGAACGCAATACCGCGGGGATTACTTCACAGCTGAATGCAACATAGTCGTTATTAAGTCCAATGTAAACAAATTCCTGTTGAGCCGTCATCTTAAATAATCAAATTCTCCCAAATTTCAACCATCGTTACCAATTATCACGGTGTTGTCTGACCGCCCACCTGACAAACTTCTTTACATTTTTCCTCGAGAGGCCTTTGGGCCTTGATAGGTGGTGACTCTTGTGTGAGAAAAACATCTAACAAAAGTAATATTTCTGATGAAAGCATGCCAAATGGCGGAACTGCTATTACAAAGTTAATTTAAATATTTAAAAGAAAATGCCTTTTTAAAACTTCAGCAATATAGAACAAAGTACATTCCATTGTAAACTTATAAATGAAATACGGACAAAAATGCCATTTAAAACTTATGAATGAAATACGGATGAAAATGCCATTTAAAACTTATGAATGAAATACGGATGAAAATTCCATTTAAAACTTATGAATGAAATACGGATGAAAATGCCATTACAAACTGAAAGGTGATAGAACAACGAAATGGCTATTACAAATTAACCATGTTCGACTATAATAATAAATATATTCGTTTTTTGCAATCAAATTTGTTGTAAAAATTAGTTAGTTGTTTATCTAACAACAACATTTTTAAATAAATGTTTTATTTATAAAAAGGTCCATGCACCTAAATAAGAGTGTTTCCCTTTTGGAGAGAGATTGTTTTCTTTATGTTGATTGTTTATCTCCTTCCTACGTCGGTAATATGTGGCA
>OY744520.1:192400767-192423267 GCA_963556195.1 Sepiola atlantica | reverse complement strand
TGAAAATATATTCTGAAATTTGTAATTATTCTTCGATTTGTATTTTTATTTTGAAAACCTTATTTTTATATTCTCAAATTTAATATTTAAAACATATTTTATATTTTTAATATTTTTATTGATAATTTTTTTTTTTTTAATTATTTTATTATATGTTTATATTTTTTATATTTTATATTTTGTAATATCCATTTCTATATTTGATACATTCTTCACATTCTTTATAATTTTTCTCATGTTCTATATGCTATACATTTTTTAATATGTTTATTATTGCGCTATATTATTTATAGTGTTTATATTTTTATATTGTATTTATTCCATTTTATATTTTTCTTCTTTTTATATTTTTAAAAAATTTTATTGATAAGGTTTTATTATTTTTATTTAATTCATTTATTTTATGTCTATTGTTTATGTGCCCATTTTAATATTCTATACATTTTTTATATTTTTTATTATTCTGGATTATTTTCTTGTATTTTCTCATTTTATAATATTATTTTATTTTTTATATTTTCATATTTTATGTGTTTTTAATTTAGATATTTAGAAAAGTTATCAACACTTAATTTAAAAAAAAAAATTTCACTCCAAACAAGGCAGATCGGCACTGTAGACGCAAGGGGCTATTGATAATTAGAGTGTAGGATTTGACTGCCATCCTAAGTTTGGAGCTGTGTAACGAGATCTCTGTTAACATTAGTTTAAAACATTTGCATGTCGGTACAGTCGAGAAAACAGGGAGCAGAAAATGGGGTTCAAGAGGGCGACAGAACGAAGAAAGAAGCTATTGAAGTACAAGGCTCTCCGGCATCTGGGGTCCTCCACAGTGAATATGTGGGATTTTCTGATTGTCGAATTGGTTTATTTTATTTACGCCGATAGGGCACTAGATCAGCTAGTTTATCGGAGCAAAATCTATTAAAGTATTTGTAAAACAGGCACCACCATGCAACATTATGGTGATGTGATGGGTGCTGGAGCTTGGTGGATAGTGAGTGACCTATTAAGTTGGCGACTCATATTTGGACATTTCTGCTAGAGAGTGACAAATGGATGATGAACCAGCTCAAATGTGGGAGAAATACTCCATGCATGGGCGGATCTTTGCTTTGTAGAGATACGGGATGATGTCAGGTGATAAGAATTTACTAGCACAGTAGAGGGAGACCACCTTCTTTGCAGCAGTCTTGGAAATGTCTTCAATGTATTTGTTTTAATTCATGTTACCTGTGAAGGTTAGGCTGAGGAGTTTGAATGTTAAACTCTCAGGTAGGGTTTTATTTGTAATGGCAATCGGTGGTTGAACAGGTTTCTTGTAGTTATTGAAGGAAAGGAGTTTTGTCTTTGCGGCATCAAAAGTTAGCAACCATTTATGACCCCAATCCACTTAAACCTGGAAGTCATTTTCGAAAGATTCAATCATTGCTTCGGATATGTTCGCGAAGTTTCGCCTATATGACGAGAGTAGAGTGTGGTGTCGTCAGCAAATATACCAATCTCAGACTCAATGTCATCAGGGAGGTCATTTATGAAAATCAGGAACAATAAATGCCCCAAGATGGGCCCCTGGTGTACATCAGCACCCATACCATGCTCTTAAGATGAAAGGTCATGGAGGACAACCTGGATCTTTCTATTGGTTAGAAAAGATTTAATTATTTTAAATATTTGTCCAGTAATGCAATATGAGTGAATTTTTAGAAGTCTTTTATGCCAGCCCTTGTCAAAGGCCTTGGATGTATCAAGCCTTACTGCTCTAGCTTCACTTGCCTCGTCTAGTATATGATATCTGCGTTCAGAGATGCCCGTTAAGATATCCGAAGTAGATCGTGCTTTTTTAAATCCATACTGGCGGTCAGAAAATAATTTTAGCATAAATTATATGCCGGACTATAATAAAATTTATTAAGCATTTAAGGATATTAGCAAATATCGGAAGTAGACTGATTAGGCGGCAATACTGAGGATCAGTTCTATCCCCAGAAGTCTTGAAGACTGGTACCACAGAGGCAAATTCCCAGTTATAGGGGAAACAAGATTCAGCTAGGCGTTTGTTGTAGAGTTGGGTAAGTACATGCGCCAATTCTGCAGAACATTTCTTTATATCTATTACAGGCATAAGATCAGGTACACAAGCTTTAGAGGTGTCAATGTTTGTTATGATGTCCCTTACCTGAGATGGAGTCATGGCCAGGTTTTCTTAGTGCGGCTTCGGTCCGTAATGGGAATTTAGGACGGGGTGGTTTGCTGAGACCAAAGTGGAGTTTAAAGGGAAAATGTGTACACATATATATATATACCTAACTTTATATACATAGAGAGTGAGAGATAACAAATGCATTGTATATGTTGGTATGTCAAAAATTCTCTGATTTAAAGAATTTCATACATATTTATATATCTTCTTTTTATTGAGGCCAATTTTTTTTAAATTTAATTGTTTTCATTACAAGCGTTGTTATTTACCCTGGGAGTCATTCACCACGTCGAGAGAGAGGGGGAGAGCAAATCCTACTTTATCGTAGTTAGTTAACAATGTTTCTTAACCATTCATAGAGAGGGGGGGGAATAGATTCTCGCGCTTGTCTTCCCTGAAGGGAAATATTTCCTTTAGTTTTACATCGTGAATCGCACGTCCTCTCAGTTCGCCTTCCGAATCAGACTGACTAAAAACTCGCTTCTCACGAGAACGAGTGACGTCACGGATCCTCTCTTTCCCACGAAAGGCCCGCGACGTCACAGAGCCTCTCACAGGTGCAGACTGACCCTTGATCTGGGGTCTCGTCACACGGCAACCTTGTCACGTCTGTTAGCTCTGACTGTGAGAACAGGCCCTAATCTGCACTCGACTCCACCCGCGTTAACTCGCGCAAGTCAAACCAACGATTCCCAACAGATACGTCCATTCCCATAAGGCCATTATCCAACACTCTAGCGTTAAAAGCGTGGGCGGAAGTCTTGGTTGCTTTGCTTCACTTTCTGTTTCTACTTTCGTATGTTGCTTTTGGTTGGTAAATTTAAAAGAGAAAGATGCGAAAGGAAAAAAAACCAGAAAGAATGCCGCATGTTGTGGTTTTAACCGACATTCATCTGTAATGGCGATACAATTCACTCGCTGGCTAAATCGGTTTGCGCGCCATAGTTCGAGTCAACATTTAGTGATTCAATATCACTCAGGGTATTTTTATTCTGATTCTCTCCTTAAATGAACTAAGAAAATTAAACTGATCACACTGACCTTTAAGTTGAGAGCAAAGATAGTTTCTTTGTACTTTTCTTTTCTTTTTTTCTTTCTGTAATCGACGTACTTCAGGAAAATTAAGTTCTCTGTCAACGCCGGGTAACCATGCTAATATATATATATATATATATATATATATATATATATATATATATATATATATACATATATATATACATACATATATATATATACATACATATATATATATATATATATATATATATATATATATATACATATATATATATATATATACATATATATATATATATATATATACATATATATATATATACATATATATATATATATATATATATATATATATATATATATAGAGAGAGAGAGAGAGAGAGAGAGAGAGAGAGAGAGGGGGAGACAGAGATACATGGATAGATAAAACGATAGATCGATAGATAGATACTAGAATGCTTATGTGACACTTAGCCGGACAATTTCGTATGTGTAGCTTAATTATCCTAAATATATTTTTATACCTTACAACATAGCTCTACTCACATATTGAGTATGGCTTATTGTCTGAGGCGCCCCTACCGGGGAATGCCGACGGGGCTGCCTAGGCAATTTTTAAACCCCACTTTCCCGACCCGATCTTGTGTCACATCTTACTTGTGGGAGTAAGATAAAAACTGGCTTTGTGCCTAACTCCTGGAGAGGAGTAAATCAATACTCTTGAAGTAAATCCTGAAAGTAATACACAATATCTTATATATTTATATAATATTATATGCGTATCAATAATATATATATATATATATATATATATATATATATATATACATATATATATATATATATATATATATATACATATATATATATATATATATATATATATACATATATATATATATATATATATATATGTATATATATAGAGAGAGAGAGAGATACCGCCTTCGAATTATTCAACATATGGGGCCTGACAGGACACGAGTATCATTCAACTCTTACCAACCAATACTTTCAAATTTCAATAACATTCACATCGATAAAGAATATCTTTACTCTGAAAGCATAAATACAAATTAACAAAAACCGAAAGAAGTAAGATTCGTATTTTTCAGCACAGTTGGATACAACTGGATCACTCCGAATCTCAGATTGAATGTTTTCCTGTTTGTCAAGGGTTTCCCGGATCTGTATTTAAGTCGGTTTAATCGTTCACCTGAAATCCCTTCGGCAAATTGATACAACACAAGTTCATCAGGAACTTACGTGTCCACCATTCGGAGAAAAAAAACGTTGGGTGTAATTGGCGTGTGGCGCAGAAGAAAAAAAAACGAAGCAGTGAATAGCTTTGTAACATTTATTAAAAAAAAACAGTACAAAAATATCTATCAAAATATAATCAGTTAAGGCATAAGAAAAAGAATATATACGGTTTCCTTTACAAACGGATATACACACACACACGCATATATATATATATATATATATATATATATATATATATATATATATATATATATATATATATTATTTCATGTATCCACATAACATTTTATAAGGGGATATCATTTTGTATGTATCAATTTTCAATATTTACTTCAACAGTGCTCCATACGTAAGTAGAGCTAGGTAGTAAGTTATGAAAATATATTTATAGCAATATAGCTACATAGAGGCTCCCGCGTTTCATCCCCGGGGTAATCTTACGGCTAAAATCTTTAGCCTGAAGAAAACTCCTCCCCGGAAGTGAAACGCGGGAGCCTCTGTGTACCTATATTTCTATAAATATATTTTCATAACTTACTATATATATATATATATATATATATATATATATATATATATATATATATATATATATATATATGTATATAGTCTCGGAAGTTTCTCAACCATTAAAACCATATTAAGAAAAACAAAAAAACTTCTTTCAGTGGAAAATCACTCATGTAAGTCAATTTATTTTTTACATTTATTATATTAGTTCGGTTCTAACACTATTTTAAGGGATCATCAGTTGTTTACCATGAAAAACTGTTTCGGGAATTTAAATATATATATATATATATATATATATATATATATATGTTACGTTCGTACAGTTTCGCTTAATAATCAGATGTGGCAAAATTAAAAAAAAACGGTTTTACCCTTTTTAAAATGAATGCTTCTGAAATCAAATTGCGTCGTCCCGTCGACTAAAACCGTACAGTTTTATACAAGTACATTTCTAAAGGTGATATTAATTTCATTAATTTGAATAACAGTTAGCTGAGAAATATTTCTACGGTAAGAAGACAGATAATATTTATTGTTTTAAAAATAATGAAATTACTAAAATTTTAAATAAATAAAGAAAAGCCGTATCCATTTATTTAAAGAATAACAATCTGAATGTGACAATTACTTTAACTATAGAAGACATTACTTTTGTCTTAATATTGATACTGACATAAATTTATTATTTTAAATATAATATTATTATAGTCAATAAATTAAATTGACTGATATGCAAAGACCAGTGGAATTACCACGGTGTTCCGCTAGTCTGTATAAAGTAATGCTATCATAAGGTGCATGTGTCTTATTTAATAAGAAAAACAGGACAAAGTGTAATTCGAGAACTCTAATTATTTGAGGCATGGCAAAGAACGGCTTTAGCATGACGTTGTATGTGTACAGCATGTTGTTATTGATTTTTTGATTTTGACTGATGTGCTCTCCGTCCATCGTCGATTAAATGATGAGTCGAATTTATAAACAGTTTCTTCAGAAATTCGAATAAAATGAGTCTACAGGCGATACTCTCTATATAAATATATATATTGTGTATTTAGGCAGCATATTTGCATTTAGGTAAACATTATTAAATAACACGGAGTGGTTTTGTTTGATGCGACTTTTTTTTTTTTTTCAATTTTCCGAATTGTCCATCAAATGTTTCGGTCAAATTGATGTAAATATGATCCATGGGTTTCTTTGTCCATTCTTTTTTCTTTTTTGCAAGTACTTTCGATTTGAATCGTAAAATCATCTTCAGGCAGTATTAGTTTTAGTGTCTTTACAAATTATGACTTTACTGTTGTGCTCATTTTTGAATTTATACGGCAAGTAGTTTATGACTTAAAAAAGCGTCTGTAACGTTAAAATGTACATGAGAGCGTGATGGCGTTCTACACATGTTATAGATTTAAAAGTTTGACTGTTTAAACCGTTAAGAAATTGATGACGTTAAAGAAAGTGCATACAATTCAAACGCATAACTACCTAATGGCTAAGAATTTGGTAATGTTAATTATTATGCTAGACACTTTAAAATGTTGTGATTAGTTTCATAATTGACATTATTAATTGTGGGATGTTTAGTTTTTATGTAGAGGGCTTCGAGTATTTTTAATTTTTTGATATTGGTATCGTGGTGTATTATTTTGGTATTGTTAACAAGGATGTTTCTATATATATATATATATATATATATATATATATATACATATTAGATGATGACATTAAGCACGTTTTTAAGTTTAATCGATTTTGTATTACGTAGTATCGGAAACAACGATGTGTTTTTTTTAATTTTCGTCTTGAGTGATACAAAAATATCATGGCGCCACGAAGTAGATGCACTACTTCCGGTTCCTTTTTGTTCAAATCTTGATCAATCTTGCATATTTACACATTTCAAACGTGTTTATCGTCAGATTACATGCGTAATACTAAATAGATATTTACTGTAAACCGTTGGTCATTTAATAATTGAAAATACAAAAAAACATAAATCCATTTTTACTGCCTATACTCAATTTTTATAGTATCAGTTTTACACCTTCGAACTCATCATTTGCCAGTTTATCCACGCTTATGTTCTTCCCGTATTCAATATTAAGGATTTTATCGAGTTCAATTCTAAGACTAATTATTCTATTCCGTAACTTGGTAAGACGATGAATGAATTAGCATTGTAACATTCGGAGTGCCGCTGCTTTTCTATGCAACTCCAATCATATTTTAATTATAATATAATTAATTTCAAGATTATCCAGTTGTTTAGGTAACTTTAATGGAAGATTTCTAGAGATCTACTCTGCAACAGAGCACCCGGCCGGAGAAAATGATTCCGCCATCTTCCAACTACGGGAAATTACTTCCGAGATGGCTTCTCGTGTCGCACGTTAATCGATTGTTTTACGAAACTAATCACCAGGTCGGGGAAAATTAGTGATTAATCTTTCAGCTACGAGCAATTTATTTCAACACAGCTACGCCGTCGCATGTTGTTTTAGATAGGGGGTCACACCTTATTTTACTTCTGCACCCCTTTAGAGCTATTTTATCACTCAAGGAATCCGGATAAGCATATATGATATTAAAAATCATATATTTTTTTCTAGTGTGTATAAATCAACAATAAATAAGTTTTGTTATATTCATATGTTGATCTACCCTATTTCGGGTGTAGATGGACTATTCCAGAGAATATGAATGCAGTTACGACTAAGTGTGGTTGCAGTAACGGTTTCAAGACGTAAACTTGGTTCGCGCCCTGTGATCGTCACAGATTGGTATTCCCCTACGCTGATGAGATTCAAAAACTCCAAATTACGTCGTACGTAGGTAAAATACTAAAAATATAATGAAATAATATATATATATATATATATATATATATATATATATTCGTATTTAATGTATCCACATAAACTTTTATAAGGAGATATAATTTTGTATGTATCACTATTCAGTATTTATTTCAACAGTGCTCGACACGTAAGTAGAGCTAGGTAGTAAGCTATTAAAATATGTTTATGGCAATTAAGCTATACAGAGGCTCCCGCGTTTCATCATGCCTGATATTATGACTACAAAAGCACATTTAAAAACAGAGAACGTCGATTGAAACAGCACTAGCAAACCACTATTGGGAGCTCAAAGAAAGTGGACGCTCACCAATAATTGAATGGAAAATAATACGACAGGCCAGTACATGTAGAAATTTAGACGACACGTGTAGATTTTGCCTGAATGAAAAATTTGAAATCCTAAATTTTAAAGATCCCCAAATCTATTAAACTGTAGAAGTTAGATAGAAAACAGCTGTTACACAGAAATAAATTTACCCTAGGCTAACGATAAATAAATAAATAAACAAATGAGTAAAAAAAACAACTAAACTACAACGTAACAATTTCAAAATTAAAACCTAAAATAGAAATACAAGGAAGTACGTGTTAAAATAAATTCACCCATTATATTGACACAACAATGGAAACAAGTTATAAGCAAAACTATAGAAAACGAAACAATAGAACAGGATATAGGCAGTAACACCAACAAGAACTTAGTTCGCGGGAAGCCCAACGATTGGCTGAGAGAACAACAAAGAATGTGATTGGTTAACTAGCTAGCCGTGTATATAAAAACACCCGGCAAAAATAACTCCATGCATTTTAGCCTGAAGATTCCCCCCCCCCGGGGATGAAACGCGGGAGCCTCTGTGTAGCTTAATTCCCATAAATATATTTTCATAGCATACTATATATATATATATATATATATATATATATATGTGTGTGTGTGTGTGTGTGTGTGTGTGTGTGTGTGGTATCATTATTATGTAATAGCTATAATTCATACACCGGGCCTCATAAAATCACTGAAGATAAGCGACGTTGAGCCTGGTCAATACTTAGATTGGTGAGTATTAGTGAATTTCGCGTTCTGTATATAAAACAACGGAAGTAGTAGATTTGCATTTCGGACGCAAGCCACCAATCTGAGAATTTAAATATCAGTTCGGGTATATGTTACGACGCTCAGCAGAGGCGCGAACGGGGTCCAAAAAAAGAACGAGAAAGGGTTTAAAAACATAAATTTGCAACAAGTGAAGTTGACCTACGACGAGAATAGATATTTTTCTACTTACCATTGTAATTTGTTTTTATTTTGACGTATTATAAATGGGTTTTCATTAGATGTAAAAAAAAAATTTCTTGTTTTTTTCCCACCGTTTCCTCAAAAATAAATATGGCCGCTCCTAGTGCATTCGTTAGTAACCCCCCCCCCCAAATCGGCCATGTTTTTTCCCCAAGTTGCGGTGACAAAACTATTGGTTTCTAATAAATAGCACTTCAAACGGGTTTAAAATACAAACAAATAGCACATGCAAGTTTAGAACTAACTTTTACAGCTTACAGTTACTTTTATTTGTTGTATATTTGTTTTTTTAGCGTTTTTACTCTGCTGAGTCTCGTATAAAAGATGCCCATCAGTTCTTAGTTTTTTGCTATGATCTGCACCGACCAGACACTGACAACGATAACAGATCGATTTCAGAATACGATTATGAAATTATAATACATTTGATATATGAAGTCAATGTTTAAGAACATGCTCGCTCATTATAAATATTATTATTTAATAAAAACTATTAGATTAGAATTATCCGCTTGTCTCTTTGCTTTTAGTATAACACGATCATGTAGATAAAATATTATTTGATTATATGAGATTTTACCGCTTAAGACCATACACACTTGTTTGAAATATTATCATCTTTTATACAAAGATCATATAGAATATGCCAACACATTCGACCGAAAATTGTGTTTCGATTTTTAACACCAATTGATCTTGTATTTTATGTTGGATCCACCTTTTCCTCATACAATATTTTTTCTCGAAATCCTCGTGGCCTTCCGCTTTCGCGGTATTACTTTTCCTCAATTGAAGCAGTACAAATTATTCTGTCAGAAGTGTCAGCAATTACAAGTTGCAAAAGAATTTCTCGGAAGTAAAACCAGCGAAACAAAAACGTAAATCGTTTCTTTCTGACAGGAAAAGAGAGTTTAACTTAGATGCGCTGATAGTTCATAGGGAAAGCCAAGTAAAATCGCTTTGATGGCTAAAAAATGACGTTTTGGAGCGATATTAAAAATAAGATAAATCTTTTCGGTGAATAAATATTGTGGAAACTAAATACTGGTTACGAATACACACACACACAAACACAAACACACACCCACACCCACACACACACACACACACACACACACACATATATATATATATATATATATATTTATATATATATATGTATATATATAAATATATATATATGTATATATATATATATATATATTTATATATATATATATATATATATATATATAAATATATATATATGTATATATATATATATATATATATATATATATATGTATATATATATATAAATATATATATATATATATATATATATATATATATACAGAGAGAGCGAGAGGGAGAATTAGTTGAATTCCAATGACCAAGATAAAACGTCAGTCTACAACCACAATTAATTTTTTGATTTTGCGAATTGTTGTGAAGTTGTCCAACAGTAAATAATAAATAGAGGAAGTCAAGTCGAGGGTTGGTTTAACAAGTGTATTAACAAAGTAAGAAAGTGACTAGCACTTGGCTAGACAGTTACAATACTGTGCTTTGTTTTCGCTGTGTCTCTGGTGACTCGCACTCTTTATAGTGACAACCGGTGTAGTTTCTCCTGTGTAAGAACGGCCGGTGTAACACGAATGATTATATTTTTATTGTATTCCGAACGTTTCGCCACATGTAAACAAAAATTCAGTCTTTAGTTGTCACACGTTGCTCATCAGATACCTTTATTTTGTCATTAAAATAAGCATACTGTTCTAAAGCTTAATAGAAGAAAGATGGAAAATTGTAAGGAAAAAGTGAGGATCTGTTACTGAGTTTCAAAACAGCGAAACCATGGTTATCCACAATCGGGTTTCCTGTAAAATTTAGTAAGTATGTTCCCTGCTTCGGAGATGTTGAGGTTGAAATAAAAAAAAAAGTTCCAAGTATCCATAACTGTAGTGAAAGTTGTGTTTGCCTACTACCGGGACGGTTGTATAATGAGAATATTTTCCATGCATCGTTTGAAGACAATGAAGCAGTGAAAAAAGTTGAGGGCATGACGTCGCGGTAGCCACCGTGTTTGCAATTTAGATGTTTATTTATTTCTTATTTCTAAACAATGCTAGTGTGAGCATTGCTCCGCGTATCGGGGTTCACACCGTGTGACGATTGCAGTTTTGGCATGTAACATATGTGTATATGGGTTTATTTTGAAAATTATATTTATTTCTAAATAATTTTTCAAAGCTCTTCCAAGATAAACCACATTTAGTTAAGTTGACAGTAAGCCGTCATTCTGCGTAATGTATAACTCTAGACAACGCCCACGGAGTTCTCTCTCGACTGCTTGCTGGATAGCCGTTGTGTTTGCTATTTAGATTTAAATTTATTTCAGATTTCTAGACAATGTGTGTGGGATCATTTGTACGCGACTCGGCTACTGAGTCAAACATGCCTTTCGTATCGAGGTTCGAACCGTGTAGCTAACGGGGATACCAGGTGTGTCATATGTATATGGGTTTTATTCGAAAATACTATATATATATATATAAAGATAGAGATAGCAAGAGAGAGAGAGAGAAAAAGTGAGAGAGAGAGGAATGTTAGAAGGCTATCACAATGCGAAACATGCAAATATGTCGGCGTTAACATTGAAGAGAAAGACAAATGTATTTTTAAAAACATTTTATAGTAAATCTTACTTGATTAGTCCAGACTTTTACACGGTGATCTAATGTGTGTGAGCGCGTTCCATAGTATGGATTATGGAGCAAAGTCACCCACATTAGATCACTGTGTACACGTCTTTACCAATCAAGTAAGATAGTCTATGAAAAAAAAACAAAAAAAACACTTGCTTTTGTTGTACTTCTCAACGCCGACATATTTCCATTTATTTTATTGTGATAGCTATCTAATACTTCTCTATATACGTATTACTCACAATGCTACAAGCAAACTGCCTCCCTTTATTATATATACTAGGAAATATAGGTCGCATATTTTTGCTAGGCTGCCGCGTCAGAAATTACGCTAGTATGTAATTTTGGTAGAGATGTTATCACTACAATTAATTTAAATAATCTATTGCACATGATAAATAACAACATTAATAAAAAGAAAAATTAAGTTTGCATAATTATCGTCTGCTCGCTTTTCTTTCCACCCAATCGTTTTGCGCCACATTCACGTAAGAATTTACAAAATAATGAATAATAATAGTTTTAGTTTTTCAAAGAGAAAAAAGAAAAATGTACCTAAAATAAAATTAACAATAAAAAAATACAGCAAATACGATTCTAAAAAGTTATTTACTTGCCTAGTAAAAGGTATCCCCCCAAGTTATCGTCTGCTCGCTTTTCTTTACACTCAATCGTTTTGCGCCAAATCCACGTCAGAATATAATAAGTAATTTTTATGTCTTTCAAAGCGAAAAAAATGTACGAAAATTAAAATAAACAATTTAAAAAAAATACAGCGAACACTATTCTAAACTCATTTATGTAGTTTTCCAGTACAATGTGTTGTTTTTTTTGTTGACAAAAACAAACTAAATTCATTGTGTGTGTGTATTTTTTTAAATAGTAATTTTTAAATCAATTATTATTTTAATCAAACAATTTCATTCAATAAATTTTGTTAAATCAACAGTTTAAAAAACTAAATCCAGCGAACACTAATTTTCAAATCGGAACAAAAAGGTATATCTGAAAATTATCAATAAAAAAATTAGTACTCTTTTACTGCAGGACCCGCGATAACTTTCAAAAATAAGTTCAACTAAACTGAATTCTTCATAATGTGTGTGTGTTTATCAATTATTATTTTAATTAAACAATTTGATTCAATAAATTTGTGTTTTAAAATATAATGTCTAAAAAGATTAAGAAAATAAACAAACTCAGAACGTTTTAATAACATACATTAGAAAAGTATTAACGCCCCCGTTCAGAGAGAGGTACGCTGTTTAATCAGTTTGACGTAGAGGAACGCGCCCGTTCAGAGGGGGTGCGCTGTTTAAACAGTTGGACGTAGAGGAACGCGCACGTTCAGAGGGAGGTACGCTGTTCAATCAGTTGCACGTTGAGGAAATAACTACGTAACTCATTTTATAAATAAATAATAAAATAAATAATTATAATTTATAAGTCAGATTATTAGCGAGCAAAATAGCGTAAATACATTTGGAAATCTGAGGAAAACAATCATGAGTGTATTTTTGTGAATACTAATTTATTAGAAGTTCAAAAGAAATTGATTATATAAATTGGGAAATGCGCATAGTGTTTATGGCGGTTTTTCTAATAGTATACAATGAAGCTGGCAGACTTACTAATTAGTCATAGTACTCTGATGGAGTTTCGGCTTCAGACAGATACATAAACCCCATTATTAATACTAGCAAATATATGCTCCCTCCGGTCGCATATTTTTGCTAGGCTGCCGCGTCAGAAATGAACGCTCACGCGTAAACCGATGGAACACCAGTCATATTTCTTGGGGGGTTGGACATTGATTTTCTTAGTTTTTGACAAATAATACTTTTAGTTGAACATGAAGGTGAAAAAAATTCGATCCTACCCCGATTTGTTTTTTGAACTCCCCCATGAATAGAAATATTTTTACTTTGGTAGTCACAGTTGAGAAAAAGTAATTTAATTATTAACGATTGGATAACGTCAAAATGCCCTTTCCGAAGTTATCGTCTGCTCGCATTTTTCCACTCAATTGTTTTGCGCTTAATCCACGTAAGTAATATTTTATGTCTTTCAAAGCGGAAAGAAAGTATACGTAAATTAAAATCAACACTTTAAAAAACAGAATACTGACCATAACCGTAATGTACGTAAATAAAAATCAACAATTTAAAAAACAGAATACTGACCCTAACCGTAATGACGGTCAAAGTTAGCGCGAGTCCTAAAGTGGAAAACTAAATTCGGTATAATGTGTGTGCGTGTGTTTTAATAGTAATTTTTTAATCAATTATTATTTTAATTAAAAAATTTGATTCAGTGACTTTGTGTTTTAAAACATAATGGTTTATAACATTAAGAAAATAAACTAACTTAGTACGGTTTTAAAAAAAATAAATAAGCACGGTGAATGCCAGCGTTAACGCCGGCTGTTTATTCAGTTGCGCTATATTTAATTACCGGTAGGGAGGAACGACACGACTTATCAAACAGCTAGCGTTGTTAACTACGTAACGCATTACGTGTATGTAAATAAAAGAAATCGATTAATAATGGAGTTTATGCATCTGTCTGTCTAAACTATAATTTATAAGTAAGAGTATTAGCGTGCAAAATAGCGTAAATACCTGTTAAAATCTGAAGAAAAAAACCATGCGTGTATATTTGCGACTAGTAATTTATTAGAAGTTGATAAGCAATTGATTATGGAAATTGCAAAACGCGCATAGTGTTACCGGCGGTTTTTCTAACAGTATATAACGAAGCTGGCGGACTTAGTAAATAACGAGCCTATTCTAATGGAGTTTCGGCTTCAAACAGACAGACATACAGATAGATACATAAACTCCATTATTGATATATATATATATATATATATATATATATATATATATATATATATATATATACATGGTTCTTTATTATCAGGAAGCATGGCTGAGTAGGTTTTCGAGGGCGCTACAGATAGTCTACAGTGGAACTTCGCTGTGGATTGTATGTTGCTATGACGTTTATTTCTGTCGAGAAATAAGCATTTATAAATTTTCAAATTTCTCTAAAACAAAACTACATATCGCTAAGTTTTCTTCGGTAATTCATTACTGAGAAACAGCACCTGTAACAACTACAATTTCGAAATTAAAGCCAACAATTCACTAAAGAAGAATACAATCTAGAAAAAACAAAAAAACACAACTACATTAGCTATCCTTCTGTGGGACGTGATCTAGGACTATGTGGCTGAAGCGACTATTTATTTCGATAAAATCAGCAAATACAAACGTTAACAACCAAACGACAAATCTAATATACTATTGACATACACCATCAAATAAATACAGTTCTTGACATACACCATAAAATAAATACAGTTCTTGACATGCACCATAAAATAAATACAGTTCTTGACACACACCATAACATAAATACAGTTCTTGACATACACCATAAAATAAATACAGTTATTGATATACACCATGAAATAAATACAGTTCTTGACATACACCATAAAATAAATACAGTTCTTGATATGCACCATGAAATAAATACAGTTATTGACATAAACTATAAAATAAATACAGTTCTTGACATACACCATAAAATAAATACAGTTCTTTACATACAACATAAAATAAATACAGTTCTTGACATACACCATAAAATAAATACAGTTTTTGACATACACCATAAAATAAATACAGTTCTTTACATACACCATAAAATAAATACAGCTCTTGATATACACCATAAAATAAATACAGTTCTTGACATACACCATAAAATAAATACGGTTCTTGATATGCTTCATAAAATAAATACAGTTCTGGACATACACCATAAAATAAATACAGTTCTTGACATACACCATAAAATAAATACAGTTATTGACATAAACCATAAAATAAATACGGTTCTTTACATACACCATAAAATAAATACAGTTCTTGACATCCACCATAAAATAAATACAGTTCCTGACATACACCATAAAATAAATACAGTTCCTGACATACAACCTCTAAATAAATACAGTTCTTGACATACAACATCCAAATAAATCCACTTCTTTCGATACAGAATCTATAAATTAAGTTCTTAACATACACAGTTTTAATTAATACAGTTCTTGATATTTACTATTTCGATAAATACAGTTCAAAATATATAACATCTAAATTACTACAGCTGTTAGGATACAATATTTCATTAAATACACTTCCAATAAATATGATATTTAAATAAATACAGTTCCTGAGATATAGCATCTAAAGTAACACACTTATTCAGCTATAGCATCTAAAGTTACACACTTATTCAGCTATAGCATCTAAAGTTACACACTTATTCAGATATAGCATCTACATGAATAACGTTCTTCACATATAGAGATTAAATAAATACAGTTCTTAAGATGGAGCATCTCAATAAATAATACTCTTTATATACAAAATAAAATTGAATACTGTTGTTCAGATACAACACAGCAATAAGGGAAGTTCTTCAGATATAAACTTTAAGAAAATATTCATTAGATACAATAATTCATTATATACAGTTTTTCAGATAGAGTATCTAAATAAACACAGTTTTTTAGATACATAATTCAAATAAGTCAGCATCCTGGGATACATAATCTAAATAAATATAGTTCTTGAAGTATAACATCTAAACAAATAAATATTCTTGAGATAAACAAATGTATTTAATAAATTTCTACAGATAGAGTATCTACATAAACACAATTTTGTCGATACACTATTGAAATAAGTCAACATCCTGGGATACAGAATCTAAATAAATATAGTTCTTGAAGTATAACATCTAAACAAATAAATATTCTTGAGATAAAAAAAATAATTAAATGCATTTCTTTCAGACAGAGTATCTAACTAAAAGAAGAGTTTTTTAGATACATCATCCAAATAAGCATACATTTATTGTGATATACATCTCAATAAATACAGTTTCTCAGATACTACATCAATACAGTTATTGGGATTCATCATCTCAATTAATATAAATATATACATTTCTTTGCATACCACATCAAGTTATACAAAGGTTTTGACATACAGGATCTAAATAAATACAGTTCTCGAGGTAAAGCATCTGAATAAATACAGTTCCTAAGTGAGAATATATTCATCAATACAATTCTTAAGATACATCATATTAATAAATAATAGTTTTGACATACAAGGTCTAAATAAATAGTTCTTTAGATACAGCATGAAATTATTTCAGCTGGTCAGGTGATAACTAATTCACACTCGCCGCTTTAAATAAATTCATGAGGAAATTCTTCAATCTATAATCAAAAAGCAACAATTGGTGTTTTATTTCCTCATAAGAAATTATAAAAAATATTTATATTGCTAGCCGTAATCCTATGATTTTTTTATCTTAATCTAATAATATATCTAGATAAATAGCGAGTTACAACACTGACGTAGCATATTTATTGCGTCTTTTCGTCCGAGAGTGTACTCTAGTATATACGAGACCTGCTTAAACAGTATCTGACCTGTATTTTTTCCGTGCGGAATAGAGACAGTAAGGTGGCGCCACTCCACACATTTAAGAAAGACACCTTCATGCGCATGTATGAATTTTATCACCGCCTTCCCGTGCGTTAGTCGCTGCCTGTCAGTCGCTGGGGGAGGTGCTACACAACGTGTTCTTATGATTACCAATTCTCTCAAGATTACTGAACGTGTTGAGAAAAGGTACTGACACATTTTGTAAAAAGGTTGGTGATTATCAAAGCAACACAATTGGTAAGTTTCAGCAGGTGTTTGGAGAAGATGCGATGGGTGTAACACAAATTAAGGAATAGTGCAACCAATTAAAAAATAGCCGCACATCAGCGGTTAGTTCCTAGCGTTCTGGCAGGCCCTAAACTGCTCGGAGTGCAGCTGTTGCCGGGAGGATGCGACATTTCGTGATGGAAGATCGTCGTTCAAACGTGCAGGAGATCGTCTAAGAGGTCGGAGAGTAAAGATTCCACAAATGCAATTTAGTGTCATGATTTGAACATGAACAAAGTGGCTGCGAAATTTGTGCCCAAGTTATAGTCGCGCGAACAAAACGACCTCCGTTTTCACTTTGCACATGACCTTCTGGAAAACGCGAACACTGATCCTGTGGTTCTGAACACCGTGATAACTGGATATGAGTCAGAGGTGTACGGGTACGACCCAGAGACAAAAAGACAGTCGTCGCAATGGAAGCATCCCGAGTGTCCAAGGCCAAAAAAGCGTGTCAAGTGCGAAGCAAAATAAAGGTGATGCTGACTGTCTTCTTTGATATCCGTGGAATTGGACATCACGAGTACGTACCGGAAGGAAAAACAGTGACAAAATAGTACTATCAAAATGTTATCCGGCGTCTCCATGACGAAGTTCGGCTCAAAAGACCACACATGTGAACGGCGAAAAACTAGCAACTGCATCAGGAAAACGCCCTCGCACATTCCTCCCCATCGATCCTATATGTCATGGCCACACATTGAATTACAGTTGTTCGCCAACCATCCCAACTCTCAAGACATGTTTCCTTGCAACTTTCGGTTGTTTTGCAAATTGAAGACGCCACTGTAAGGTCGCCGTTTTGAGACTAAAGAAGAGATCATGCCGAATGCGACGGCGGAAGTGAACACCATTCCAAAAGAAGACTTCCAGAGGTATTTCCGGCAGTGGATAGATCGGTGCGCTAATTTTGTGCAAGCACAAAAGATCTACTTTCATGGTGATAAGGGTACGAACCCTATCGTGTATTTTAAGAAAATTCTTGCCTAAGGTCGGATATTTTTTAGACAGGACGCGTATATATATATATATATATATATATATATATATATATATATATATATATATATATATATATATATGTATATATATACATATATACACTCTACTCTATAATAAATACTGATGTGTTCTCATATGTATATACACACACCCACACACATATATATATATATATATATATATATATATAGAGAGAGAGAGAGAGAGAGAGAGAGAGAGAGATAGAAGAAAAAAGAGTGATAAATATGCGACGATTGTCCAAATTTATTTCTAAATTTCAATTGTTCAATGCCAGGTGTATTCAGTAATAAACTAGTGTTTATTATTCTTTCCTTAAGCCAAAGCTTTTCAAAGACCGAGATCTTATGATCAGAGGAGAAATACAGATAGATAAGTTGGCTTTCAAAAAAACCAAAGTTCAAATATTTGAAAAATATGAAAAATATTATTAAAAAAGTGCAGTGAAAGAAAAGTTCTGTAAAAAAGATATGTGGTTTGTCCGGGTGGTAAACTGCCGTTATATATATATATATATATATATATATATATATATATATATATATATATATATATATATATATATATATATATATGAATGAAAGAGAAAGACAGAGATAGATAGATAGATAGATAGATAGATAGATAGATAGATAGATAAATATGAATATATATATATATATAATATATATATATATATATATATATATATATATATATATATATATATATATATATGTATATATATATATATATATATATATATATATATACGTCCGTGTGTGTGTTTACCCTTTCACACAGATTTTAGTTAGTAAAAAACTGTCAGGCGAAACATTTCAAGTGTTTAATTAAATGAAAAAAAAGTCCAACAAGCCCAACCGTCTAAAATGATTTCGGAAATAAATCGTTCGCTCTATTTCAATAATGAGTCGCTTTTTTTCTTTGTTCTTGTTATAGTTGTTTTCATACCGATTGATAGTCTACTTTGAAACTTTTAATCTTTTTAAAAGTCTCATTTTAGCTTAACCGACTGAGACCTTTTTTATATGAATATGAATATAAACACTTGCGGAGCAGTCTCTACTGTTCGTCCATTTTGCCAGAGAGTGTGCACTCCATATCTCTCTCTCTCTCTCTTTCTCTCTCTCTCTCTCTCTCTCTCTCTCTCTCTCTATATATATATATATATATATATATATATATTGCTATGTCCGCGGCGAAGTGATTCTTAAAATCAGAAGATATTAATTTCCACTTGTAGTTTAAGTGAAGATCTTTCGATCGAAACGACAAATGGGGCATATCGGTAGCAAGAAAATTAATATAATGGTAACTATACGACTGCGATGAGAGAGTATCCGCCATATTAACGAGCGAAAAAAAACAAAAACATTCAGGATGAAGGTTGACCGAAATATGTTTAAAATTTACTATCAATTCTCGTGATGACGACATGCCTCATTTGATGTGTCGGTTGAAAGAGCTCTCGGTCATAAAATTATGTCGGTCTTATAATCAAAGTGTGTATATAATATGTTACTTGATTATGTATATATATGTATATATATACATATATATATATATATGATTAACTTGTTACAAATATCCAGGGGGTATGAATCCGAAGGAAGTTGAAACCGGGTTTATGAGAGTGCTCAATGAAAATTCAGAGCAAAATATATATTTTTTGATTTTTTTCCATTAGTTGCGACAAAACAGGTTTTGTTTCATTGGTGCGAATAGGTTTTGAATTCCTTTCGCCGGCCCGATGAGTTGGTAGCTATTCGCACCAATGAAACAAAACCTGTTTTGTCGCAACTAATGGAATAAAATCAAAAAATATACATACATATATATATATATATATATATATATATATATATATATATATATATATATATATATATATTTCATGCATCCACATGAAATTTAATAAGGAGATATACTCTTTTATATATCGATTTTCAATATTTTCAACAACAGTGCTCAATACGTTAGTAGAGCTTGGTGGTAAGTTTTGAAAATATATATGGCAATTAAGCTACAAAGAGGCTTCAGCGTTTTATCCACGCGGGGAATAATCAGGCTAACATGCTTTATATATATATATATATATATATATATATATATATATATATATATATATATATATATATATATATATAAAACAGACACATACTTAAATTCAACTGGCTTCATCAAAAACAGAACTTACAGACACATCCCAATGATGAAACTGTACACATCCCCTCTTACTTTCATCAACCTACTACCCAACCACTCATCACTGACCTCACTGGCTCTCTCTCCACAACAGAGACTGATTTCCTCAGCCTGGGACCCAAATTTATCATTACCCAAACACTTAATGACCGCCCTCTCCTCGATATTGAAATGCAGTTCTGCAGAACAGCATCCCATTTGAAATGGTTATCAGCCTTTGAAACCCCCACCCAAGACTGACTTAATGACTCCATCCTCTCAATTCCCCTATCTTTTCTTCCAACCCCTTTCCCGTTTATCAACCTGACCGCCCCTACACCCACCTCCAGACAACCACCCAGTAGACATGAAGCTAGTAAGACTTAAACATAAAATGTTCTCCATTTTACAACGCGAAAAACACCGCATCACACCTAACATCTCCCATTCCCACCACCGCAACCTCGAAGGCCTTAGGGGAAAAAACCTGGTCTACCTACCCTCTGATAAAGGCAAGGAGTTCTGCATCATCTCTCAGGAATTTAACAACACTCTCGCCTATGAACACCTCAGCAATACCGCTCTATACACACCCGCTAATAACATCTCAGCTACCCACATACAAATCTTTATTAACAACGCTTGGTCACAAAATGGCGCAAGACGGAATCTTCCCAAGGTATACAGGCTCAATCTCACCACTAGGAACAGCAGACTCCCCACCTTTTACAAACTAATTAAAACTCACAAAACTAGCAACCACACACAGATCAGACCCATAGTCTCCAGTACTGAGGGGCCTCTTTACAAGATTTCCGGGCTTCTCTCCCATTTACTCAAACCTCTACTCCCCACCTTCCTGGCACATGTCAGCAGCTCTGACCAGGTATTAAACAGACTACACTACTCCACTCCCAACAACTTCGCCTTAACAACTACATCTTCAGCCTTGGCGTTGTCTCCCTTTATACTTCCATTCCAGCACACCCCGCCATCAATCTCATAACTGACCACATATCTTCTAATAACCGTGACTGTTTTGGGTTTACCCCGACAGACATACATCCACTCCTACGCATCATTGTGGATAACACTTATTTCAGGTTCCAGCAGAACACGTACAAACAAGTCTCTGGCTTACCCATGAGTTCCAGTCCTTCCGGTCTCCTCGCCATATCCTACATGAACAGACTGGAACAACAAGCTCTTAGCATTTGCCATTCCACATATTCTTCTCGAGATACATTGACGACATTCTTATTCTCACTTCATCTCGTGAAGAAGTCACTTCTATATTTAACACTTTTAATAATACTGACCCCCACATTAAATTCACCATCGAACATCCCAACACCTCGGACTCTCTCTCACTCCAAGACTTCAAACTTAACATAAATGGCGACGGTTCCCTTCACACCACGTTCTATAAAAAACCCGCCTGCAGGAACCTTTTCACCCATTACAAATCCGCCCTACCCCTCAAAGCTAAAATTAGTTATGCGCACACCGAAATCACCCGCATACAGAACAAATGCTCATCCACTACCGAGACAATAACGCACACTAAAGCCTTCCACCAAACCCTCTTAACCAACGGTTCCCCCACTACCATATCCAGCCTCAATAAACCCAGTAGACACAAACACCACAC
>OY744520.1:192340767-192398267 GCA_963556195.1 Sepiola atlantica | reverse complement strand
CCCCTGACCAAATATCAAATATAACATAGTATTCGCAACACGAATAAGATCTCTTCAGCACGGCTATGCATTTACTCATACGAGGAATAGTGCACATTGTCCTAGTGATGTTACCTAAAGTAACACCACGTAGCTAGATACCCTACCAGACTAGATGAGTTCTTGTCCTCGAATCCGGTAAAAGCAAGAGACCACTAGTAATACATACAACGACATTGTAAACTGGCTAATTAGGAAAAGTGAAAATGAATGTTCTGAACTTTTTTTCTAACTCAACGTTTGAGAAATAAAGAAACATTCTAATAGAATATTCGAATATCTATGTATCTCATATAAAGATCAAGTGTAAGTCCCAGCGATGGGTCCCTTTGATTTCTGAAAACTTCGACTAAAGTAAAATGAAATAATAAGACAATATATATATATATATATATATATATATATATATATATATATGATAATTTTATTTACACAGACATGTACAAAATCTGCGACACTGGCATGTTGATGTTATCGATCAACAGTTACTATAAACTGAGATCTCATCAGGCAGAGTTAGAATCCGATCTTAACCTCAGATCATATTTGGTTCTCTCCAAATATGATCTGAGGTTAAGATCGGATTCTAACTCTGCCTTATGAGATCTCAGTTTATAGTAACTGTTGATCGATAACATCGACATTCCAGTGTCGCAGATTTTGTACATGTCTGTGTAAATAAAATTATCATACATAAAGCTCTATTTTGATATTGAGCACTTTTTATAAACCCGGTTAAAATTCTCTGGATTACCACCCTGTGGATATTTTTCACCTGGAGTATTACCATTATTATATATATATATATATATATATATATATATATATATATATATATATATATATATATATATATTAGGGTAGGTCGATTTTACACTTTTTTTAAAATATTAAAAAAAGGCACGTTCCGAAAGTTGTATATAGACCTATTAAATACTCATGCAAAAAATTAGATCAAAAACTTCAGCGGTTTTTTGAGCGTTTGGTATCAAAGATCGTAGACAAGAATATACTGAAAATTCCTCGTTTTTGCAAGATTTGCTTGAATATTGGTGTGAAAACCAAATAATTTTAGCATTTAAAAGCAGGGAATGTCCTCTTATTTTATAAAAATGATATGAATTAAAGAAATCTTCAAATTGAAAATTTGCCCCCCCCCCTCATTTTCAGTATCTGCTTTTGTAAACTACCTTTTAACGTTATGAATTAAACAGTAATATTTGAATACCTAAAAAAATGATTTTTTCTGTTATTAGTGAAAATATAACAAGCAAAGAAATAAGGAAAAACCTAACACTATTTTAATGAAGCTTAATATAGAGAGTCAAATTGCTCCATATAAGACCCCTTAGACAAAAATGCTGGTCTCAATTTCTGACTCAAAACTTTGGCTGTAATGTGTTGATGCCTTGCTTCAAAACCATATACAGTTTGTGAAGCTTCTGTTATTAACTTAACTGCCCGTTCCACACCCTGAGAATGTGAGGGCAAATCTGGCAAGTCAAGCTTGGTTCCATTCATCAACGATTCTCGAAGTTCAGATTCAGTAAAATCTTCCGTCATTGGTGGTTCAAAAATGCCGCATAATTTTAAATCTATTAATTGTGTCCAATGTGTGGCATTAAAATTAATAGGTAGTATTCTTTTTAATCTTTTTCTGGTTGACTCCTCACTCCTGAAAGAACAAATTAATTAATTGAATTATTAAAAAATTCCAATCTGTACTGCTTTAATAATTATGGTGAAATTAGATAAAATCTTTAAAAATCATTCTATAAATTGGAATAAATAATTGAGTCAGAGATATATGAATAAATATTACTTACCTAATGGCCAAAATTCTTTTAAAAGTTTCTTCTCTTACTTCAATCTCCTCAGATTTAACCATGGAATATAGAAAGTTTTCAGGCAGTAAACAAAATGTATTACCTTGTATATTTCTAAATGTGATATCTTGGATTTCCTGAGGCTGCTCCTTAATCCTCTGGGTCATATTAAAAATGTGCACTTACTGATTGTGGAATTTACTATTTCTTTTAATTTCAAACCAAAAAGTGGCATACACATTTACAATAAAATTTACTACATAGTGTAGTTTTGTTGTGTGCCTTTGTGGGTATGCACCACGAGTCCATAAACACATAAGCCTGATGGCCAAAGTTAACCATCTTGCTTGGTTTTAAGGACCAATTTTCCAGGAGGCATATCTAGAGTCAACCTTACCTCTAGAAATACCTACTGTGTATTCATAAAGGAGTCTTTGGTCAGAACTAAGATTATGTATTTCATCAATTTTGGAAAATGATATTTGGGGTAAATCATATCAATCATTTGAGCATAATTTCCCCAGAGGGCTACTGAATGTTGTAGGGCCCTTTGCGCAACCATCTATGTTTTTAAAAAGGGCTCTGAAAGGTAGTTCATTATGATGCAAAGAGCAACCAATTGTGTGAAGAGTTTTAAAAAGTTTTTTTTCTAAAATTGCAACGATTCCACCATCGCAACTTGTGTTGGTATTAGTGTTGTCAACAAGTATAGCCTTGATACTGTTCTCACTGTGGAATTCATGCAAAACATCCACCACTTGATCTGCATGAACAGCACCTGTTGCACCACTATTCGGAAGAACTCTATGTGTCAGATATTTACTTTCACATGGTGTTTCTTTTGTAAAAGTTAAATGGTGTTCTGGTCCCTTAGTTTTTTTCATAATTCTCTGTCTATTTTCATCCACAATTTCCTTATACATCAATGTGTCCTTATCCATTCTCCCATCAACTCCAATACATATATTTTAGGTGGGGTAAAAACTCCTGGCTGAAATAGTTTTATTTATCTACCTCCAACAAGGTAAGATGTGACACAAGGTCAGGAAAGTGGGATTAGATAACCCTGCGCTATAGAGGTGAGCACTCTGGCCATTAAAAAATTGACTGGGCAGCCCCGTCGGCATTCCCCTGTAGGGGCGCCTCAGACAGTTAGCAATAAACTTACTCCTCCCCAAAGAGGAAAGGCAAAGCCTGGGAGGATGCACCTCCTAGAATTGCACAGGACGGACAAGCCCCAATAGACGGGCGTAAATCCAGACCCAAAGGCCCGGACGATACCGGTTTATTTGGTGGGGTAAAAACCCCTGGCTGAACTAGATTTTATTTATCTACCCCCAACAAGGTAAGATTGACAAAAGGTCAGGAAAGTGGGATGAGAAAGCCAGTGCTCGAGAGGTGAGCACTCTGGCCATTTAAAAATTGCCTGGGCAGCTTCGTCGGCATTCCCCGGTAGGGCCGCCTCAGACAGTAAGCAATAAACTTACTCCTCCCCAAAGAGGGAAGGCAAAACCTGGGAGATGCACCTCCTAGAACTGCACAGGACGGACAAGCCCCAATAGACGTGCGTAAATCCAGACCCAAAAGCCCGGACGATACCGGTTTATTTGGTGGGGTAAAACCCCCTGGCTGAACTAGTTTTTATTTATCTAACTCCCACAAGGTAAGGTGTGACAAAAGGTCGGGAAAGTGGGATTAGATAAGCCAGCGCTCGACAATTCAATATATATGTGTGATAATTAAACAGACAATCAACACGGGAAGTCAAATTCGCCCGATGAATTTTCAACCGGTGAATACCATAAAAAATATCCAATAAATAAAACGCCTATGTAAACAAATAATTATTTATATATAACATTAAATATCATAGTGTTTTATTCCTTTTTAATTTGAATATGTACATTTAATTTCTTAAGAAAAATAATAATAAACTTTAAAATATTTATTATTAAGTAATGTATTACTTTTTTTTGTTAAAACCCGGGTTTAATTTAAGGCGACACATCTGCCGGTGAAATCTCGGCAGTGAGAAAAAATCTCGATTTATTTGATCTTAAAGTTGCAATGCTCAAATAAATACAAAATTTTGAAGAAAAATATTTCTTGTGGTAACTTTTGACATTATTTGGCAACTTTCTTCGAGTGCGATAATTTACAGTTTCAAAATCGACCTCCCCTAATATATATATATATATATATATATGTACATGTACTTAAAATCTGTCACGCAAATGTTCTCTGCTGAAACACGTACTATCTCCTGCTCACGGACGAAACGATTTCACGTAGTACGGAGAGCGTGGATGCCAATAGCAAGTAAGGAAAACCACTCCAATTGTTTTGGAAATAAATCCTCAACTCTATCATAAAAAGTCAATTGAGGGTGTTTTTTTAAAACTTGAGTTAATCAGAAACTATGATAATTATACTTTATAAATGAAAAATAAAACAACATCCATGATATGAATTTTTTACTATTATACTTAGATAAATAGCAAGTCTGAACACTGGTTAAGATTAATTTTTCCATCATATTTCGCCGACTGTATTATATATATATATATATATATATATATATATATATATATATATATATATATATATGCATTAAAGAACACGTGTTTAATGGTCTACAACTCATGAGCGTAATTTTGTGTTCCACGTCAAATTCCAAGTTCGGAAAACACACATGCGTCTTTTTCGGTTCATTCCAGTTTTCATGTTTATACGTCCTCGACATCAGTCGAAAAGTGACTGCTGTCTGGCTGAGGTAGGATAATGTTTAGTTAGAAGATGTCCAGCCTTCAAACCTTTATCTTCTCTTTAAGAAGGGGCTATGTTATTGCTAATCGCTTTAGGCGCTCCGACCGGGGAATGGTGACGGGGCTGCTTAAGCATTTGTTGTAGGCCAGGCCGCGCTAATCGTAGTTATATTCGGCTATCATCACATTTACACATCAGTTCTAGTTACATCACTGTAATTGAGCGACATTGAGCCTGGTCGATAAGAGATTGGTGATCAATTGATTTCGTTCGCAAAGACATATAGTGAAGGGGTGGTATCATAGAAGACATAGAAATAAAACAAAACTTATTTCGCTTATGAAATTCTTAAAACATACTGACGAATATACTACGGTATAAACTGCGTGTTAGTTACTAAAACTAAAATGAAGATATTGTGGTTAATCTCCCCGCAGTGTATGTAACGTTTCTCTTTTATTTTGTTCTGAAGGACAGAGCCTCATAAGCCTGCTGGTACTCTATCATGATATGAATTATACTTTTTTCAAACACACATGACATATCTCAACTAATCAGTGCATCGATCATCTCTCACATCATTTGTGTTTAGTAACAATAATATGGCAAAGAGAATTTTAAGTTTTACTGTTCGATACGTTTATTATTTATCAAACAAAAAAATTACATCGAAATATTCACACATTCAGCCAACAATCTGAAAACATCATTACATAGTACATGTTTACCAAAAGATTTACTTTTAGGAAAAGCAAAAAAAACGCAAAACGAAATTCCTAGGAAACTAAATAAATATGCGGCGCAAGGACACACAGTTGAGCACGACGTTTTATAACTAATCAGAATCACAAAAATAAACACAATCTGAGAACCGATTTCAGAAATTAAAAAAGCCATAAACTACCGAAAAATTAAATTGTGTCGCAGTTCATAAAACAATTGTCTTTTGTAATTAATTGTATCCCACGTTATTTAGTGTTTAAATGCCCCACAAGTTAATGACAGTACAGCTAGAACCTCATGTCTACGATGTAGTATATATTAAAGACATGTGATTTGTAGATCATTTAAGAAAACTGATTACTATACAATTTAGTTGGTCAAATTATCAGGTGATAGATTGTCTCCTTAACCGGAATTTCTCTCAAACGGATGCGGATTAGTAACACGTGAGCCGTTTATATCTTGTGTGTAAACAAAAGATGGACAAAGACCGATGAAAGGTATGGATTTCCTTGTGAAGTGTCGCTTCAAAGAAAGTCGTCTCAGTCTCATATCGGTAATTTAATAATCAACATAGACGGATGCTGCTGTTTCAGTTTTGTTTACCCTTTGTAAAACGTAGGCTTTCTTTTCTCTATTTTCGCTCGGAAAGACACATAGTGAGGGGGTCGTATCAGAGAATACATTGAAATAAAGCAGAAATATTTCTCTTATAAAATTCTTAAAAACATACGGTAAAAACTGCGTGAAAATTACTAACAGAAAGCGAAGACATTGTGGATAATCTCCCCGCAATGTATTTAACGTTTCTCTTTTATTTTGTCATTCTTTGTCCAAAGCCTCATTTGCCTGCTGGTACGCTGATCATGATATATATCAAACCTTTTTCGAACAGGCATTCCATTCTGAAACCTGACCATATCTCAACTAATCAGCGCATCCAGAATCTCTCACATCATTTGTGTTGAGTAACAATAATATAGCCAAGAGAATTTTAAGATTTTCTGTTAGATACGTTTATAGTTTTTCGAGAAAAAATTAACACCGAAATATTCACACATTCAGCCTACAATCTAAAAACATCATTACATTATACATTTCTACCAGAAGATTGACTTTTAGCAAACGCAAAACGAAATTCGTAGGACACAAGAGTAACACGGCGTTGGCACGTAAAGTTCAGCAGCAAGTTTTATAACCAATCAAAATCACAGAAAACAGCACAGTCTAGAAACTGATTTCAAAAGGTAAAAAAAGTCATTAACCACTGAAATTCAATTTCAAGTATACCGTGAGCAATAGACGCATAAACGAAACAAAGTCTAATAGTATACGGCTGTCTTTTCATTGGTGAACTTGAAAAAAGTAAACCTTATTTCAACCAGATCATCACAATATTTTTTCCACCTAAGACCACGATCCATTATACATTCCTATTGATAGTAAAGCGACGTGAGCTTGCAGTATTTTCTCTTAAAAAAACACTACCAACTCACATTTACTGGCACTTGGTCTTTTAGTTAGGTTCAAAGTGTAGTATCTGTTCTGATACTACTCTACATCTTTTCTGTCTTCGGTCAATGAAGGATTAGTTTTTTCTCTAGTGAGGCATTTTTTTATTGTTATCCCAATCGACCCTTTTCGGGATCCTACTTTTCTTTACATTAAAACACAACCTTTTGTCTAACTCTGCCCTCGTAGTGAGACAAATACATAGAGACACATAGAGAGTATGGCTCACATGGAAACATAAACATAAATTATCCCGTTTGAAAAGTATATTTAGACAAGGTGTTACATTATACAAACACTACGGCGTATAAACTGTGTATATCCTTGCTAAACATTTTCAACCACCGATTGCCATCGCAATAACATCCTACCTGAGAGTCGAACGTTTAAACTCGTCGGCCTAACATTCGTAGGCAACATCAACTGGAACAAATACACAGAAGACATTGCCAAGGCTTCTGCAAAAAGTAGACTCCCTCTACCGTGTTAGAAAATTTCTCCTACCTGACAGTATCCGATATCTCTACAAAGCCACCCTCTTCTGGATGGAGTATTGTTGTCGCATTTGGGCTGGTACACATTCCACTAGACTCCTCCTCTTTGACAAGGTCCAAAAAAGGCTCTAATTTAATAGATTCCTATCTAGCTACCAAACTCCAACTCTGCCCGATAGTCATGTTGCATCCTTGCGCTTGTTTAGCAAGTACTTCAATGAATATGGTATGCCCTCGATGTAAACACACTCGACTAACACGACAATCAGCTATATCTCATCCATTCACTATGTAAATTCCCAGATGTCGAGAGCCTTGTACTCCAATAGCTTCTTTTCTCGAGCTATCGACCTTTGGAACTCCCTCCCTTCTCCCTGCTTCACCAACTGTACCGACATGCAGAAATTTGAAAGTAAACTGTGCAGGCATCTTGCTGAACAGCTCCCAATTTAGGATGCCCATTAAAACTTATACCCTAATTCTCAGTAGCCCCTTACGTCGAGAGTGGGGAATTGTTTTGTTTGGGGACCACTAAATTAAAAAATAGAAAATGTTGTGTTTTTTTATAAAACAATTGCCTTTGTGATGAATTGTATTGTACATTATTTACTTGTTAGGTGTCTCACAAGTCTAATATAACTCTACAAGAGGCTCTTGTATGCGGTCCGTATACTTGCTATGCATGTGATTAGTAGAAAATTGAAGGGCACCGATGACTCTATTAAATCTCTTGCTAAAATTATCAGATAATAGATTGCATTCTCTACCGTAGTTTCTTTTGAACAGATGCGGATTAGTAACAAGTTAGCCGTTTATATGTTGTGTACAAACAAAAGATGGGCAAAGATGGTAAACGGTGTAGATCTCTTTGTGAAGTGTCGCTTCAAAGAAAGTCGACACAGTTTCATACCGGTAATTTAATAATCAACATAGACAGAGGAATGCCCCTGTTTGAATTCCGTTTTTCCTTTGCTATACGTAACCTTTCTTTTGTCGGTCCTAACTATGGATTTAATGGAATCTATCATTACAGACTGTTTACTTTAAATGTATAGTCCTAAAAAGCCAAGTAAGTTGTTTCTGTATCGTTGTGTACATATGAAATATTTCCGTCATTAATTTAAAAGAGTGACGTGAAAGAGGGAGATAATTCAAACTATTTTTGCTGGTGGTAGTGCTTCTAATTATCTTTGGAATAAGTCTCAGATGTAGGTCTCGACATCTTAAATAAGTCTGTGTTTTAAAAAAAAAAATCAATTAAATTGCTCTAATCTCTAATGAAAAATCCCAGCTCCTATACGTTTATATTGTTTACGTCCATTTTTCGAGAAATCACATTCGACAAGTTTTATTTCATTATGCATTTATCTCCCGTTTCATCCTCCTCTCAAAAGTTTGAATTATCTCACCCTTTCATGTGACTCCTTTAAATTAAAGACATAAATAGTGTATATATGCACAACGATACAGAAGAACACTGAATAATTAAAAAATATTTGAAGATATTGGGAACGTGAAGTATAAAAGCATTTAGAAAGATCACTTCGTTCGCAACTGAATGGCCCAAAAGGGGTCGATGTTACATTAAAGGAAACCACTAAAAATATAGTAAATATGTCAATCAAATAAAGGGTAACAATTCGAGTTGTTACCAAGATGACCATACAGAGATTTCAGCTTAGAAGATTCAAGTCTATATGGAAGAGTGTCAGAATTTGACGATAATCCTTCGAAAGTAAACAGGATTTTAAAGTAGAAGAGATGTTGGAATTGGTTATAAACACTTAGAATAAATATTATGATAAACTTCTTGGATTATTCACATGTACGGTAACTCGTAAAATACCTCTCCTTACTCAAAGATAGTTATCTGTCATGCTACAATGGCATAAGTAATAGCAATAATAGTATACCTGCAATCTATTATATAAAGAGCAGTTGTCTGTTCTTTCTACCTGTATGTATTCAGCTAAAAGTTAGAAACTACATAAGACACCCACATAATTGATATGTTCTTTTTCAGTATTTGCTTCAACAGAATATGGCTATGTATCTTTGAAATATACAGTTTTTCGGCTGTGAACGGAAACAAAACCTATCCCTGACTTGCAAAAAATCTCCATTATCTTATTACCAAGCAAACAACATTAATGACCAAGATAATATCTTAAACATCCCAAAAGAAACGGAAATGTTTTGCAAAAATCAAACACTACAAACAGAAAAAGAAACTAACGCAAACATTACAGAAAAATGTGAAAAATGCACACTTCAAAACACGTACACAAAAAAAGAAGTATTGTAAATATAACCTAGTTGGATCGATGGGCTATGAAACAAAACCAAATAAATCAAGCATTTCTTTTCTCTTTTTTCACACGGAAATCATCCTTTCATTCCGAAAGACGTATAGCGGAGGGTGACAGCGCTAAGACAACCATTTTCTAAAAAAAAATATTCAGTGTATTAAATGCTAAAATAACTGACGGTATAAATTTCGTGAAGATGAATAAAAGAAAACAACGCAATCTGTCGACAATCTTTTATTGAATTATGAGGCGAATACAAATTTATGATCTCGTCCTTGATCCCGATATTCTCGAACGTCACTCAATACTTGGTTAATCGTAGCGTGTTTTTGTGTTAATCTTCGCCAATTAAATTCGAGTGAATCGTCAATAAGTAATGTAAAAAAAAAAATGCCGACAGTTTCCAACGAAAGATAAAGAAATGGAAGCGAAAAGAACCTGTATGATTTGTCAACAGATATCTTATTTTCTTTGTCAAAACGCCGTTCATAAATAAATAGAAGAAATAATCCTTGAATAAATGAAATAACATATAGTAAAACCCTAACCCTATATTTATGAATCAATGACGTGAGCACAAACAAATAAGACAAGTTTCAAAATGATACACAAAGTCCTATAATTTATTTTACTAACAGATGGATTGACAGAGAAAATAAAATATTATAAAAATAATGCCCAATGTGACTTGTCTTCAATTACGTCCGCGAGCTAAAGAAATTAACTTGGAAAAAATAAAACATCTCTAGGAGTCTTTCCTTTTAAGATCAAAATAATTTAGCATTCGATACCAGTCCAATACACCAACATACTCATAGTAAGGCTTGACAAATATAGGACATACTATTCTTTTGGACGAGACCTCGTTCTCACCTGGTTGTGTGAGGGAAGAAAACTGCTATAAATTTCTAACATAGATGTCACACAAAATCACACACCGACTTACATACTGAACACTTTTTTTAAAGATATGCACTTTTTACATTGATATTTTTAAGAACGGTCTGGTCTTGTCAAGCTAGCTTCTACGTTGTCAGAATAATGCCAAGGCGAACCTTGTTCATATGGAAGACATAACAATAATAAAACAATCTTTAAAAGGGCGTAACACTAAAATACTAAATGAATTCTGTACAGGTGAATCATCCAAGAAGTTTATCATAATATTTATTCTAAGTGTTTATAACCAATTCCAACATCTCTTCTACTTTTAAATCCTGTTTACTTTCGAAGGATTATCGTCAAATTCTGGCACTCTTCCATATAGACTTGAATCTTCTTCGCTGAAATCTCTGAATGGTCATCTTGGTAACAACTAGAATTGTTACCCTTTATTTGATTGACATATTTACTATATTTCAGTTAAAGTCATCCCGGACTTCGTTTTGTATCATTTATTAAATAATTTGTAATGAAATCCTTTTTTCATTAAACAGTGCCATGACTAATTATCTAGAGAACCGATGCTGGCGGTGCACGTAAATGATAAGATCAACAATCTAAAGAGAATGCTATACAAAATTGTGTATAAGCGATAAAAAATAGTTTTATGTTGTTTTTTCTATAAATATAATAAAATAAAGAACCATTTCGAGTTAAAAACTATTTGGTATTACGCGTGTAATCTGACGAAAATAATGTGCTAGAAAAATCGAAAGGTTAACAAAATGGAGTCTTAATAGAACCGAAAGTAATGTATTTAGCTCATCGCCCCATGTTATTTTTTTGTATCACTTAAGACGAAAACATTATTTCAACGTATTTTCCGTATTACTACGTAATACTAAATTGATTTTAACTCCAAAACGTTCTTAATGTCACAAATTTGATATATACATATATATATATATATGTGTGTGTGTGTGTGTGTGTGTGTACATATATATGTGCGTACATGTATATACATATAGATACATATATCTGAAGACGTTCGTTAATACGAACGAAACCGGTCAAATCTCTTGTTTTTGTTTTTCTCCTGTATTTTAACCTGTTTTCCGTTTGTCTTTTTCTCACACACACATATATATATGTACACACATATATATATATATATATATATATATATATATATATATATATGTAATATATATCTATATATATATATATATATACATAAATATATATATATACATATATATACATATATATATACATATATAAATATATATAGATATATAAATATATATACACATATATATACATATATATATATACACACTAACACCCACACACACACACCACACACACACACACACACACACACACACATATATATATATATATATATATATATATATATATACTGGTATAAATAATCTTATCTTCACGGACAATTCCCGAAAAGATTAAACGTACAGATGTAGATAAAAACAAATATTTATAATTAATTGTTGCCCCCTTAAATCTAGGCTGAGCTCTGTAGCGACTAGTATGAACACAGCCGTTATCGTGGCTTTAATGCTTGTTTCTTTTTCATAGTATAACATCTTGACGACGGCTGCCTTCAGAATAGGATAAATCTCTCGCTAATTTACCCGGTTTTTAATTACCGCCGTGTGGGCTTTGACGTCGGAATTTAAGTTTGAAACATTACTCGTTTTCCGGGCTTCCAGTCTGCCCACTGATATAGATAATCCTCTCTACATTGACGATCCCCCAAAAGAAGAAAATGTATACGTTTGTAGATGAAAACAAATATTAAGAATTATTTGTCGCTCTCATATTAAAGGCTAGGGTTTACTAAGTAGTATCAACACAGTCATTACCGTGGCTTCAATACATATTTCTTTTAGTAGTAGAACACTTTGGCGACGGCTGCCTTTATAATTGGATTACATTCTCACTGATTTACAGAGTTGTTGATGACGGTCGTGTAGGAAATACGTCAACATTTTAGCTTAAGATATGACTAGTGGTTCGCAGGTCGAGTGCTGCGACCACTATGAATACTATATATATATATATATATATATATATATATATATTATATATACACTAATTTTATTCGATTCTCTTAAGAAACTGTTTACATTGCCCTTGAACTACAGCCGACTGTAAAGGAGGCCAGAACACTGGAAAATGAGCTCATGCTCTAAAGTTACAAACTCGATCTGTTGAACAGTCAGAATATGAGCATTTTGATCTTCCCCTTCACTAAAATGTTCATTAAAATCCAGAAAATACACCAATATTAATGAAATTTTCAGTATTTATTAATTTACTATACCGGAATATAATTAATACATTTCTTCATTAGAAATCGTTTTGCAAATGTATGAATTTGTGTAATTTGCGAAGGCTAGACAGCAAACATTTAATTACTACTTACTAATAAAATGGTGTTGTTATAATTTAAAACAAAAATTAAAACCTGACGTTTTTTCTCTGAGAAATTATTTGTCTGATTTAACATTCATTCTTAAAATAAGTTCAATCTTTTCGGATTATTTTTAATGTTTGAGTTGATTGTTATGACAACCCAGTCTAAATCGAATGAAAAGACACGTATCAGTTATACTTTATGTAAATATCTATCCGTGTATAAACAGAAGAATAGAAATCCCTATTTTTTGGCAGTTTCATTATTTATATAAAAATGTCATTATCATTAGCTTAAGCTGAATAATTTGATAAGAGTTCCTCTCATTTCTGAAAAAATATAATGATGTTTCTTAATTATTTTTATCTTTTTAGATAAAAATAATTAAATCAAACATGAAAAAATATTACAAATACATTCAGTAAAATATCACATAGTCAATAATTAAAAGTAATTAATATATAGAACATTTATTAAAATAAATTAAAGTGTGTGTATTTTACAATATAGTAAACATTTGCACTACATTAAAACAGTTACGTTTTTTCTGGACAGTTAATTTCCAAACTAATGTTTTTTAATATCTCGCTTATGTGGTTTGATTTTCGCACACATTTTAGATGAAACTTATGAATTAGTCTACAATTGTATTTTTTAGTTGGAAATAAAACTCTATGTTATTTTGTCAGGCTTTAATATCTAATGTTAATGCACTGCCTTAATCGTTGGAAGCCATGGTGCAATTTACTTATTTTCTTTCACATTTGACACATATAAAAAAAAGAAAATACATTTTAGAAAAGAAACAAGTTAACACTGAGTGAATAAATACTCCTGAGGAGTGCAGCCGTGTTCTTGGCATGGGGAGGAGGTAAAGTCACAATAGCAGGAACAAGCTAACAATGATTCCAAAGTGATGAATAATTCTATGGACGTTAGATTGCTCGTTCTGATTACATGTTGACAACAGATGGACGCATGCGGGCACTTCCGGTCCTCATTGATAGTAGTTCTTACTCCCACTATCAATGGCGTCACCAGAAAACCTTGACTCAGTTTACAGGCCTTATATTAAGACAGCCGTGCCTGAACGTAAATGAATTCTCTCCCTTTGCTGTGCCCAAAAGGGGCCAGCGAGTATTAAAAATTCACCGCTGTCGAACCTCTCCCGTGGGGACCACATAAATTGAAGAATCTATGTTCGCATTTAAAAGGTAGAGTAAAAACTAAATATCTATTATCGCTTTGTATAATGTATGTTGCTTGTCTTTCATAATTTTCAACTGTAAATAAATTTGTTAACCGTACTTTTGTCTGAGTCTTTGTTCTAATTATGGTTATGTTTGGGATATTTGTTTAATGTATGAGCTGTGATATGAAATAACGTTAATTTTAACAAATCGGTTAAGTTTGCAAACCCCATCGTATTGATAAAATATACGATTTATCTTCAAAGAAGTATCTAGGCAATTTACTTTCGTTTCATGTCTTCGAATCATGTATTTTTTTTATAATGTGTCACAACTTATCGAAGTCTTGGGGCCACCCCGCGATAAAAGTTTAGGAGATTTTCAGTTTAACGATGAACACCAAAATGAGGGTATTTGAATCAGTGAGTAAAATTGGCAGAATAACTATCATATAGGACTGCTGAACAAGTATTTGTTTACGCTAGCCTAGAATAATTTTTTTTTGTAGGCGGTTGAGAAGCAGCCTCGTGGTATTTTGTTCCACATGTGGGGTGTTGGTTCCTGGGAGTCCCGTTTGGTTTTTAATTCAGAGATAGAGAGGAAGAGAGAGAGAGAGAGAGAGAGAGAGAGAGAGAGAGGGGCAAGTTGAGTGCTGTGGTTGTAGCTAGGCGAGTTTTTGCTGGGAATGTTTTTATAAGGGTGCAGGGATTAGAGCTCTGGAGAACACTTACGATAAACATAGCGATACAATATGGGGAGGATAGCAACATCTCGTCAGGGTTTAGAAGAGTTTATTTCTCTACTGGATTCGAAGTCGTTGTTGTACTCTGTCAAGGAAAGAAAAAGTACTCCAAGCGGCACCTCCCCATCTATAACGGGTTATATGACAGTTTGTAGTTCTTTACACATAATTATTAAATACTGCGAGAGTTTTAGTTGCAGTAATAGAGGGCAGATAATGTAGTGTATCAATGAAAAGTCATTTTCTCTATATTCACTAATAGTTAAGTCGGTTATGTAGCCCCATCTCGCAATATAAGGTATTGATCGCTTCATTCATGTTCTCAGGCGGTCGAATGTCTTCCACTGGGCTCAAGATGCTTCTGAGCCAACAAGGGTCTTCAGAGATGGATAGTCCTATACATACAGGAAGGGGTCATACTTTAGCTTTCGTTATCCATAGCTGTAAGAGCTGAGTTATATATTGGATTTTTTAAATTATGTTAAAAAACTATGGCGGATTGCGTTCAGTTCTCACCAGCCATCTAGAAATGATTACGTAAAAAATAGTTATTGTTACACATCCAAGTTGATAAAGGTATTGTGATTTTTAACGTATCAACTTTAGGTTCTAATATACAGCACAAGATAATACTTATCGTAATGTATTGCATTTGTTTTAATGCTTTCTATAGGGGTTTCAAGATACATTTATTTATTTTTTATACAGTGCACTTTTTCAAGATTCATTAAGATACTTTCATTTCTAAACCACATACATAACAGAGAAGGTATTGAATGAACAAAAATAAATAAATATTAACGTGAAAGTCATTCACTTTTTGACGAGATTACCCCGTAGTGATCGGTAAAACAAGAAGGTAAATACGAACTATAATGTACATGATACCGATGTGTAGGTCAAAGGTACAAGTAACGTTTAGAATGCGACTTCAATTGTTTAGATAATTTTAACGTTGAGACAAAAATGGAAACATACATATTTTATTGTTTGAATTTTCAGGTATGTAGATTGAGGAATATAACAATTTTCAGAATTACGTCTCTAATCGATAAATATTCGGAGAAACCAGCAGAACGAAACTTTCGATCGAGATGAGCGGATGTTTCGCCTTTTCCACTCCCAAGTTAGGGTTAAGAAGTTCAAAGTAGCTGTAAACAAACAGAATAAACAAACATTATATTACTGGTTAGCATAAATTTGTAAATATAAAAAGCTGTGAGTCCCAAATATTTCTATCCACATTTCATTGAATGGGTGTTTTGCTCAGAACTTTTAATATTTTCAAATTTATGCTAACCAGTAATATGATTTTTGCTGATTTTTCCTCTGATGAAAATAGCTTTTTTTTGAAAAGCCATGGATTATAGAAAATATTTTCTGATATTCCTTATTTGAATCTTGTATGAATGAATCAATATTGTATTTCATCCAATTTTTATTTTATCACTCATTTTCTTATGATATTGCTCTATATCGTATATCGAACATTAACTTATTACTATATAATCTAATATAAAAGGTATACAAGGTATCTTTGTTGTTTTATTTGTATATATATATATATATATATATATATATATATATATATATATATATATATATATTAATAAAATGAGGTACTGAATATCCAGAAATATATTTATAGCCAGATCAGCTGTTGTGATAAGTTCAGGTGTCATTTATATTCAGAACAAACTTATTTACACCTTCTAATTTATCTTTCCAATAAGAGCTGATTGTTTACCTGTTAAATCATCCATTATGTATAATTGTCTATGATGTATAATCCAGCAAATGTCGCTCACCTGCCTCAACTAACTCTAACTCAAGATAATTAAACGCTGTCATTTTGTAGTGCTAAGTCGTTGTTTGTTGAGAGGATATACGTAATTGCTGAACATTTGCATTCAAATAAATACAGTAATATATGTAATCCTAATTTAAAAATATGTACGTTGAGTAATAGATAGTAACCATAACCACAACATGTACAATTTCTGTAAATGTTATATATAAACGGATTAATGAAATGACTCCAAAATTAACGTAAAATTAGATTAATGATTGGCAGATATATAGTCTAATGTATCTTTTTGATCAGCGAATGTTGAGATCTGATGGCAGTTACACAAAAATGTAGCTCATTCTCTTAGACAAGGTAGATTTTCCGACAGAAGAACGCAAAAAAATTAGGGCTAATAGTGAAATTATTCAGTAATAATGGCTAACACTTCACTCTATTTCTCTGTCGCTTAGCGAGATGTGTAATCATATATATATATATATATATATATATATATATATATATATATATATATATATATATATATATATATATATATATGTGTGTGTGTGTGTGTGTGTCTGTGTGTCTGTGTGTGTGTGTACACATATATATATAGTCCTCTTTTCTCGTAAATCGATCAAGATCGACTAAAACGTTAAATACAGCTTATATATATTATATATATATATATTATATATATATATATATTATATATATATATATATATATATATATATATATATATATATATAAATAGAGTTAGTTTTTGCCCTCCAAAATAAGTT
Source organism: Sepiola atlantica (assembly GCA_963556195.1). Taxonomy (NCBI): domain Eukaryota; kingdom Metazoa; phylum Mollusca; class Cephalopoda; order Sepiida; family Sepiolidae; genus Sepiola; species Sepiola atlantica. The sequence goes on along the minus strand of OY744520.1, from coordinate 192,380,770 downwards.
GGACTAGACGATTAAAATAATGCATCAAACTAATCGAAACCGGTCACTTCATTCAACTACTACCTTCGATTATGTTTCAAGAAAGTTAAACTTATTTTTCAAGTAAAACAAAATACATTACTTTTATTTTCTCTCTCTAAATGACATGTATATGTAAACCAAAGAGAGGGTAGCAAATTATATTCCCGCTAACGTAGTCGACCTTTGTATTCACAAAGAACAACATACAAAAATCACCGGTTTCAGAATTCGCTAAGCAGCCAATCATTTCTCACTAAACAGCATTCATAATTTGTCGGCTTTTTACAAAGTTTGTTTTATTCTTTTAAATGTCTAACTTGCAACACCAAGCGACATGTGCCAACTAGTTACATATAAAGTTTTGCTAAAATAAATTAACAACCTACACAAATGTTTGTTTTAGAACAGCAGTCCTTCTAAAGTAGTTCTATACAATCTAAAATATGCATATAGTATATACTGTTCAATATGATCTTTAATATAAAATGTATTTGCCAGGTTATTTCGTTTTATAGAGAAAGTGTGGCCTGGTGGGTAAGTGGCGCCATAAGCGAATGACATATTTGAATGATTTATCTATTGAGATGTCAAATATTTATTAAGTTAATAAATACTAAATTCACTCACGAAATACAAGCTACATAGTATATACTCATAAAACAACAATAAGTATTTATTTATTTTTATTCTGGTATTGACACAGTAGACATTATTAAGCCTGTTATAAATATAACTTTTCATCAAATTGACAGCATCAGTATATTAAAGCCCAGACATAGTAATTTCAAACTTAAGACGATGAATAAACGAAAGCAAGGTAAGTAATAACACATCCTTGTGGAATTTGCTAAGTTATTTTAGTGAAGTTTTATATCTAACGTGATGTGGTGTGAATACTACTTTTATACGCGCATTGTCATCGTCTCGATCCTCGATCGATTAACATGGATACAGGGTTTCTTTTTAATGGAGGATTTATTAAGCTTAATATATTCGCTAACTTAACTTTTATTAAAATCTTATTTTGTTTAGAACTTTATAGTTTCCACTTATAGAATAAAAAATATAACCGATTACTGTAATTATAGTCGCTTATATTAATAAATACATAATTCCAAGATCAAATATATACTACATATAAATTACTGTAGTAACGTGTTGCCAGATACTTATATCAATTTTTCGGTTGCATATAACCACAAAAATACGCAACGGTTTTTTTTTATTGATAGCATCAGTTAGTTATTTTCTTTTCTTTTTCTGTCAACTTCTCTTTTGGGATAATATTTTGGAAGAATATTTTTGTAGTCAATTTCGTATTAGTATGCGTTTTTGATCATGATAATTTAAAAACTAAGACCAATGTTACGTTAACAGACACTGTTTACTCAGCGGATGCTTAACGTTAACACTGACATCTACGTGAACATTAACGAAAATGTGGAAATATAATATGAAGTATGTATTATTTAAATACTATACATGACTACGTCCGCGTATAAAGTAAAGTATTTAGACACAACAACATATATTGGATCTCGTATAACTTGCCACTGAACATTTTCATATATTTTCAGCTAACACAAGATCCTATTATGTATATTTATATATAAACATATATATATATATATATATATAATGATGAAATAAATCAAAGATTTTTTATGGAAATATGTTTTTATTTATTATATTTTTCATACGATATTTGACATAGTATAAAATCATACATTTTCTCGTTTACAACGAAACAAAGAATATGATTACAAACTATCTCCATGGAATGTTTAATACAATCAACAATGAATATCTCCTTTCAAAAGTTTTATTTACCACACACGAATTGTTAATTTTAAAAAAGTAATGCCTATTTATCATCAAAATGTAGATATTACATCATTGTATTTGCACGCAGAATGAATAGATAATTGTTTTACTTTGTTACGAAAAATAAAATGAAATATTCTAACCTCGTCATAATATTTGTTTTCCTTTATTTTCCCATATTAAAGTAGCATATATCGCCCATGACGCCATAATATTTTTAAAACAAATTATATTTATGAAAACAAATAAATGTCTCTGAAAATATTTTTTTAAATCAAAAAATTATTAATATTTATGAGAAACTTTTAAAAATAAATAAAACAAACAATTATTGATACTTAATTGTATCATTAATCGCCCTTAAATTGATAGGACGTATTTTTCGTTAATATATATATTTTTATTACTTCTATACGTACATAAAAGTAATCCATGTACACGTGTTTCTGGCTCACAGTGGTCATCAGCATGACTAACGTAGGATCGAACATTCAATATTGATGTCTATAGTCCAGCGTTTTTACCACTGGACCAAGACGCTTGTCTAGAAATATGCACGATTTTTATAACCTAAATATTTAATGTATTTTTATGTAATTATTTTTATTGGTGATTGTTCGTTGTTTTTTTGGCTTACTATTATTTCGATTGCCTCAATTCCTAAGTGATTAAGATGCAGAAAATGGCATTATATATATATATGTATATATATATACATATACATATACATATATATATTTATATACATACATATATATATATATATATATATATATATATTAATATTTTGTAAATGGAAAATAGTTGGTACATAGGCGAGACAAATGTGACTTTTATATATGGATTTAACAAATACTAACTAGTTATATGACAAACCACAGCATACACTCTAAGCTATCAAATGTATTTTAATAGAGACAAATGTCCCGTCTACATATGCACGGAAACAGATAGGAATAAAATGAATCATAAAACGGAATACACACAAACCAGGTCTGCCCTCCGATGTCGGTGTCTTTAATATGGATAAATATTTTACAGACTAAGAAAGAGTTTTGTTTTTTAATAAAATTTGTTCGCTCAATGAATCAGATGCTTATAAATATAATACACGACGAGATTAACGCGTCCACGTTAAGGGCAACTGTTTTTTTTGCCAATCAGTCGAGAGATTTCGAGTGAAATTACTGGTACATCAAGCCAAACAATTAAGTTTATATTTACAATTTGTCTCAACGTTTAAAATTGTGTCCATGATTTTACTCTCTGTATCAAGTGATTTCATTCGTTAATTGTGAAGACATTAATTATATTAGCCAAGAAATGGAGTTTATATATACATGTATATATATATATAAATATATATATATATATGCATATATATATATATATATATATATATATATATATATGTATATATATATATATGTATATATACATATATATATATGGAGATATACACATATATATATATATATATATATATATATATATATATATATATATATATATATATATATATATACATGGAAAATGAAAAAGACAATCAAAACACTAAAATATCCATGGATCCATCAACGTTTCGTCTCTATTATCGAATTTGGTCTGCCCGAGGACGGCGAGCCTCAGGCCAGCTGTGAGTGAAAAGAAATAAAAACATTGAGAAAGCAAAACTGGTTGTGTATCATTAAGGATGGGTTGGTTAAATATGAGTTTAATATTTTTAGCCTTCAAAGAAAGTTATTGTCTGTGTCATTGTCTCCAAACGAGCATTTAGGGACGCGGGTTAAGGGGTGGGAGACGTCTGTCTCGAATTAAAAGGAAGCAGGACGGAAAATGAATTTAAATGTGCATTATAATCGCGTGCTTAGTTTTACAAACGCAAATCCGGATGAAAACCAAATAAGTAGTAAAAAGGGGGAAATAGGTAATATCTATTAGTTTATTTATTCATGTGTGAATGTATTTATTTTTTCCTATTTATTTAATTCTTTATGTACCATTAATTTGAGCATATAAGCATACACAAATATGTATATACGTATATATATATATATATATATATATATATGTGTGTGTGTGTGAGATGGAAAATAATATCTATTACTTATTTTATTATGTGTTAATGCATTTATTCATTTCTATTTAGTTAATTATTTGTGTATTATTAATTAATTAATAGTTATTAAATTATTTATGAGCATATAATTATGTGTATCTGAAATATTTATATATAAGTCTAAGAGAGAAAGAGAGAAATACTATCTTATTTTGTATTTATTTATTTCTATTTATTCAACTCTTTGCATATCATTAAATAATCAATAATTATTAAATTACATTTGAGTATATAAGTATGTGCATATATGTATATATATATATATATATATATATATATATATATATATATATATATATGCGTGAATGAAACAGATGTAAAATGATATCTACTAGTTATTTTGATTATGTGTGAATGTATTTATTTATTCCTATTTAGTTAATTATTTGTGTATTGTTAATTAATGAATAATTATTACATTAATATGTTGCATATAACTATGTACATATGCAATTTTTATATATAAGTCTGAGAAAAATGGAAATAATATCTATTAGTTCATTTATTAATGTGTGAATGTCATTATTTATCGCTATCTATTGAATTATCTGTGTATTATTAATCAGTCAATAATCCTTAAATTAATTATGAGCATATAAGTGTGGACATATGCATTTTATATATATATATATATATATATATATATATATATATATATATATATATATATATATATGTATATATATATATAAATATATATATATATATATATATATATATATAGTATGTAAAGCTGATCGATAGTTTCACCGTATGATATTTGGTCTCATATATCTGAGGTTCATTTTTTTGGCTATCATTTAGTAAATTTAACAGCCGACTAATCGAAAATAAACAAGATAAATAATTAAAAACCTTCAGTAAACGCATTAAAATCTATTTTTATACCGACACATACATTATTAATATTATAAATCTTACAATAAGTATCCACACTTAAACCGTATACAGGTTAGTAAATAAACATTATTTCCTGTGTTTGGTAACATTTATTTGTTGCATGTATTTTTTAGTTCCTCGGCTGTTAACTATACTACATTAATGACAACTTACATTTGTAGTTCCTAGTTATTATTTCTTGTCTTACAATTTCCCTCCGGAATCTGGTACAATTTTGTAAATTCTGTATGATTTTCTTACCTACGATCGATAATGGGTTTCTGGTATTTCAGTTTATTTACTTCTATATATTTTCCGTTTTTTTTACTCACGTTTTAATATTTCATTCATTATGTTGGTTAGTGAGAAAACAGGAATGACAATGGTTAAACATCAATATATGTGTTACCTTACATAGAAAACAAATATGACCATAGATTGGTACATTTTGGAGATTCTACAAACGTTCTTTGGCAACACTCGAATCATATATTTGATATTTAACGTTGCAACAACCCCATTTTTATTTATATAATCAGTAAATAATTGTTAACATATTTGTTAGTTCAAATAAAATCATGTAATATTTCGTGTTGGTTATAAATGTATAAATGGAATTGCAACGTCGATTTCAGCTTTTGTTAATAAGAGTAGAAGTTCTATTAGAATTGGACGTACTTCTGATAATACTCGAAATCTTAGCTGCCTATTAATATGATGTAAGCTAAAGTCCTTATATCATGTCCAATTTCAACAGCCTCTTGTTAGACGAAGCGCAGGAATTGCATATCATAACTAACGTAGAATAATTATGAATGAGTTCATGCCGAAGAGCATTTTAATAAACCTCATAGCAGGCGATGGTCCGCAACCGTTTAATTGGAATGTGATTTTGAATTGATGCTCTCTACTTGATTGATACTTTGTAATCATTGTTAGACAGAAGAGATATATTGATCATTCATAATTTCTATATACTATAAATCTTCCAGCTTTTTATATGATATTAGCAGGAAGACCCAACGTTGCTCGGGAATGAATGAGGATCACTACTATGCACTTTTTCACTATCCTCATATATTACTTTCATTGTGTTTACTGCTCACCTTATTTCGCTTAGCTCATTAAAATAGTCAAAATAAGTTGAAATGTTAGAAAACATTCTGAATTAGTGTCTAATACATATAGTTCATATTTCATTAAACTCAAATGCACATATTTGAAGTTTTAAGAAGGTATTGTCCCCATAGGACAATTAGCTGTGTGAATACGTAGATATACGCCACATAGAGGTGTAACATAGAGATTCAGGACCTTTTATATTGTCTTCCCCGGTAAATTTTATACATTCGATATAAATTTATTCAAAATAAGATATATTTGGAATTGTAAAAGAGGTTCGGCCTAACAGCTCTCTTAAGTTAAGATATCACTTAAGGATTCGTGATCACTTCTATTTTTTTCTCCAGAAAATGTAATATATATTATGTAAATTTCATAAGAAATAAGTATATTGGTGAAGTTTTCAGAGCATAATATCGTCATAGCCTCCTGAAATGCAACACTTAGAGTTTCGTGGCCACTTCCATTGTTTTTACTAGCAGAGTTAACATAGGATTACTCTTTAATATTTTGTGTAAATTCTCTAACCTTTCTTTTTATAGTAAACCCACAAACATCAAACATATATCCAATGAGTTATATATATATATATATATATATATATATATATATATATATATATATATATATATATATATATATATATATGTATATATATATTCTTTTAGATATTGTTCGTTCTTTTGCTATAAGCATTGAATGAAAACTAATAAAATGACGATAGAAGCCCTTTTTACAATGCGTGACAAATTTATTTCTTTTTTCTTTTTTTCCAATTAATTTCGGAGGTGACCCTCATCATCAGAGATATAATTTAACTCTTTTTTTAATATAAAATAATCAAACTTTTACTTTTGTTTATAGGTAAGACGTCCTGGGTTGGTGTGACGTTATCCGCTAAGATGTAATCGGCGGATTTGAGAAGAACGGAAAAGCCAGAGCATACCGGGAGGTTAATTCTTTTAGATATTGTTCTTTCTTTTTTTATAAGCATTGAATGAAAAGTAATAAAATGACGATAGAAGCCCTTTTTACAATGCGTGACAAATTTATTTCTTTTTTCTTTTTTTCCAATTAATTTCGGACTTAAAATATATCTCTGATGATGGAGGTCTCCTCCGAAATTAATTGGAAGAAAAGAAAAAAGATATAAATTTGTCACGCATTGTAAAAAAAGCTTCTATCGTCATTTTATATATATATATATATATATATATATATATATATATATATATATATATATATATATATATATATATATATATATATGGGAAAATGAAAAAGGAAAACCAAAAAATGGATGTTTTTTATGTGTACATCAAGTTTTCGTCTTTATTTATAAGACTGTATCAGGATGATAAAATAGAGAAAAAATGTCATGCAAGGACAGATACATGTAGGGTAGACATATTGGGAAAAATAGAATGAAATAGTGACCAACTGCTGGGTGGACGTCCGTATTTGTTGGAGAAATAGAAATGAATGTAGAACAGAATGAGTGGGGAAAAAAATGGAAGGATGGGGTGAGCCAGGACTACTGTGGCTGGTGGTAAGAGAAAGAGGTGGGGGATGAGCAGGGGTAAAGTGGATGACAGAGAGGAAGGTGAGAAAGAGGGGGGGTGTTTGACCAGATGGCTGCGGTTCAAGATTGAAGGGGAAAAAGTAGGTTGGAATGTTTGTGTATGGGGGGTGTATGCAGGGAAAGGAGGATGGGTAGAGAGGAAGGGGGGGGGGGCTGTGATTTTGGTGGATGGGCGAAAGTTATGGTCTTAGAGAGCGTTTTGAGAAAATGAGGGAATTTAAGAAGGGGTATGGGAGAAAATAGTTGAGTGGGGGAGAGGGAGGATTTGTTGTGATAGGGTGTGAAATATTTGAAATATTTGGAAAATGATAGCAGTGAGTGAGGGATTGGGGGGGTGGATGAGGGCGGTGATTGAAAGGGTGGGTATGGAATATTTGAGATATTTGGAACATGGGAAAGTTTATTTGGACTGCAGTATTAAAAGTATGAGGCAAAGGTAAGGAGAAAATGAAGATTCAAGGAGAAAAAGAAAGGGAAAAGTAAATGGGAGAGTGTTATAGAGGTTGGAGATGAAAAAAGTTTAACCATGATCAGGCAAGAGTCTTTGTTCTGTGAGGATGATCTTGCTTATTAAGGGTAGTAGGTTAAAGAAACCATTTCGTTGCTTGATGGTGGTGGAGGCGGTTATGAGGGCAGTTTCCAATAATCTTCGCCGAGATTTGTTGTGGATATATTTAGTGAGTTTGGCTTGTTCAAATTTGAACGCATGACCATGTTCTAGTGCATGGGAGAAAAGTGCACTAAGAGGGTTGTTGTTTTTTATGTCCCTTTTGTGTTCATTTAATCGTTTCTTTAATTCATGGACAAAAACTCATATATCAAAAAAATATTTACTCTATTATCCGACGAAAACACATACACTAAAACCGACCAAAAAACTATAGATAAAAACATAGAACATTTTAACAAATCTTTCAAACACCTAATCAAGAACAACAAAAAATGGGCATCAAACATTGAGTATCACCCTATCATTCCCACATTATACGGGCTCCCCAAAACCCACAAACCCGACATCCCCATGCGTCCCATTGTATCAAGCATAGGTAGCACAACACACAAAATCATGGGAGTCGAAAACGTTAGCAGTTTTGGCGAGTTCCTGTTCACACTCGAACAGAACATTAGATCATTTGTCCCTCAACATTAAAAGATGGATAAAAAATACAAACAGGAATTGTTCCTGTTGTTTAATCAAAAAATTCATATATATATATATATATATATATATATATATATATATATATATATATATATATATATATATATACTCGAAGAATACCCGTCCTAGAACTGGTAAAATTAATTCGCTGAACAGAAAATTTCTTTATATCCACTTAAGTAGATTAAAGTAAATATATAATTATACTCAACCAAAAGTTATGTCTAGAATCTTTATTCAGATTTTGATTAACATCGATTTTTACACAATTTAAGGCTAAAATCTAAGCGTCTTGAAAAGAAATTGCAATTCTAATAGATCTTGTTTAATTGGAGGCTAAATGCTAAGGATGCAATTTAATGTAACTCTGATATATTTGTAATTTTCAAATGGGACACTGTGCCGATATAATGTCTTCTTAAATCGTTTTGATATATCAAAAGCAACTGAAACCTGGGGAATATTTGGAATTGGTGGTTGATATCACTTGTTATGATTTCACAAAAATCAGCGGCATCTGAATGTTCACTAAGCGCTTTAAACTATACTTGCTCCCCTTTGCATAACAACAAATTAAACTGAATATAATCCGCATTACTTGCCATTACGCCTTGCAGCCGTGTTAGACAATTCATAATGATCGATTTATAAGTATCAGAATGAATCCACTACATGAAAATACATAAACGTATACACTTACCAAACTTTATATACATAAACATATTCAATCATATATCGTTACAATTTGATAGTTAGTTTGTATTTATTTAATCTGTCGATTATTCATTGAAAATAACGAATATATTCGCAAATCGTGTCCATATAATCCAGCTTTCAAAGAAATTATCATATTGTACTGATGTCCAAGATATTTGCAAGTTAGATCGACTGATTTTATTCTCCAAATCCTTTCTTGATGTCAAACGTAAATGCTAATATCGACTGGTCATCATTAACGAATTCGGCCGTCATTCGTAGCGCAGCGGTCAACGTAATTAAGCCGAATTACAAATGTCATAACAATCTCCTTTTGTTTTGGTCGACATCCAAAGTGAATGTCTGACCATTGGGAGACAACACAACTGACCCATTGACACAGCGTAACAACCAGAACTCTCATTAGGCAGTCTCGGCCATTTCCCGTTTGCAACAAATAATCTATTGTAATATTATATTATATTCGATAGACGTCGAAAGTTTTCTATGATCTAATTCCAATGACACATACATCTATATTTTGCATTCATTATCTATATATTGATCTATATCTATCTATATATAAGGTTTATATATGTTTGATTCAACAGAAGTGAAAGCTTCTGTTTATTCTTTTACCTTAGAAGACCAGCGATCGGATTCTATGTTTCAGTGTAAACATGGATTAGCTATAATTACAAGTGCTTTCGACTTGTATGAGTGATCTACAGGCTCATGATACTGTTACAATATAAAATTGGTGAATTTATTAAGACAATCGAATAAAAACGTTTAAGAAAAATGTTAATATCCCTTCCTTACTTTAGTAGGCTACAGTTTTAAATAGCGAGTATGGCAGTGTTTTGAGCACTGATATCACGGATGCCATTTTGGGAAATTATGTGTGCCATTAGATGCTGCTGTATAGGTCTTTGAGGGAAGTTACATGGTATGTTAGCCGGCGAATGGTAGTTGTTATTGTCATGCCGATATGTGTATTATTTATAGATACACGTTCCATTACTCAGCATATATAAAGTTAAGTATATATATATATATGCACAGGATAATCCTATAATCTAATAATCCGAGCGTGATGGATTTTGAAATATCTATTCCTGGCAACATGGGTACATGATTTATTTTGTAAACTTTAACATTTAGTAGGGACATGTATATAAGTTTAGGTATGGGGTGTTCTTGATGGACTTCGCACCATTGAGAAATCCATCATCTCTTATAATCTTAAGAGAGGCGTTTTTAGGGTCACGATGGAATCTTCCTTGTTCTATGCTCGTCAGCTTGGGCAGTGTCGAACTAGCAAATATCATGAGTTTACGGAACATAGACAATTATATTACAAGTTGCATTAGACATCGACTGGTGATAACACCGAATCATAAAACACCTTTCTTGAGATCTTTCATTTATCTTAGTCTTGCTAAGAGAAATTGAAGGCTTCGGCCTGCTAATGACTACTAGAAAATTCAGTCAGACCTTGTGAGTGACACTATTGTAGTTATTCAATTACGCGACAAAATATCGACTAACTTGTAAAAGATAGTGGATGCAATCTGGATGACCTTCTGGTAGCGATACCTGTACAGAGATGGCTTGACAGAACCAGTAAAGAGAATCCGAGAGGAATTATCGAGTTTATTGATTGATTAATACGTGCTATTGCTTTTAAGAAGGAATAGGAGTAATAAACTTGCATCGACGATATCGGAAAAGAACGTTGACCTATTTGCTAGGAGAAAAGTGTGGTATCTGGTCTGGTGCTTGACTTAGTCTATTGTAGAAGTTCGTCTAGGCTGAGGCAATTTAAATTTTGCTCCAATCCGCAGTGCCCGTTTTTGGGGTACATGATATACCCACTATGTAAAACCGTCCTCGTGTCTAACTCTGCCATCGTGGACAGGCAAGAAAATAGAAACAGTTCAATTGCATATGTACCGATATACTTATCTATCTATATATATATATATATATATATATATATATATATATATATATATATATATATATATATATATATATATATATATATGTCTCTCTATATAAAATGTTGTATGTATTTGTTTATAAATGTGTAGTTAGCTGATTTACTCCTAATCAAATTAACCGCGCGTTTTGCATTTTCGAACACAGCTGTTTGGCGAACTATCTTGTAATGTTAGATATATTTGTTAAATTTAGTTCATGCAGAAGGGGTACAAAGGTTTTGAGCCCTTTGAAAGAGTTTAGATAACACTAATTTGTCTACAACTTTAAGAATATGTTTTAGAAATTAATGAATATATGTTTCTCAAATTACACGTTTTTTTTTAAATATTAAAAAGAACTTTAGGGGCCTTATATGGCTACAATTTGAAAATTGAAATGCATTAGATTTGAATTTAATCTGATCCATAATCATTTGACAAAAATTAAGCAAGCTTCTCTGAATTTCAATCCCTTCTTAAAACTCCTTAACCTCCTGCTTCAGATTTTAGGAATTCCCTAGACTCCATGTCATCTAATGGATTTGATCAAATTAGAATAAGGATTATTGACCTTAGGTTTAGTATCATTATATATTTATTACAGTCGTCGGAAAGAGCCTTCCCGTTCTGTAATGAGAAATATTTCTTACGTAATTACGAACACTTTTTTTTTCAACGGCAGTTTAAACCTTTGAGATACAATTAGTATTGTAAAGTGTTCATTGTATAACGTTTGGAGGACACAAAATGTATTTTAACCATCCATTTTTAAAGCATACCTTTCCCACTAGTTAGCGTCCCTATATTATATCAGTAAAGCTGATTCCATCGTCTTATGTAGAATTTACAGTGTGGTCCAAAAAGATGTAACCACTTGTGATAAATTATCATTTATTATTGAAAGTGAATCTTTTTCATTGACCTGTCTTAAAGACATGCACGTTTTGTGTATCATAAGTTTGTCGTGTGTATACCAACATTATTTGAGCGCAGCTCAATAGTTTAAGATGTGCGGGATAGCAGCTCTTTAGCTCTGAATCATTGTGCTTACTCGTATATTGAAATGTGTAATGACTCTGTCCAGCATCCTATGGGGAATTCTCTAATGTTATTTTTGAGAGCTGCAGTAGTTTGAAGATAGTTAGCATAGACTCTGTCTTTTAAACATCTTTACAGTAAATAATCGAAAGGGGATAGATCTGAAGAATATACATTTCAAATATGGTTTTTAGGACGAGAGAGGAACCTGTCTTCAAGAGAAGAAGCGATGGGGGTGTTTGGGTAAAGCATTGTATAAATACGGTTTTGCCACAATCGGATGATAAATCACTAGATCCATGCACTGGGTTGATTTTCATATGATCAGAAAATGTATAAATGTTATTGAACCACCTTGTATTTGCCCGATATTTTAGCGATATTTTCGTTTGGCGAGTCGGTTTGACCATCGTTCTGTATGTATTGCTTGCCAACAATTGTGTGCCCTCTCACCATTTAAGTCTTGTTCACTTCAAATATCATAGCACAAAGCCAAACGCCGGTCATTGTTTCGTCGCAGACACTTTGCTTCCTTACATTGGTCCATTCCCAAAGCGCCATTTGTTGCTGTCTACTGTTTAAATGGAATCGGTCGATTAGCGAGTCTTGTTCGAAAGTCTCGACGAAGTTAAATGATTAGTCATTGAAATGGTATCAATTTAGAAAATTGGGTTTTATCATAGTGAAACACTATTTCCGTGTATCTAACGTTTAGACAACAATTGGGGAACAATAACAGGAATGAATTCAGGAAAAGCACAAATAATAATAAAACATGATCGAGCTTTCGGCTTCGCCCAACACATACACGCATACTATATAGAAACCACCACGTATATATATATATATATATATATATATATATATATATATATATATATATATATATATATATATATATATATATATATATAATAAAATATAGTAACACGAAATTACATAATCATCGATACAATAATTTATTTCATCCTTGTGGTATTGTCAAGCATCCAAGTGAGATGATTACATTTTTGAAAATGAGAAAAGAGAAATCTATCACACACACACACACCCATATATATATATATATATATATATATATATATATTCGGGGGGGCATTTCTTCCTTTAAGCATGTTTCGTTAAATACTATAGACAAATCCTGCTTACATACTTTTATCCTGTTCTTTTCCAATTTTCTGATGAATGTTTTTTTGTGGCGGTAACTAGCTGATGTATCCGTCGTAATCATGTTTTTTATTCGAGTACTTTCCTATACGTCAGGTATATTATCAAGGAGTGCTTATCAGTAAGGATGCTAGGATATTTATAGGAGTGATAGTGTTTTGGTTCTTTTTTTCAGGGAATAACGTGTTATTTACTATATTAATAGGATACTATCTAACAGATAAAGGCATCTAGGGATATTGTGACTATTATTATAATTTATTTTGTTGATAGTGTGTGTTTGGCTTTGATGAGTAGAGCCTCTAGTATATGAAGTTTTCGTTTGTTAGTTTAGCGTTGAAGAATAGATGTGTCATCTTATAAAGTTTTCAGAATTTAGAGCGGGGACAAGTGTGTTGGTTTGTAATGTGTTGACCGATATAACTGTTCTCAGATAGGTGCATAGTAAACCTCATCGAGAATGTGGTGCCTGTCATGCCTATGTGTATTCTTTTTCCTTCGCTGTCAGAGAGGCATTCTCCCAATGAACATGTTAATTCATATAATAGGTATATCCTATTGAAGCCCTTAATAAAGATATATTGATAATAATGAGGTTTGTAATTTTGAATTTATTAGTTTTATTTTTTTTCATTTTGGTCAATGCGATATATAATTTTATTGAGTAGTGCCTGCTAATCTATTTTATAGTAATTGTGTATTTTGTTTCGGTACAATACTTATGTATATACGTATTTAGTGGAGAATTGTATTTTTTGTATTTTTGTAGGGATTATTTTTAAATTGTCAAATTTGTTCGTCTATGATGTAGTTAGGCAAGTGATTATTTTTAACAGTCTGTTTAATTATGATAATCTCACGTTGAAAGATAGCTGGGGGGGAAGAGACGATCGTAGCTCGAAATAAAAGGTTTTTAATAGTAGCTTTTTTTGTATCGGAACGGGCATTCGCTAAAGTAGTGAAGGGTAAAAGCGTGTATTATTGTAGGCTTTATATACGTTGATATAGAGAATCAATTTTTTTGTGTCTATTAGAAGGTCTAAGAAGGTGATTTTATTATTCATATTTAATTCATGGGTGTTTGTGAGCGCACAGTTATTTTGGAAAATGGTTCGTAAAGTGTTACTTTCATTGTAATCAACCTAACATTAATAGATTGGTTTGTTTTACAAAGTTAACCATGTAAAAAACAGCATATACTTAAAGGTCTACTAATTAAAGTAGAAAAACAACTATTCACAAAATAAATGTTAATAATAGTGATAATATACTTAAATACCTTTAGAACTAGCATATCATCTAATTAATTAGAACTTGAATGCCTAATGGACACTGTCCTCTAGTGATTAAGGTCTCTCTGTACAGGGGTTATCAGAACAACCTGCCATGGGGATAATCCCCCCCCCCTACAAGTAAACTATGACAAACTATTCAAAATAACATAGTATTCGAAGCCCAACTTAGATATACATTGTGTAGCTACACCACACGAGTTTATATGAGAAATGTTGCGCGTTCTCAAGTGATGTTGCCCCTAGTAGCAACATTGAGCTGGATACTTCACCAGACTAGATGGATTCTTGTCCTGGAATCCAGTAAGACTAAGAGACCACAATAAAGATATACTATGACATAGTTAACTGGTCAATTGCACATAAGAAAATAGATGTTCTAAACTTCTTTATTTGCTCGGCGTTTGAAAGATAGAGGAACACTTTAATGGAACACTCGAATATCTATGTATCTCATATAGAGATCAAGTGTTAGCCCCAACAAGCGCCCCTTTGATTTCTGAAGACTTCGACTGAAGTAAAATGAAACTAAAATAGTAAATAACACGTTATTCTCTGGGTAAATAACAAAGAAAACACTATCACTCCTATAAATATCCTAGCACTTTTACTGATACACACCCCCTGATGATGGAACCTGACAGATCAGAATGTACTCGTTTAAAAGCTATTATAGTGGATACATCGGCAGTTCCCACCAGAAACAAGAACATTCATTAGAAAATTTAACAAACGTATGTAGACAGAATTTTGCTATAGTATTTAATAAAATTAATATAGCAAAATACATTAACACATCTCTTTCTTTATCTCTCTCTCTCTCTCTCTCTCTCTCTCTCTCTATATATATATATATATATATATATATATATATAGATGAATGGACAAAACGTATCCGTACATAGATAATAAACAAAAACAAATATTCATTATGTGTAGCCCCTGGAACCCTCTAAGTGGGCACTGTACGCGTAGTATAAACACAGCTTGCCGTCGCTAGCTATAAATGCATCGTTCCTTTAATTAAGTTGAACACTCTTATGACGTCAAGCCGACGACATAAGTGTTAACATTATCACTGTTTATTTAGCTATCTAGCGGTGGGCGTATAGTTCTAGATGTCGGGATATGAGTTGTAAAGTACTCGTAGGCCGAGGTTTCGAATCACGCGACCAGTAGTGAATAGTTATATCTCTATGCTGATGCGTCCTGATTATAAAGGACGAAACGTATACGTACATAGATAATAAACAAAAACAAATATTTATTGTATATATATATATATATATATATATATATATATATATATATGAAATCAGTCAACAGAAAATCATAAGCGCACAAGTTTGAAAAGAAGTATAATAATAGTGAATAAAACACTCTGAATGAAGAAAATAAATTAATAAACGTGCATCTTACAATTTCGTGCCGAATTTATTGGACGATTAAAGAACCAAATTAAAGTAAATCCCAATGTCAGTTTTTAGTTTTGCTTTTTTAGTCTATATGAAAATCTTCGGGAACCATTCTTTATTCAAGCCTTCTATGAGGTGTAAAAAAGTTCTTGAAAATGGCGAACTAAAATTAATAAAATATTTTTCATTATTGCACAAACCGGCCACCTAAGGTACCCTCTTAAGATCAAATATAGGGGTTCGTGTAGTATGTTTTGTTTCTGGTACACATATATCGGATGAGAAATATATATATATATATATATATATATATATATATATATAAATGAGAGTAAATGCAGATGTGTGCCGGTGTGGAAGGTAACCTCCTACCCCTTCTGTCAGTGTAGTTAACACCATTGGATGGGTCAATTAATCATAATCCGGAGTTACTGCTCGCTCAGAAAGAAAAGGGGTTGGTAGTTTGTTGGAGGTTGTGTTTTCTTCTCCAAATGGCTTCACCGGGTGTGCTGATTTTTTTAAACCTAATTCCCAGATGTAATGCTTATGAATATGGCGGCGCCTAATACTAAATACGTGGGCTTACCATATAAGATGACATTCTAAAAGGAGCGTTTTTTTATTACGCTAATTTCGCGCTAATACGCGACAGTTAGATTAATTGGCAATCGGTTGTATACCGATGCATTAGAAGAAGTTGCATGGGTGTCGATGAGTGTCTAGGTATCGTATGCAGATGCTCTGTGAGGCCAAGTGGTCAGGCCGTTATGTGACAGTAGAGAACTGGGCGGTATTGTGAGTTTGTGAGTAAAGGGTTCTAAGTGGAGCATTAGTCGCCACGGAAGGTTATGCAGTGAGACGTGAGCGAAGCTCACCCGGATATCGATTATGACAATGGATTGCCCTCGAACCGATATCGATCGTAACATGTCTTTCTTACGACTCAGAAATAATGTCATATGGGTCGGTTGGATTTCTGCCGGTTGAAGACGATGGGGTAAATATGCATTTTCTTCCTTGTTTTGACCAGACCCTGCAGATGGGTTTGAAAAAAGATCTGAATATTGTTTTTCTATGAAGGAGGAAATACTGTAACATAATGGATGGATGTATGTGAAGAACGATTATATTAGCAAGTATTAATTGAGTATCGAGGTAGACCAGTGCAAAGTCTTGACACGAACATCTGATGAACAATTTTGCTCTAGGACTACAAATATGAACATACCTGAACTCTGACCCCCTCCTTGATCTCTGATCTTACAGGTGCGTGGTAACAGACTCGGAATCCTCATTGGAGGCAATTACTTGACAACTGTCGGAACGAGCAAAGAAATATATATAGTCCGTCTTTCGGGAGAATGGTGCACGGATGCAAAACGAGATGTAATTCAAAAATAAAGGAAACTATGAATTTAATTTATAAAAGAGTGATAATGAGTTGATAGCTTCTTCCTTCCTATCCCTTTAACGAAGTAGATCTAAGTTAAAAAGAACAATTATGTATTTTTCTCCAAGTTTATTAAGGTATGAGCTTCATAATTATGATGGGAAAATATATTTCAAATAAAGACAGTGACATTTCATGCCGGACTTGGTTTTTTCCTCTCTGCATGGAAGGTTTTTATTACAGACACTAGCCGATCACGACGACGGCGATGATGGTTACCCGACGACGGCGAAATGTAACACACTTCGATGATGATAGTGACGACATCGATGTCGGGGACAGGCCGGCGCGTCAGTATACAGAAAGCTACGTAGGACTACTGAGAACATTTGAAATAAAGAACTTGTGTTTTAATGAACAACAACGTGGCATATGCTAAATGTCGGCAATCGCAATATAATTGGTATATATTAGTAGATTCGTTTCGTTTGGATTGGTTGATAAGATTTTTCACTACAGCTATTTTATATCTATAAAGGCATACATTTTTTTTAAATAAACAAGCTTGCACTTTTGCTTGTACTTATTAGTACGGGTATCCGATGAACTTATTAGTGTTAGCTAGTATTTCGCTGTCGAGGAAGGAACTGTTCTTATTTATATTAATTGTGTGCGGAAATTTTATACTAATTTATTTTTAATGTATATATTATTAAGGTTAAGTTATATCAGTTTTCAGTTAATAGAAGGTTGTCGTCGATATACTGGCGTATATGTAGGGTATATAAATGCTATTAAATGTTTTAGTTTCTAGATTATACATGTGAAATTCGGCAAACAATGCGCCCTTTAAAACTCCTTCGACTTGGATGCATGATGTTCTATTAAGGCCGTAGAAAGGGAACGTCAGTGGTGCAGGAAATTAGTAACTTACGTAGGGTATTATGCTTTATATTGTTAATGATTATATTAATGGTTTTATATACACTAAAAATTCAGTGTAATAGCATTACCCCACATAGTTCATATTAAATGCATAGAATAACCCTACACATATTTTCCAAGACCAACAGGAAAAAAGCTCATATACTTGACACTTCTCCCATAAATGTAAATCTTCTTTTACCCAATAATGCAGTAATTTTCAACACTCTACATAAGCTAGGAATTCCAACAATGCAAATTGCATCACAACCTATACAACACACATTAAAAACAACAAAATATTAATATAACATCTAATGCAGGTGTATACACTACCTGATACAGTAATAGTCATTATATATACGTAGACCCAATTCAACGGGAACTGAAGATGACGTTTGGTGACCATAAAAGAGATATACTATTACAATTCTCTGAACGCACTCTTCTTTCATGCATTACAACACGATCATTCTTTTAATTTTTGGCGGGCTTGAATCGTTACATTCATTTTAAATAAATATCGGAAAATACTTCTTGAATAAGCACTCATTATAACATATAACACATTTAAATAACGTAATGCCTGCTACAATTTATCTCCTTTAATCAGCAAACTTATTCTATCTGAACAAAACTTGAATTTTGATCTAGGCTAGCTATTTGTTTCCACACTCCAACCATACTTTAAACATCACCTCTATAATAAAATGAATAAGTAAAAAATAAAATAAATATGAATAAATAAAGACATCTGTTTCATTTCATTAAATATTTGCGCATTTCAATTTCCAACAGCTATGTTTTATTTCGAACAAAAACCCTCACAACTACATTTTTTAGTATTCTAACGACTATTTTTTTAAAATCAACCATCCCGAGGACGTCATGAATTAAATATTATTTGAGTTCCTTTTTTAAACTTTCGATATATATATATATATATATATATATATATATATATATATATATATATATATATATATATATATATATATATATAAAGTTTAAAGTTCATATTTTTTTTAAGCATCTATTTGACATTTATTAAAGAATAAGGTAAAAAGAATTACCTTTTTAAGCATATAAAGATGCGATATCATTTTTAAAGAAAATAAATCGAAACCGATTTTTTTTTTCTTCTTTTTCCTTGTATAAACCTTCATTCATTTATTGTTTTATAATGATACAAATAATTTCGCCAGTAGAAAACCTGGCTTCTTCAGTGTGTCCATATCCCGATGTTAATGGATTTGGAGGTTTCCCGACTACTGTTGTGGTAAACGGGCTTAGCGGAAGTTGTTGTTGTTTATCCGTTTTCAAATCCATTAACATCGGGATATGGACACACTGAAGAAGCCAGGTTTTCTACTGGCGAAATTATTTGTATCATTATAAACCAATAAATGAATGAAGGTTTATACAAGGAAAAAGAAGAAAAAAAAAATCGGTTTCGATTTATTTTCTTTAAAAAAAAAATGATATCGCATCTTTATATGCTTAAAAAGGTAATTCTTTTTACCTTATTCTTTAATAAATGTCAAATAGATGCTTAAAAAAAAAAATATGAACTTTAAACTTTATATCTGTCTCGCGAGCATACGCGCCTTCATATTTGAAAACGGATAAACAACAACAACTTCCGCTAAGCCCGTTTACCACAACAGTAGTCGGGAAACCTCCAAATCCATTAACATCGGGATATGGACACACTGAAGAAGCCAGGTTTTCTACTGGCGAAATTATTTGTATCATTATAAACCAATAAATGAATGAAGGTTTATACAAGGAAAAAGAAGAAAAAAAAATCGGTTTCGATTTATTTTCTTTAAAAAAAAAATGATATCGCATCTTTATATGCTTAAAAAGGTAATTCTTTTTACCTTATTCTTTAATATATATATATATATATATATATATATGTAAATTTAATATTATTATCATTCGATAATAAACTATCTGACCGCAATAAGCATGATGCATTCTTCCTCCTCCCTCATTGTTGGAAAAACTTCGACTGCTACCAATCTTTCCCACACACCTTCCCCAGTAATCTTATTCTTTCCTACTGCTACAACCTTTTTAAGCGTATATTTGATCTCTTCGTAAGGGACCCTTTTATGCGTACATCACACACGCTCCCTCCCCTCCCTAATTGATTTAATAACCCCGACCGATTTTGTTTCCCTATTACACACTTACTATTGTTCCCTAAATTTCTCCTACTGGTACCATCTATTAAAAACTAATAATTCGTATTTTCATGAGTGGCCTTTTAAGCTTTTTTCCACCTACTGTTACTATTTCAAATATTAGTACTTGTGCGTTATTTCTTAAGACCAATCATCTTGAGGATGTCTTGAAATAGAGACGAATTTTTCATGAATACATAAATGAATTTTTGGTGTTCCGTTGTTCAGTATCCATATATATATATATATATATATATATATATATATATATATATATATATATATATATATATATATATATATATATATATGTGTGTGTGTGTGTGCTTGTGTATGCTCTGTATAAAGAGGTTGTAGCTTAATATATATCTATATATATACGTATATATGTATGCATATATAATGTAACATGTTCTTAAAGAAGAATACACAACTGTAAACTTTATAATGCATTTATTAATACTTATTATAATGTAAACAATACGAATGCGTATTTAAACAAGCTTCATTGATTGTCGATATTAATATTAGGTTTTTTTCCTTTTGACTGATTTATAGTTCTGTGAATATTTTTCTGTTCTAAAATCCATTAAGCATCTACACAGGAAATAACTTTTAAATAGTTCGATGCCTTAGAGTACAGATAGTTTAAACTTCAGTTACCTATTAACCGGTCATTCAGTTAAATTCTCCGCGTTCCGTTGAGGCAATACGTGCATTGGCTTGCTCCCAGCATCTTATAAGAAAACACTGAGTAAAAGAAATGAAATACAACGAAAAGAACGTTAGGGAAACGTATGTGTACACGGATTCAGTCGATGCTAATTGGCCAAGACTAGTGAGAGAAAAAAAAGACGAACTGTTTGTAAGCAGTTCTGGAACATAGATTAAAAAAGAACGCGAAAAAAAGGTCTAACATTGAATATCTCAGGCACTTTGTAAAGAATTCTGTTTCGGGCAGAAAGTAAACAGACTTTTCTCTTGCTTAGATCCATGAGTGATCCGAAAATTCTTTTCTTCACTCTCATAACACTGAGATCAATACTAGTTTTCTCATTTGCTGTTGTTTCAATCTTTACCTATTAAACGTGGCCCCTGGGGCTACTACTTCGAAGTCGCCCGACAATACACGAAGAAAAGTACAAATATATAAAATAACGTTGAAGTCAATTAAAGAAAGACCAATAGAAAAAAAGGTATTTGCAAGAACAGAAACAGAGTTATCGTCACGCACGCGGTGAACAAGTAAACAGTAAAAAGCCAGAATGGTTATTGAAACGAAATGTTCGTCAGACATCTGTAATAGAAGCGAAACAAAAAGATGCGGAAGAGAGAAGGTAAAAAGGATAGATAAATATTAACGAATCTCACATTGAAGAAGAAGAGTGAAATGGAAAGACGACGAAGAGGGAAAAAGAGGCGAAAATTAAAAGAGGGAACAAGAAGAAGCAACAAGAGGAAAATGGAAGAGGCGATAAGAAGGAATAAGAAGGGGCAATAAGAGAAGAAAAGAAGAGGCAAAAAGACGGAAAATAGAGTAAAACATAAGCAATAAGACGGAAAAAGAAGAGGGAATAAGGAAAAAGCAATAAAAGAGAAGATGAAGCGAAATGAAGAAGTAAAAGACAATAAGATAGAAGGAGTGGAAAGAATAAGAAGATGCAAGCAAAAAGAGCAAATAGGTAGAAGAAAAAGAAGAAGAGGAAGAAGTAGAAGAAGAACAAGAAGAAGAAGAAGAAGAAGAAGAGGAGGAGAAAGAAAATGCAAGGATAAAAACAAGGAAAATGAAGGCAATGAGATGGAAAAAGAAGAAGCAATAAGAAAAAAGGCAATGAGAAATAATAAACAGCGGAAAGAAGAAGAAGAAAAACGTGAAGAAGACGGACGAAGAAAAGTGAATAAGAAGAGTAGGTAATAAGAAAGAACAAAAGCGGGAATAAGAGGAAAGAATAAGAAAATAATAATTAAATAAATGAAGATGAAGGAAAAGAAGAATAAGGAAAAGAAGAAGAAAAGACAAGAAAAATAGAAAGTAACATGTAAGAAAGAAGGAAGGGAGTGGAAATCTTCATATGTTTTCATAGTAGGAAAAATAATAAAGAAAAAAGATTGAGACACCTATTTAAGATATAATAATTGTAAGAAGATGTAATTTAGATAAGAGAGATAAGTTGTTTAATAAAAATACTGTAGTGGTCGAGACGATAGAAGAATGAAAATAACAATAATTCGAATGAATTACGAAAAAAAATTAGACGAAATAGTTGTAGTAAATATAAATAAATATAATACTAAAGACGAAAAAACAAAAAGGTATGGACAAATATGATACTAAAAGCCGAAAAAATTAGGGAGGAGAATACAAATGTATAAAAAATATGATACTAAAGACGAATAAAATAAGGGAGGAGAACAAAAAGGTATGGAAAAACTTGATACATAAGACGAACCAATTAGGGAGGAGAATAAACATGTATGAAAAATATGATACTAAAGACGATAAAAATAAGGGAGGAAAATAAAAATGTATGAAAAATATGAGACGAAAAACGAAAAAAATAAGGGAGGAGAATAAAGATTATGAAAAATATGATACTAAAGATGAAAAAATAAGGAGGGAAAATAAAAATGTATAAAAAATATGATACTAAAGACGAAAAAATAAGGGAGGAGAATACAAATGTATAAAAAATATGATACTAAAAACGAAAAAAATAAGGGAAGAGAACAAAAAGGTATGGAAAAACTTGATACATAAGACGAACCAATTAGGGAGGAGAATAAAAATGTATGAAAAATATGATACTAAAGACGATAAAAATGAGGGAGGAAAATAAAAATGTAGTAAAAATATGAGACGAAAAACAAAAAAAATAAGGGAGGAGAATAAAGATTATGAAAAATATGATAATAAAGACGAAAAAATAAGGAGGGAAAATAAAAAGGTATGGAAAAATATGATACATAAAACGAACAAATTAGGGAGGTTATTAAAAACGAATGAAAAATATTATACTGAAAACGAAAAAACTAAGGGAGGAGAATAAAAATGTATGAAAAATATGATACTAAAGACGAAAAAAATAAGGGAGGAAAATAAAAATGTATAAAAAATATGAGACGAAAGACGAAAAAATAAGGTAAGAGAATGAAAATGTATGAAAAAATATGAAATAAAATGAATTTCAAATAAATTTCTAAAAAACGATGCGGTAGATGATGAAGAAGAAAAATAAGAAAATTCAATCGGAGAACAAAAGAAAGTGGTCGAAAATATAAGAAAGAAAAAGAGTGATCGAAGAAGATGTAGAAGGGAGACAGTAAAAGAAACAGAGAAACACATAAGAGAAAGAGGAAAAAGAAGAATGAAACATATAAAATAGAATGGAAATAAAAAAGAAAAAATAGAAGATAGAAAAGAAGAAAAAAGAGAAAAAATCAAGAAAGTTAACATGATAAAATTAAACAAGGATATAAAAAAATGTGTTCTGGGTTGCCGAGCGTCATGGCGTTTTAACCGTTGTCAGCTCGTGTATGCCGACACTGGACATACGTTCACAGTTTACTTAAATAGACTGTAAACGATACATCCTTTTTTATCCATAGATGGGAGCGTGTCAGGTTATACAACTGCGGTCGGAGTAGACCTTGGACTAGTGGTTAATAAAATTGCGACTTCACACTTTTCAGAGGTAAAAAATAAGAACCTCGCCAATTCATGCAGATTTGCGTCATACCATGGACATTTATGTGCATGTCTATCGCTGGAGGGCTTGAGTACACCATAGGGTTGGCAAATGGAGTACAGACCAAGACTTTGCTCAAGATTATCCGGAGCTGTTTATTATCCTGCCCGACACACAATTGATGTAACACATAGATTGGACCCTGGCAGGATCTACTACTCAGTGTAGGCCGGGAGTTATAATAGCCACCCCACCACAACCACTACAATAACAACAACAACTACACTATCACGCTGACAAATAAAGTAAAACGTACGCCAGAACAAAATAAAATAAAGACACAGACAGAACAATCGAGATATATTTGGATGTTGGAAAAATTGTGAGAGAGAATATATGAAAAAATATATGACCAAATCTTTTCGAGTCAATAAAAAAGGAAATGAACGAAGCCCCAAGCTGTGTCTACTATCCATAGCTATCCAATTAACGACATCTTTTTTCCTTTTGCATCAACCAATGGGTAACCATTGGGGTTTGCGACAAGTAAAATCAAACAATAACGCAGCTTGAATCAGAAAGAAATGAATGAGATCATAAAAATGCAAATGGAAAAGTTTTAATGAATTGGTCACTGAAGAATATATATATATATATATATATATATATATATATATATATATATATATATACATATATATATGTATATATATGTATGTATATATATATATATATATATATATATAATACTATATTGATTTCATTCGAAAAACTATGTAAAAGACAATCCACAAACATAATTCACATCAGTTTCTTCATTTTTTTATTTCCGCACTTCAGTGGAGATTTATCATTTACATTGTCGTCTTGCATACAAAAAACATAAATTGTTCCATATTAATATATTAGTATACCTACACGTGATTCTCGGTGACAGAATCACATTGCAGTTCGTTAGTCACCAACGAATCATTTAAATATGTAGTGGAGTTGTCGAAACAAGTTATAATATCAAAAACCAGATAAACACAGTAGAAAAACGATGAGAGGACTTCAAAAACACCTTGACGAGGTTTTAAAATGCAAGATTTTATAACGTTCAGATAATTAAAGAGAGAATAGAATAATACCTACATGAATAAAAAGGCAGCTAAGACAAATGGTACCCTGCGACCAAAAATACAAAAAATGATAATAATTTGGAAGCTGTCCGACCACGATGATTACAGTTGAAAACGACAGAATAAGGTCCTCGATCATAAACCTCGGTCAAAGTTCTAAAAAGAAAAATACCCCGAATAAAGCTCAAAAGGCTCATTGGAAAACTAATACTACATGTTAGAGTTACGGTTAGGGTTATGGTTAGGCTAGTAATTATTAATAAATAACACTGAATGGTGAGAATTCCGTAATCAAGTATATTTTAAATTTAAAGAAAAACTAATATGAAACTGCGGATACTTATTAGAGTGAGCTTCTTTTAAAAACAATAAGTTCGCACCAAAATGAATCTTCAATGCGACGCTGTAACACCCCTCAAATACTAAACCCTACGGATATTGTAATTATTGTATGTTAAAGGAAAAGCATGTAAATAAAATATTAAACAAACAAAAATAGACAAAAAGAATAAAAAAAATTTTTTAAATTAATCTAATTTACTAGGTAACTTGTCTTTCAATTTTAATCGCCTATACTAATTCTAAAACGAAATATTAGCGCAACATGTGTTTTAAGACTTTCATCTTCTTATTCCCCTTAAACCTGCTAATATAATTGTTCATATTGCATCCCACCCCTTTTCTCTCATATCGCTTTGTATTCCTGGTATGTTTTCTTATTAGTATGTTATTATTTAATTATTTTTAAATTATTATTCTTTATTTTATAATTTATTAAAAATTTAAAATATAAATAAAAAAGGACCAGGTTCAAATACGTAAGCTTTCGGAAATATTTGGCTGACAATGAATTCACTCTCCGTATAATTTATCAATTGTAATATTGGATCAAGTCGATAAATATTCACACGGTTTTTATATTCAATATGTTGATTTTCATGTGAATGATGTTTTTGGATTGCTTTATACATCGCTTTTGGAATGTTATCAATATAATATGATATATATATATATATATATATATATATATATATATATATATATATATATATATTCCCGAAACAGTTTTTCATGGTAAACAACTGATGATCACTTAAAATAGTGTTAGAAACAAACTAATATAATAACTGTAAAAAATAAATTGACTTACATGAGTGATTTTCCACTGAAAGCCTTAGGACTATAAGTTTTTTTGTTTTCTTTAAATATAGTTTTAATGGTTGAGAAACTTCTGAGTCTATATATATATATACACTCTGAATTTTGAAATACATCTTCATTGAGCTTGTAACTGGGAATTTTCGGATATTGTAAGGAGTATAAACTTGAAAACATACTTTCCTTATAGAAACTCAATAATATATATAATACTCTGCCAAACATATGCACGGGCTAATAGTTTATGTTCGGAATATCCTCGCGTTGACTAGAGAACATAGCCTAGAATCAGAATAAGGACGGCCTCTGCTATATATTAACCTTACAAAACAGGGTTAGTTATTTATAATTCGTATACCGTTCTGCTTCGACCTATGACTGTACCCTGCTTAACTGTCTCTGAAAGCGTAGATGAAACACTCTCACTTGACTCGAAATACCCAAATACATGTATTTGGGGATTTCAATGCACATCACCGTGATTGGCTTGGATTCTCCATCTATAAAGATGCAGCTGCTAACTAACGTATAGTTTCCCCATAGCACTCACAGATGGTAATTTTCCCGACCTGCCTCCCTGATCTTGTGTACAAGCCACCCTCATTTCACGATATGTTCTAGATATAACTACCCAAGGCCTGTGCGACGAATTCCTATAACCCGCTAGGGAATGCTGATCAGCTTGGGGTAATGATTGATATGACCCCAGAATCTCGTCCTAAAGCTGATGTGTTGTTGCTCAAAGCAACAGGAAACTACAAGCACGCTTATTGGAAATCCATCAGACATCACATCGGATACACCCCATGGAGTGAAACTGTTTCTGTCCTTGCCGATCTGTGCCTAAATGATTTTACTGAATTGATCAAAGCAGGAATTGAAGGACCCCATGCGAAATTTTTACAGAAAACCCCACACTCTTCAATGGTTCATATCGAACTGTGTAGCTGATGTTGCTGTTGCTCAGAAGCAGCAAGCACTTCGACAATTCAACCACCATAAGTTAACTACGTTTAGACAGAAAATAATAGTGGCAAGAAATCATTGTACGACTGTAATAGGTGAAGCAAACAGATGGTATACAGAGATGACCAGAAAACGCATCTAGTCACAGAAACTAGGTACTCGTGATTTTAGGAAAACTGTACAATAGTGTGGTGAACAATGGGAAATCAACAATTAACCACATATCCAACCAAAATGAGTACGTTTGTACGGTAACTGATAAGACTTAACTACTTGCCCAGCGATTTACCTTAAACTCAACTTTTAACACCGCACACCACTGCCACCCAAATTTCCCAATTGAAGCCACAATTGATGAGCTGACACTAACCTTATCTCATGTCCGAGACATCATAAAAAACTTGTCACCTCACAGCCATGTGTGGCTGACCTTATACTAGTTATAATAATAAAATAATGTTCTGTGGAATTGGCCTCTGTCCTCCCCAAACTCTACAACAAATGACTTGCCGAATATTGCTTCCCTGATTGCTTTAAAATCGCCTCTGTAGTACTAGACTTCAAGTATTCTGCATGTAGTACTGATTCTCAGAATTATCGCCTCATCAGCCTACACTCGATTGTTGCTAAGATATTTGAAACCTTAATCAATCTAGCGACAGTCCGTCACCTCGTTAATGATGAAATTATTTTTGACCATCATTATGGATTTAGGCAAGCAAGGTCTATTGCGGATATCCTTACGGTCATCTCTTAACGCATATACCATAAACAGGACAAGACAGGTAGAGCTTGGGCGATAGCGCTTGATATATCCAAAGCCTTTCACAAAGTCTGGTATGAAGGCTTCTCGTAAAAATTCCTTCATATGGTATTACTGAACGAATATTTAATAAATTTAGATTCTTCCTATCAAAAGAAAGATCCAGGTTGTCCGCGATGACCGTTAATCTACACTACATGACATGAATGCAAGTGTACCTCAAGGATCGATATTTAAGCGTTTATTGTTTCTTATTTCTCATATATCTGATGCAATGGCTAAATTCTCTGTAGGGAAATAGACTCATAAATTGATAGGAAAATGAAATGCTGCTAATACTATACTTTTCACTTTCAGCAACTATAAAAACTATTTAACGATCGATGGGCATGACAAATAACACCTTATCTTGTAGTCCAACGTTCGAACTCTTCAGCCTAACATTGACAGGTAACATGAATTAGAACAAATACATAGAAGATATTGTCAAAGCTGCTGCAAAGAAAGCTTGCCCCCTTCTTACACCTTATAGTATTCTATATCTCTACAAAACAACCATCCACCCTTGCATAAAGTATTGATGCCACATATGGGCTGGCGCAACATTAATTATTTTCTCCCTATTCAACTAGGTTTAAAAAGTTGAATCCTTGTTAAAGGTTTACAAGTACTTCGATGTAATGCCTTCTGATTAACTTGCTGCGCTGGTGCCTCTTCGACGTAAGTACACTAGACTAACCCTACAATCAGCTAAATCTCATCCCTTCATTGTGGAAATCTTCAGATGCCAGGAGTATTGTACTCCAATAGCTTATTTCCTCGATGTGCCGGCCTTACGAACACCCTCCCTGCTCCTTGTTTCCCAGACTGTACCGACATGCAGAAATTGAAAACAAATGTGAACATGCATCTCGCTAGACAGCTCTCAATTAAGGATGTCCCCCCAAACTTTCAACCAAATTCTAAGTAGTCCTTTACGTCTACAGTCGAAACCTTCCTTGTTAGGGTTGAACTAATCATATATATATATATATATATATATATATATATATATATATATATATATATATATATATATATATATATATTGTAAGGGCTTTCTATTGACACTTATTACTTATCACCAATGCTTAAAAAAAAAAGAACGAAAATAATTTGAATATATATATATATATATATATATATATATATATATATATATATATATATATATATATATACATATATATATATATATATGTATAGTGTAAATTATGAAAATATATTAATGGGCATCATGCTACACAGTATGAACTTGTAATGCTAAAATGCACGGAGTTTGTGTTGCCGGGTGTTTATATACAAACACGTGGGGTTTAGTCAAGCTAGTTTAAAATCAGATTCTTTGTTATTCCCTCCCACGGGTTAATATTTCTATTAGCCAATCGTTGAGCTTCTCAAAAACAAAGATTCGGTTGATTTTTGTTCATATTCTATTATTCTGTTTGGTATAGGGTGTCACATCCCTGTTTCTTTGTTGTGTCGAATTAATTGCTGTCCTTATTTTTACGTGTGCGTGTTTGTATTTCTATTTTTAGGTGTTATTTTAGTTTAGGTTTATTTATTTATTTATTTGTTAAGCATTGTTAACGTCAAATTATTTGTATTACGTGTAAGCAGTTGTTTTCTACAGTTTAATAGGTTTTGGGGGTCTTTAAAGTTTAAGATTTCAAATCTATCATTCAGGCATAATCTACACAGGTCGTATACATTTCTACATGTACTGTCCTGTCGTACTATTTTCTATTCGATTATTCGCGAGCGTCCGCTTTCTTTGAAGATCCAGTAATGGTTCGCTAGTACTGTATTTATCCGGTGTTTCTTGTTTTTAAATGTGATGTTGTGGTCGTAATATCTGGTTTTAAAATCCAGGGATGTAATACCTACGTAGTATTTTTTGGTATTCTGTCTTGCATCGGCAAATATTGCGGCTTAGTAGCAATACTTTTGGTGAGGCATCTGTTTTGTAATGAACAAAGTGTACGAGTTGTGCAGTTACAGTTTTTCTCTTCTCCTTACTAAGTTTTTCATTTCTATTTGGCTGATTGTTATTATGGTGTGGGTTATTAATAAAATACTAACACGCACAAATATAAAATACAACTAATAATAAAAATAAACATTTATATATTTTTTTCAAATTAATTCTTATAGATATATATATATATATACATATATATAAACACACACCCATATATATATATACATATGTACATATATATATATATATATATATATATATATATATATATATATAT
Organism: Sepiola atlantica; assembly: GCA_963556195.1. Taxonomy (NCBI): domain Eukaryota; kingdom Metazoa; phylum Mollusca; class Cephalopoda; order Sepiida; family Sepiolidae; genus Sepiola; species Sepiola atlantica. The sequence continues at coordinate 192,349,971 of OY744520.1, read as the reverse complement.
ACATATTTACACGCTCCCCGCCCCCACACACATATATATATATATATATATATATATATATATATATATAGCCTGAGATTCCCACCGGGGATGAAACGCGGGAGCCTCTGTGTAGCTTAATTGCCATACATATATTTTCATAGATTACTACCTATCTCTACTTACGTATCGAGCACTGTTGAAATAAATACTGAAAATTGATACATAAAAAAATTATATCTCTTTATAAAATTTTATGTGGATACATGAAAAATAATATATATATATATATATATATATATATATATATATATATATAGTAATCCAGGTTAAGTAAACATTCACAGGATAAAACTAAAAAGAAGCTAAACCGGGCTTATAAAGAGTGGTCAATATCTAATAAGGCTTTTATGAATATGATTATTTGTATTTATGCAGACATTTAAATACTCTGGCACACTGGCATGTCGATATTATCGATCAACAGCTGATAGAAACTTAGAACTCATCGGGAAGAATGAAAATATGATCTTTAACTTAGGTCATATTTGGAAATAATGAAATTGGAAAGAAAAAAGAAAAGAAAACGATATTCAAAAGTTAAAATTGGAAGATCACGTGATCAGATTTCAAACCGTCGAAAATCAAGTCAAATTAAATCGACTCATGTTGTAGATGGAGAGAAGAAAAGGGCGTCACATTTCCGTTGCACATATTAACGGCTGATTAATGTTTGGTTGTGTTATGACTTACTTTAGCGTGTCAATATTATGCGTGATAATAGTGTGGGTAGGAAGATATACCAGTGATTTAGCGTGTATTTACCAGATATTTCTAGGGAGTAGTTTAACTGTCATAATTATTTCGTTTTTTCTTTAAAAAATGCTTTTTGTTTTTTTTTTATGAAATTATTATTTTTCATAAAAACTGCGTTTCTGAAAGTTTAATTTAAAGATTAGGATATTTCTAACTCATTAGAGTATTAATTGAATACTAATTTTATGCAAATGAAGTTGCTTTTGTTTAGGTAATGTTGTTTTAATCTAGATTCTTATAGTCAATGTATGTAAACAGCTTCGATAACTGTTAACTTTCAATAGATGGCCATTTGCTCTAAATTGTAAAAAGAGAAATTACTTTCTTTTTTGAGAGATAAAATACGTTTAGATTACTTTTCTATTACGAAAAGTCACGGTATTTTTGGGAGATAAAATACGTTTAGATTACTTTTCGATTACGAAAAGTCACGGTATTTTTGGGAGATAAAATACGTTTAGATTACTTTTCGATTACGAAAAGTCACGGTATTTTTGGGAGATAAAATACGTTTAGATTACTTTTCGATTACGAAAAGTCACGGTATTTTTGGGAGATAAAATACGTTTAGATTACTTTTCGATTACGAAAAGTCACGGTATTTTTGGGAGATAAAATACGTTTAGATTACTTTTCGATTACGAAAAGTCACGGTATTTTTGGGAGATAAAATACGTTTAGATTACTTTTCGATTACGAAAAGTCACGGTATTTTTGGGAGATAAAATACGTTTAGATTACTTTTCGATTACGAAAAGTCACGGTATTTTTGGGAGATAAAATACGTTTAGATTACTTTTCGATTACGAAAAGTCACGGTATTTTTGGGAGATAAAATACGTTTAGATTACTTTTCGATTCGGAAATGTCACGGTATAATTCACTTTCAGTTTTTTTAATTATTAACAAACGTAACACGACTAAGTTTTAACTAATACACCGGAAGTCATTGGGAAGGATTTTTTTAATTACATGTTTAAAAAGTTTATTGTACTGATATACGTTGGTCGATATTTCTTTCTATAAAAAATCAGATGATTTTAAATAGGAATTGGTAATGTATGTAACATATAAGCCGGAAGCACGCACACATACACGCACAAACGAAAGGTGGTAACACAAGTGTATTAATGTTAAGGTTTACAAACCTAAGGTAACCTTTGATAATTCGGGTTTTTTTTTTAATTTGATCAATCAGCATCAGCAGTGTATGATTCTGAACTCGACTAAACTGAATTTGAACTCTATTCCCTGTTTGTGACCATAAAAGCATCTGGCTCTCCAAACGAAAATACAGCCATTAAGATCAGGCATTCTAGCGTATGTATTTAAAAACGGGGCGCGTAGGGGGATAAAATGGTGTTGTTAATAGTATAAGGCGCGTCGGTGTTGTGTAGCGACATTATCGAACCGATCGCGATAGGCTTGCGTGAGAGACCTATTTAATCGGTTTAAATCTCGCCAAAGAGGGAGAGAGGGACTGCTTTTTCACAGTGTTTAAGATCGGATAAGGATTTGGCAAGATAAAGGTGGCTTTTATCCGCTTATATATATATATATATATATATATATATATATATATATATATATATATATATATATATATATATATATATATATATATATATATATATATGTACAAGCGCTGACCTCGGAGTGTGACATCGTTCGCGCTTTCATACTCATCTTCCCGCCTCATCGGAATATACCTTAGCCTGCGTTAACATCTAAATGGTTCGTGGTTTCAACAAGAGCCAACATATTAAATAAATAATACTTTCACACGATTTCCCCCTTTTCACGCATGCGTCTACCTTCCCGCATTTGCCTGACAGCTTATGCGCCTTTCTATTCGTGTGATCGAAATTAACACATTCGTAGAGATTTAACTAAGATATATTATTACTATTGTGTTGGCAAGAGACGTAAGGTGAATGTTGATAAATGTATTAATACGAATTAATTTTAGAATGCAATACACCCCTCCACACATATATATATATATGTATATATATACATATATGTGTATATATATATATATATATATATATATAGACAGATAGATAGACAGATAGATAGATAGATATATAGACAGACATATATATATATATATATATTTATATATATATATATATATATATATATATATATACATATATATATGGAAAAAATATTAGTTATGTATTCGAAAACGTTTCGTCTTTATTTCAATACTTCCTCAGCATTATTGTCTGAAGAAAATAAAACGCAAAGTACAAATATTTGAAACAGTTGTAAGAGGAGGATGAATATATATATATATATATATATATATATATATATATATATATATATATATATATATATATATATATATATAATAACGTTACTTATATTGTTGTTATTGTTAGCGATACATTTCTATGCTTCAGCTTCTGGTACTTTCATACAGGTCCTTCGTGTTTTTCTGATTAGCTCACATGATTAAAGTCCCAGTTATCACTGGTTCGCATCTTGTCATACTTAGTCACACTGATGGGTAACAGTAACGGCGAAACACGTGTTCGTTGAGAACTATTAATGTATATTTTTTATTTAAAAAGAAATAAAAATAATATATATATATATATATATATATATATATATATATATATATATATATATATATATATATATATATATATATATGATAATTATCGAAAAATGTTGCATTTCCATTTAAAACCTGAATAGTTTTCGCAGTAAAACAATTTGGATTTCACATATAACTGATGGAAAATACGAAGGTGTAATTGAGACTTTGATCTCTAGAATATGTACTGCATATTTTCTTTTGCAAAATGTATATAGGTTTGAAACGAACAATAGTGCCTAGAGAAACGAGAAACATGTCCAGTTATTATAAAAATGGAATACTTAAGGATAAAACAAACTGTTAATTTAAAACTGGTAAACAGATGTTACATAAGTCCGCATGTGACAATATAAATATATATATATATATATATATATATATATATATATATATATATATATGTACATATATTGTTAAATATAACAGACACCTTATGTCTGGATATCCTTTCTTAGATCCTTTCTATTGTCGGAATCACAATCATAGTTGCAAGAGAACATTGACCGATGAATCTGCCATATTTTTCATTTGTGTCCCAAGTACTTTCAGACCCATCCGGGTCCATCTTCAGGGTAATGAGTATAATCAGGTAAATATAATGTTTTCGTATTATATATAGTTTAGGCGGGAATTATATAATAAGTACGACACTATAGTTAACATTATATAACATTTAGTATATTATTGCTGGTATTGAAGTTAATTCTGTTTATTACGTGATTTTTGTTCTTATATATAGGGCTTCTAATATATGAAGATTTGTTTGTTAGTAATATATTCTAAGATGTTGGTCTTTTCTACTAAGAGTTTTCTGAATTCCGATCAGGGGCAGGAATGGTCGTTAGTTAAGTTTTTGGCTATGGCGCTAGTATCAGACAATGCATCGTCAATCTCCTCGACAAACTCGTGGTAGTCAAGCCTATGTATGTGTTCTTTTCTTGGTTGTCGGAGACACAGTCTCCCAAAGGACATTTGAACTCATGAACAAGGTTTGTCTAATTTGATGCAGAAAAAAATGAGAGAGGGGATAAAAGTGAGAGGTATGAGTTATATGTTGGTAGAGAGAGAGAGACAGTGTAAAAGAAAGAGGAAAAAGTATGAGATGGAAAGAAAAAAAAAGTGAGAGAAAGGGAGAAGGAATGTGAAAAAAAAGAGTGAGTGAGAGGCACATGTGCTGACTGGTGCCGTATAGTGTTTTGTCTACGAATCCTGTTTTGTTTCGGGACGGACATGAGTGACGCACGGCTGTAAAAAAAAAAAAAAAAATTTTTCAGTTGTTTGGTTGAAACATGGTTGGACTTTGAAGTAACGGAACTTTAAGAGAGAGAGGGAAAGGACTGCGTGCGAACAGCTGACGGGGTCGCCTGATGTCGCCCCGGGATAATTGTCTTTGTTTTTTTGTTCAATTGAATTGTATTGCATGAAATTGTTTTTTTTAATATAATATTGTACTGCATAATTTGTAATTGTATTGTGGAGAGGGTTTGCCATTAATTCATTGGTTCGACTTTTATTTTTTTTTATTATTGTTGTTTTTGAATGAATTTTGGAGAAGTTTAGTCGGTTAAGTGAGAATGCTATACCAGTTACGTAAAATATTTTTTTAAAAAAAAGGCAGATAATTTAATGGGTATAAGTTTGGGTCAGCCGGGCGATTTGAGTTGATTAGGTTCGGGCAGCTGGCGGCAGCTAGAGTTGGGTTGGGTCGGGTCGCGGAGCCACTTGGACAGGGTTGATTTTATCGGGAAGAATCCCCGTGTACAGAGTATGTACAGGCTTGGAAAGTCAATGAGGGATTCCCGGCGTTTGCTCGTATGCTCTCTTTTATAGAGTACCCATGGGTTAGTGACGAGGCTTGTGGTAAAGCCTGCATACGTTAAAATTGCGAACGGGAGAATGACGGTGATATGGTCATTCTGTGGGACCACGAGAAAAGGACGGTGGTCAGTTATGGAAATTGTTGTTTTTGTGACCCAGGTGTGCCCAACTGCGCCGATAGAGTGTGTGAAAGTTGTGTAAAATGTTAAGCTTTGAAATTGTGGTCCCATTTTTTTTGTGGATTTTGGATGTTTGCCAACGAGTGTGCTGCGAAGATACCCCACCCCCTTCCCGCATAGATAGGGACACGGGAAGGGAACGCATGGAATGGGTTTCTGCTCAACACCAGTGGGGATGGAGTTAAGCTGGGGTGTGGTGTGACTCGGGTGCGCGCGTCGGGGCGGATAGAAACATGGGGATCGATTTAAAAAAAGGAGGTACCGGGTGTCAATTGGATTTAATTATAAGATTATAGGTTGGGCCTGTTTGTGGTCATTCGGCGTGTTCCGGGAGCAGAGATGATTCGATGTGACATTTCGCCCAATACCGTATCGACTAGATAGATCCATGGGATGGTGTCCTCGACGTTTACTGAACAGGGCTGGGAGTTGGAGACATGGGTGATTGTTCGCAAACGTTTGCGCCGGGGCACTGGGATGTTCGAAGTATATGGTCCAGATTAGACAGTGGTAAGAAAAACGGTACCTCTTATAATTTTGAGAGGCTGACCATTTAACTTTACAGGTTAAGGAAAGGGGTTTCTGTTTTTGTGCCCCCATATCGCGGCAATACGCCCGATCAGCAATCGGTCGTGTACCGATGATTAGATGAATATGTGCGTGTGTATTTAAAAAAAAAGTTTTTGGTGATGGATGTAGATATTTGTGAAAAAGTCTTCAGGGAAGAAATTTTGAAAGATAAGGTGGAGAGGAGTGTTATATTATGACCGGCCCTGTATTTTAAACGGGTAGATCAGCTAGTATTGATTGTGACCGGGTGAATTGGTCGGATTCGATGCAGGTTGAGCTGACCTCTATTTTGGATGAGTAGGTCGGTTCCCACGAATGATTTGTTTTGTAAATAATAATAGGTTGACAGGACCTGGCTTGCTTCAAAAGATTTGGGGTTAGTAAAGGTCAGATATAATGTAGGGATTTTCGTTCATGAAAAGACAAAGGATTATGACGTCACTTGTTGTTGTCGGAGCGAGAATCGAGATCAGTCCGCCATGGGAGCTCGAAACGACAACGTCGTTTCGGAAAAGCGAGCGAAGTTTTCCCAAGAATGTAATCGCTCGCGATAAGGGCTGTATCTAAAACAGATCACCATGGAAGCTTGTAGCGAGCGCATGCAGATGAGGTAGCTCTCGAACGCAAGAGTTCGGGTGTGAATCGAAGAGATATGGGCCAAAGCTACTAAGAAAAACTAACAGCGTCTAACGTCCCACACAGTACGAACTTAAGAAGATGTGAATGAAGAACCAATAATGGAAACCCCTCCACTCGAATGAAAGCATGAAATAAAAAGAACAAAAGAAATCTCTCAGAAAATCCGACTTCGAGTGTCTCTGTCCTCTGCTTAAAGATAGAATTTGCCCACAAAAACAGGTGCCGCACGGCGATCACAGCCAGCAACGAGACGAGGGCCAGCGACGAACGAGAACTACAAAGGTAACTTTCTTATAATGTAAAATATCTGGAAACTGTGTTTCAAAGTGACTTTTGGACTCTTGAAAAATGTGTTTAGAAATCTGTTTAAATGACTCTTAAGAAAAGTGTGTTAAGGTCCCTGTTGAAAAATGACTCTCCAAAATGCGTTAAAATTACTGAGAAACATGTTTGCTTAAAGAATGACTATGAAAATGTCTATGAAAATGTTATCATCAGAAGTATTAAGAAAAAAGATTGAAATCACTATTAATCCTCTCGTGAACATTTCGCATTATTTTCGGCCGGAGAGGATGTAATAGCGAACTGTTGAGGTGGTTTTGGAGAACTGCCTCAGTCGGAAGGATTTCTGCCTGTAGTAATAAATAAGCTCTCTCCCCCCCTTTGCTTCTCGTGACGTTTAATTTCAGTAGTTATGCAACACTGATACCTAAGGTACTTAAGCTTTATTTTTTTGTTATTACTTTTATTATTTATTTATTTTTTGAATGCAACTTTAAATCTCTATGTAATTTTATTGCTAGCTACCATATTACAGAATGATTCTTGAGTGTAGTATTTAGATAGTATTATTATTATTTTTTTAAAATTATTATTATTGTTATAATTAATGATATTTGATATGCAAATTACTATATCATACGGTATTCTTAAGGGTATTATATTATTATTATTATTATTTTTATTATTATTATTATTATTATTATTATAATTATTATTATTATTATTATTAATTATTTATGTATGTATTAGTGAAATTTTAAGCTGAATTATTTCGATACTTGATTATTGGGGAAATGGTAGTTTAATCAGTACCATTGGAGAGCCATGAATATTATAACTGCCCTGTTTTTAAATCTCCGAAATAGTTACATGGTAAACAGCTGATGATCCCCGTGTTTATATTAGACGCGTAAGGTCTCTTGTTTTTGTTTTACTGTTAGATACTTACCCCCCTTCATTTTTATTTTATTTACTTTTTTTTTTTTTTATAAATTTTCCAACGAATGTTAAGTCTGCAATATCTTGGATTTAGTTAGTTTCTCTGGGAATTTAAACTGCATTTTACATTTTTGTTTTGTTTAAATGACTCAAAGAATCTTTAGACTATATATATATATATATATATATATATATATATATATATATATATATATATATATATATATATATAATTTCTTTGTAATATAGCAGGAAAAATCCCAACAGAGTGGGCGATTAATTAAGAATTAAAGTTAAAAATTAAAAATTAAGAGCGTAATATTTATTTATTTTGGTACAGAAAAATTAGTACAATATTCGTACCATCGGTTTCAAGCGCGGAAGGACTTAAACATCCGGTTCTCTTTAAAAATTTGGTCAATAATATTAGCCAAAAAATTTCAAACCTCTCATCCAGTCCCGAAATGTTTAACCTGGCTGTACCCTATTACAACAAAGCGCTCCACGACAGCGGGTTCAGTAAAAGAGATTTCATACACCCCCACCCTAGACCAACCAAGGGGGCGCAATAGAAGGAGGTCGGTGATCTGGTTTTCCCCACTCTATTCCACCAATACCAAGTCAAAGGTAGGATACCCTTTCCTTAACTTACTTGACAAACATCCCCCCCCACACACACAACCTGCACAAATTTTTAGGTTAGCTACTCCACTACCCCATCAATAAGAACAATCATCTTTGCGGAACCCAAAGCAATTGCAAACGCAGGCTGCTCATGCCAGGACAAAAACAACTCCCCCCTAGAAGGGAATTGCAAAATCGATTCCCTCGTATATAAAGCCACACTCACAAACCAGACTACCGGTAGAGCAGAAAAATAGATTGGCATGACGCAGGGAAGATTCAAGCAAACATTATACGCACACAGAAACACCTTTAGATACAAAAACAAAGCAAACACGGCACTCGGGACCCGGATATCGCAACTTAAAGAAGTAAATACACCCTTCACCATCAAATGGAAAGTAATTGAGAGAACACCATCCTTCTCTGCAGCCATAAATAGATGCCCTCTGTGTGATGCTAAATAATACCATATATCAAGGGGCATCAGTGAACCAAATACAGTCTGTTTGAATATTCGCGATAAAATCTTTAAGGGATACAACACAGGAGACCAGCACTACTCATAAACTGGACTTACCGATACACATAAAAGCCTAGCTACTCCCCCCACTGCCAAATACATAACCCCATAATTGTCCCATTAAATACCGAGTTCCACCACAGAAAATTTTCCCAACTATCACCCCTCATAAATATAAATAAAATTATAAAATACAAGCAAATACCTTAATCAACTCATAT
>OY744520.1:192275767-192335767 GCA_963556195.1 Sepiola atlantica | reverse complement strand
AATGGCGTGTGTAAATGTCTCTATGTAGAAAGATGAAAGTCCAGTGCAGAAGACAGTCCTGGGAACATATTCCAAAAAGGATAGTTCTAAATAAGTCATACACTATGACTATGTAATTACTACAGCTACATATCCAGAAAATGGAGCTGTTAACTCTGACCTCGTGATATGTTACAAAAAGGGGAAAGTAAAAACCTTAGTTGAAGTCGGTGCCCCCAATAATGCTGGCTTAAACAGAGCTGAAAGGGAAAATATAACGAAATACCGAGGTATTATGTACGACATAAAAATAAACTGTAATCTTAGGAATATCTCCATTATTCCAGTAATTATAGGAGCAACCGGACTCTTGAAAAATACTTTTAAAAAATACACGGCGAATATACCCGGTGAACCAATAGCAAGAGATATACCAACAATTGCACTTAAAGGTACGATTGGAATCTTAAATAAGATTTCTCGGTTGAAATGTCTGAAATAGTGGGTAAATATCTGGCATCCGACAGGATGCCCCATCACCATCATAAACAAAGATAAGAAAATTGAAAAAAAAAATTATACTTATATACGGCTATAGTTATGTTGACGTACCGGTTCCAGTTTGATCACCAAAGTTAAGCAGCTTCCGGCCTGGCCAATACTACATGTGGGATTATTTGGGATTACCAGATGGTGTATGTAAAACATATATTTAAATTAAAATTAATGGAAAAATCAATAGAAATGCATGTACGATTTCGGCATAAAATAACACAACGATCGTCGATATGCCGTAAAACACAAGAAGATACATTGGCAACTAAAGTACTTAAGAAATAAATGTTATTTTTGTTATCTTTTATTTGTGTGTTTATTTATTCTCTATGAGCCGAATAAGAAGCTGTTAGACACGTTTCAGATTGTATGGGCCATAAATATGAATTTGTTTAGTTTCATTTCGATGATAACACGTTATCAGCAGTCCTCCTTTCCGAGCACTCATGGGTGAACGTTTGTGAAAACCACACGGACAAGTAGGTAAAGGGAAATACTTACACACGTTTGATATATCCGAATGCAATTTTTAGATCTGTTAGCCCTTCAAGCATTTTTTGATGGAAATCAGATTTATACTGTTTATCCTAAGCGACCTATCACTTATATTATTTGCATTATTCGAACTACTATACTAATCTTTGATGTTATTGTCCCAACGTTCCGGCCGATGTAACCTGCTGACTTCATTCCTGTTCGGCTGTCGAACTCGATCATTTTCATGTCAAACTAAGAGACTTGCAACATAACCTCCCCCCAAAGCTCCATATACCTACATCTTATAAAGCATGGCATCACAAAGAACGAATGTTGGAACATTTTAACAAATAAGAAATCTATTCTGGCGGTTTCGGGTTGCAGTGTTCGACTCCCCATAATGGAGGCATTGTTTATACGCATTAATAAACCAAACATCAGCATTACCGTTATAAGGGGGGGGGGTGAAAGTGTATTGAAGTGCTGTTTAAATAATTTAAAAGAGCGCTCTCTTGATAGATGCACCAATTTATTTCATTTTGCAACCGTCTGACGACGACCGATGTCGGTTGAAAACGTTCGCACAAAATACGGAAATTTGTTACACTCCTTGGATTATACCATCAAATCCGTCGTATGAAGACTAGAAAAAACGGATCAATAGCTGAATAAGCAGAAGTTGACACTCCTGTTTAATAAAACATGTATATATATATATATATATATATATATATATATATATATATATATATATATATATTGTTACACTGGCCGTTCTAACAGAAGAGAAACTACACCGGTTCTCACTATAAATGGTGCGAGTCACCAGAGTCACGGGAGAGAGAAAAAGGACAGTCTTGTAACTGCCTAGCCAAGTGCCAGTCAGTTCCCTTACCTTGTACCTTTTATGTTAATACACTTGTTATCTTCACCCAACCTCGACTTGACTTCTAGTTTTTATTGTTGGACTACTTCACAACACACACACACACATACACACATATATATATATATATATATATATATATATATATATATATATATATATATATATATATATATATATATATGCGTTAGGTTCGTGTCTCTAAGCTGAATCTACGAACTGCGGTCGAGCCAATGCGACAGCCTGCAACTGCAACTCCTGCACTGATAAAGATAGAACACCAAAAAACTACGTTGTCTTCAGATATACAAACACTTTTATATTTTAAGATTTAATAGTTTTAATATTGGAGCGCTGTTTTTAATTACAAGATTGTTGACACCCTAGTGATTATGCAAAGATCCGCTAAAACGTCGAACACTATTGACAACAAGACGCTTGCCCCCGCCTCTACGTTAATTTCAATTACTGTCTATGGCGATTTCTCGCGGCCGTGATGGCATAGGTGTTAGGCTCGTGATTCTTGGCTGAATCTACGAACTACGTTCGAGCCTATACGACAGACTGCAACCGCTACTCATACACTGATGAGGTTAGAACACCCGAAACGACATCGTCTGTAGGTATAAATACATTTAATATTGAACAAATATATATATATATATATATATATATATATATATATATATATATATATATATATATATATTTGTTCAATAGTAAATGTTTTTTTCTTTTTCTTTTTCATTTTATATATTTATTTGATATAATTATTGATATTCTATGTTGATAATTTATATAAAATATAGAAAATAAATAATTAAAAGATATATTAAATATATATTCTTTTCACATTAATATTTTATATATACACACACACACACACACACACATATATATATATATATATATATATATATATATATATATATATATATATATCTATGAAAACGTTGTTAAAAATGACATAATTATTTATTTGTTAATTTTTTTCTGATAGTCTTTTTGTATTAAAATACATTTAAACAAATATAATGTTCGTGAAACCCCTGAAAGGTTTCACGAACGTTTTCGATTCTTCGTCGAATAATCCTTAGGATTAAAAAGCAAATGGACAAAAAAGCTGGAGAAAGAAGATAATTTTAAAAAGACGGTGGGGAAACGCGCATAGAACGTTTTCCGCATTTTCCCAGGAAGTCGTTGGTGATTTAAAATCTAGCAACACTGGACGGCATCACAGAACAAAATCGCATTACGTTAAGCATTTTAAAATGTTCCCACTGGTTTCATATTTGACACCTGAGGATGATTCGACGAACAATCGAAAACGTTCGTAAACCTGTGAAGGAGAAGATAGTAAATCTTCGGCCACACCGACAGGTTTTCACCATCAAAAATTTTAAAAATTAAAAATACAATGTATATTTACCATGAGTATGGTATTTTAAACTGAAAATTCGGATTGATAAAATATTTTAAAAAATAAAGTAAATTTTGATTTATTGATATAAATTCACGCGTCTGTTTACTGATTTCTCAAAAATGTTCAAATATATATATATATATATATATATATATACATGTGTGTGTGTCTCTTTTCACTAAGAACCGATAATAAATCGTTTTGTATGATAATATATGTTCAAACGTGCATATAACATTTGAAATGTATGTAATCGACTTGTTCCTCTCGTACAATATTTCTTTGTTGTTCTCCCTCTTTGTTAACTTTTTCTTCGGAGAGGCTATTTCGTCACCTTCCCCAATTCTTACTACTCAGACATCAATCTAAATTTTAATTGCTAGGTTTCTTCGTAAATCTTTTTGACACAACATATTTATTTGTGAATCTAATGTCAGCCACTGTTCATCCGTGCGGCAGAGTTTTACCGCTGCGTGCAATTAACTCCCCTTGTAGCTCGTTAATAACAGTGATGGCTGCTAAGCCTCTCTGAAGCGGCCATCATTGTTTTCGAGCGGGGCGATATCACGCTGGTCAATTACTTGAGTCGACAAATCAGCAGAATCCGTCAACTTGACGACTATCATATATGGTAACCCACTGTCTTGCTTTCCGTTTATATTTTGTCATACAAATTGCTGCCACTGAATTTCTAGTTCGATCCATTTACTAGGATATTCAGTCAATTCCTTTTTGTTAAATTTCCGGAAAGTTTTTTTTTTTAATCTCAAGTACCTCTAACTTGCCGTAATAGAGTACACAACCGACTTCACTACCTAGTGGTGAATGATCTGCTCTACACTGCAGCCTCTTACACACGGTGGAGGTGTTGCTGGCCCCTTTCTACTGCATCTTTATTTTAACGGAAGGCACTCGACTGATCTCCTATCCCTGATCATCTCCCTGGAAAACATTCACATCTAGAAGTCTCTCTTTCTGTACAACCCCCCCCCAAAAAAAAAACGCAGCTACAATAAACAAAATTTATCTTTAAGAACATGCCTTCTGTGGAGCAACATTGTGCGAGACTGCTTCCCAACCGACTACAACATGACCGTCTTCAAGTCTAATGTAAACAAATACTTGTCGACCCGTCCTTTTCGAAAATCAATTCATCTAAGGTAATATTTTGCCAATTCTACTAGCTGTCACCTATCCTCTCGTGGCGACTATTATCATCAAACTGACAATCTTTTCAACTATTATCATCCCTTAGCATATATAAAAGGGAACACATTTTAAAACAAATCGTTTCTGAATGTGAGGCTCTGATCGCTTGCCCGTTAGTCGGTCGTCTGTCATAATTCAGTTTTGAAAGCGGGGTTTCGCGAGATACAATGGACACCCTCTGTTAGAGTAACTGCACGGCTTGCGAACCTTTCACACATCATCTCCTGAACGCGTATTACTTCATTCAAGAAACAAGAACTACTCCAGGACGACTGAAATACATTTTGTCTAGGTGCAAAGTTTAGTATATGTACTGCTACTACAGTTACTTTTTTCTGTCCTCTACCAAGATCAATATTTAGACTCAGACTATTGTTGTCCAAATTAAGAGTGGCCCGTTTTGAGGATATGGATTTTCTCCACATTAAAACACAACCTTGTGTTTAACCCTGTTTTGTTGGAAAACAAGTAAATAGGAACTGGAATCAATGCCTGGATAATCAGAGAACAACTGGAGTTATTTAAGAGTGTATTTTCCCTAGACCAATTGCATACATGAAGCTCAAAAGTATATGCTCCCCTACTATTCAATTAATAGCTATATAATGTATACATTAATTTTTAATTTTCCCCGAAATCAACATACATAAAATCTATTTATCAAAGCTATCAACATGTATACACAGCATTAAACTGCTTTAAATGGTCAGAAATTACACTCACATTAAAGATATATTTTTATATTACCGTTCTAGAAATCATCAAGACTTGTTAACAGTAACCAGTGTTAAATATTCATTAAAAGGCTATGTTAATATTTTCCAAATAAAAACATTTGAGGCAATTCAACAACGGTCTAAATTTCATTAAAATCATTTTTTTAATTTTTAGGTTATAACCGCCATCACGCAACCATTTATAAAATAAAACCAGAAAAATAAATCCTCTGTACAATAAGTAGAGTAAGTGGAAGGTATTTACTAAATTTCACATCAATATGCGTAATAGTATAAATGTGGTTAGCAAACATAAATAAACTGTACAATAGATGGAAGTCATATATATATATATATATATATATATATATATATATATGTATATTATTATTATTATTATTATTATTAATTAGCCTCAAATATATTGATAGAAGTAACTTAAACCCAATATTTTTTTAAAAAGTGCTCGATGCAAATTAGAGCTATATAAATGAACTCATATAAAGATTAGACACAACCACACGAATTCTAATATTATATATTTGCGTAACCTGTTCTGATGTTTATATAAAAGTATTTATATATTTATATGTATGTGTATACACTTACTTATATATATATATATATATATATATATATATATATATATATATATATATATATGTTATATTATAGATGTGGCACGATATTTTTATATACGATTAATCAGCTAGTGTGAATTATGGTTGGGGTTAAATGAAGACAATTAGTGCGGGTCAAGCTTACATGCACCGAAGAGGACCATTATGAGTCAATCGTGTTTTGGAAAGACCATAACAAAGTTACAAATTCGACGCCGACACAGGAAATCTCGGGTCAGAAAAGGTCAGATGTGGCTCGATTGTGAATGTCGTATCTGATTGGCCGACCCGAGAAAGTTGCGATTATGCCATTTGTTTTTAATCATAAACGATGGTTTTTGAAAGAGTTCGGGTTTTGGAAGCGAGCTGGACGGGCGACCTCTATATAAGTCTTAACATGAGGAGAGAACGCTTTTGGAAGAGATAGCGTTAATATCAAAGATGTAGTCGCTCGTCGTGATGGCTGGATCTCAAAGAGATCCAGCAGAAATCCCCGTGCATCGTCGCATCCCACAGCGAGAAGTGTAACTGAGAATCGAGCGAACGAATGGTTAAACCCTCCAAAAACAAGACGCAGAATAAAAGAATCGAATCTTTCTCTGGAGTAAAATTGTCTCCGAGTTTGTCTCCTGCCTGTCTGTGAAGTTTATCCACGGATCAAAGGCCACCAGCATAGATCACAAGCAGAGACACAACGAAACCTCCGGCATCGACGACAAAAGAAAAAAATGTAAGGTAACGTTTTGTGCATAACATTTTTGGGTCCTAATCCGTTTTACTGAAAGAGTTTAAAACAGAAAGAAAAAATGCACCATGCTAAATTTTATGTTAAAAGAACTATGTTTAAGGTGAAAATATTTAATTTGAAGTTAATTTGAGAGACTGAAAAGATAAACTGTGAAAATGTTTTAACAAGAAAAGTGTGTTAAAAAGAAATGTGCTTAACGAACTGTGTTTTAAGGGGAAAATGTTTAAAAAGAAAAATGCTTACTGTGAAAAAAAGAGAACAATGTTTTATAAGTAAACTGTGTTTAATGAGAAAATGTTTAGAAAGAAAATATGTTTTAACGAAACAAACCCTTAAAATAATATGGTTGAAAAGAGATATTTAAAGAAAGCAGTGTTTAATAAGTAAAACGTTTTTACGAAGTAATGTTTAAAAGGACTGAGAGTTTAAAAGCTTTATGCCTTACAAATGAGTGTTAAAAAAAGGTTGAGCACGCTTCTAAACTTTCGTATGGTTTTCGTATTGTTAGAAGCGTAAGAGACTTTAATTTTCAAATGATATGTTAAAAATCTCATTTTGTTCCCTTGTTTAAAAGATATTGAGAACGTTGGATCGATTTTGTGGGACAGGCCTTAGTCGGCGCTTCTGTTAGATTTCGTATGATTTAGTATTTGTTGCGGGAAGCGTCGGCCACTTCCTGTCGTCGATTCGAACGTGTTATGTGACAAATGCATATTTGGTGCCGTAATGCAACATATATACATATATACGTGTATATATAAATATATATGTATATATATATACGTACATATATATATATGTACATATATATATACATATACATAACTATATATATATATATAAACACATAAATATATATATATATATATATATATATATATATATATATATATATATATATATATATATATATATATAAAGTCAGCTCAACATGATTCCATGGGTGTCAAGCGAGGTTTTGTCCACCAAAAAACAAAACGAATGTTTTCGTTATTGAGGGACTGCACGTGGCTTTAAACTGCTGGTATCCCGTGGAATTGATATAATCTTCTGTAACACCATTAATAAATGAATATATATATATATATAGATAAATATATATATATTTACATATATATATAATATATATATATATATATACATATCGATATATATATATTTATATATATATATATATATATGTATATAATTGTCCAATGACAGCTTAATATTATGTATTAAATAATGATATGTATTATTTATGTTCCTATAAAGGAAGTAAAATAATAACATTTATTTCTATTTCCGAATATATAATATGAATATAAATGTTAAATTCTCTTTAATGTTGTATCAGATAGTCCCAAAAATATTCTTGTAAAATTTATCCTTTTAACATTATATCTAAATTTACTCCGATCATTGTTAAATATATCTTAGTCTAGTGATATCTTTAATTTGTTCATAAATAGATTAATCTATTAGATACATATACTTGCGTGGTAAATTTTGTCTTGTTTTTAATTTCGCCTGCCAATAACCGATCTATAAAATACAATTATTATCTTTTCATTGCTTCGTTAATTCTATTTTCCGTAATCTGTTTCGGCTTTAGGTGGATACGAGAAAGCTTGCATCAATTGTCTTTTTCCGAGAAAAATGCCAATTTAATATCTATTCAGCTATACTTTTCTCTCATACGTCTCGATTGTGTAATTTGACCTATGAATTCATTCATTATTTTGATCCTCTACTCAATGACTTTCATGTGTGTATCACGTTTCCAAAGGTCAATCTTGTATATTTTTTGCTTAAGATTATTGCACTACTAACTTATAAAAATTGAAACGTTCTTCGTCTATTTTATTAAATGTTTGTACATGGAAACGTTGTCAGGTAAATACGCATCCAGTTTCAAAAATCCTCTTTAGACTTACGTGAGATTCGTACTCGGATATTGAAACCGTAAAAACTAATTTCTTAGTAAGGTCTACTCTGCCTATTCATTTTTCCTCAACGGCTCACGTTTTTCTTTTTGCGACATCATTTTATGATAGCAAATGGATTTCTACATAATATTTCAGGGGATTATGAATATCATATTAGAAAGAGAACGGATACTCTATCTAAAAGGTTATGGTATATGTAATGTTAACTATATTTATACAGTTAAACAGTGAGTAATAGTCCCTTGTTTTTCTAAATATATACAAAAACGTTTAAATTGAATAGGACGCCCGAGAAAACACTTGAGTTAAAATCGGTTAAATATACTTTTTTAATTTTGTTATTGAGTGAGTAAAAATAATATAAAATGACCTTGTGTCTACCATTGCCCTTTTCTGTAGGCAAGTATTATTAATTATTATGTTATTTATGGTTTTATTTGTCTTTATGTAAGCAGTTAAACGTACGAATGCACATTATCGCAAAGACAAGAGATGCTTATTGACCTTAGTCTTGAAGAGAACAACACTATAGGTAGAAGAAACACAATCAGCAAGAACAGAAGTCAACACACCTACAGTTCTGTGAATGAAACAACTGGAATTGGAAGCTGTATCATATCGAGGTATCAAAAAAGCGAATTTGTTAAAACCACTAAATTAACGAATTAAACGAGCTGGAATACCGGAAACAGGAAATATATAAGACAATTCCATGACATAATAGTATATATACCATGACTGAAACAAGCGATATCTGGGCACAGAGAAACAATAATCATAGATACGCTTCTGAAACTTAACAAAATCATAGAAACGCTTCTGACCATTATCAAAAATTATCAAATGAGATAGAGCGTCACCAGCGTTAATGTGACATCTTCCTACTTAATTCCAGTGTTTTCATCGACTTCCCCGATTGTTATCAAATCAGGTACTCACAGTAGGGGTCACGTAATTTTAGTATACATCTATAGTGGAATTGATGCTACGGGAATCATAAGATTCAAAGACGAGGCTGTGTGTTTTCAATCTGCATCAGTATCTAATTCACCACCATAATTACCAAATCAAAGTTTAATACGAAGTAATAATAGAATGACATTAAGATGTAAAATATAATTTGAAAAGTTAAATTATTAAAACGTAATATGTCGAAATTAAAGTCATGAGTGCATTTATTGTTATACATCACTCGAACTAATAATGCAGTCGTTAGAAATTATTGATAAAAAGCATCGTTATTCTGCGCAGTGGTAATCTCTTTTTTGTAAGTTGAACTGTTTCCTTGATAGGACACTAGCTTTTTCTCGAGTTTAACCTCAAGGTAGGTTACTGCCATTTTACAAATCTGCGTTTTTTTTGCCTTACGGCAATTCTCAAATCGTCACCTAAAGTTGTTCTAAGTTTTCATAATGTCTGCGGTTCGACATGAACTGGTGTTTTAACGTGACTTAAACAGAAGTAAGTAATGGAAAATAACAAAATAATAATAAAAAGAAATTCGACGAGACACCATAAAATAAAAAAGAGGAATAACAGTTAACTAATGCGTATTTAAACTTTTCGAGATGGCGATATGTGTGAATTCGATTTCTCGATGTGACTGTGAGTTTAATGCGAAAGGACAGATCATGGAGATCAAGCCAGTTCCTGTCTGGAAAACTTGCAAAGAATGTGGATTTCATGATAATCATAGAATAGAAAACAAAATGTAAAAAAATGTAAACTTATTTTTATTTGACAATTTGATTTTCTCGCTTAAAACTCATGCATCTAATAATTTAATAAATCCGACACATTTTTTGCTCAAATACGGACTTGCGACTTGCATTTTTCAGATTTCGAAGCGTATATGACTAAAAACTAATGCATCTTTAAGAAACAAAACCTGAACTAAAATTCAATTGTAAAATATACTTTTGACGTCAACGTTTGACTACGTGGTCATTGTCATACTGAAACCCCCTCAGCTTCTTTCTATGAAATTTAATTAAATAGACAAAAATAAATATTACATATTTGAGCATTACTAGACTTTGCAAGCGATGTAGCTAAAATAAATGTACCCTACACAACATTTGAACCTGCTGATTCGGGTAGCAGTAAGATAAGTTGTGACTGCAAAGAGATTATCTAGACCGACGCCGTATATGAAATTAACAACTAAAATAAAAACTGATGAGCTGCATAAATGTACAAAAAAACGTAATCGAATACACAGCACCGTAGGTGTCGATATACAGTGTGGTTTAAGTAAAATAAAACAATTATTGTGTCATACATATTCAATTAAATCGTTATGTTTCTCTTTACCCGCTCTCCCTCTCTCTTTTTATATATATATATATATATATATATATATATATATATATATATATATATAAATATATATATATCAATACACCCACATATATATATATATATGAAAGATTTCTCCTAAGTAGGTAAGATACCAAAATATTTTGCAAATCTATACCATATTTCTAAGGTTATAGACATCTATGCATTTGTTAGCCACTTTCACTGTTTCTCGCTTTATTGCAAGTTTGTAAAAATGCCCCCAAATCGACGTTTGACTGCTACTGAAAAGCAAAGGGTTGTAGCTGGCCTTGCAGAAGGACTGCCACGTCTGGATTTAGCCCAGGAACTGAGAAGGGATGAGAGAACCTTGGTTTCTATTGTGGAGAAGCCCAAGACTGCAGCAAGGAAAGATAAGGGTACAAGAAGAAGAATTTCCCCTCGCGATATGCGAAAAATACGCAGACAGATCATTAGGGAACCGAATGGCACTAGCACCTCCAATGTTTGCAAAGCTGGCGTTGTTCCGATGTCCAGGAAGACCAGATAGAGTGTCTTGAATGAAATGGCTAGGAACGTGAAGCCCATTTCAAGGCCCCACTTGAACAAAACTCATAGGGGAAAACGCATTGCGTGGACAGAAAAATATATGGAAACGGACTTCCAACAGGTTCTATTCACATATGAAGCTAGAGCCATACTTGATGGTCCGGATGGATAGGCTAAAGTTTGGAGTCCTATCGGAGCTGCTATCTCACATCGCGTTCGTCGCCAACAAGGTGGCGGGGGAGTTATGTTTTGGGTATCATATGTGATAAATTAATTGGAGCTTTCCGAGTGCCAGAGGGTGTGAAACTCACAAGCAAAGAATACATATCGTTCTAAGATGAGCATTTGTCACCTTGGCTGTACGATTTGCCTTTACTTCGTCTACGTAAACTGATTTTTATGTACGACAATGCTCCATCTTATGCAGCAAAGCCTACGACTACCTTCCTCGCATCTCTGGGTATCAAGGGAGAGAGTCTCATGACTTGGCCGCCTTGTTCACCAGACTTAAACCCGATTTAGCAGCTCTGTTCAATTTTAAAGAGGAAGGTTTATGAAGGAGGACAACCATTTACATGAAATGATGCCGTCTGGAATAAGATTGTTGATGTTGCTAGTAGCATAATACCTTCCCAAATCAACAGATTGACTTCATCTGTTGATGAGAGACTGCAGAAAGTAATTTCAAGAAATGGGAGATTTGTTGATAAATGATTCAATTTTGTGGTGCATACCTGGTGATTTCTTCCTTACATTTCATTCATATTGTTACTTATGATTTAAATGATTAAAATAATCAACCCTGCTAAGTCAATTTTTATCACCTATGGACTGTATTTTAACACACCTGCTATAAAGCGAGAAACAGTAAAAATAGCTAACAAATACATAGATGTCTATAACTTTAGAAATATCGTATAGATTTTCAAAATATTTTGGTATCTAACCTACTTTGTAGCACTCTTTCAGTATGCAGCATGTCAAACTTGTGCGATACATATCATTGAAGTTATTAACAATATTATGATCTGCAATAAAGCGAGAAAGATAGTTTATATATTAATCCACACATACACACACACACACATATATATATATATATATATATATATATATATATATATATATTAATACATGCATAAATATATATATATATATATATATATATATATATATATATATATCATATACAGCTATCTTGCTGGATAAATCGCAATCTGTCATGTATATTCATACTTGAGTTTAACTTGCCTATTTTTCGTTTCTTCCTTCAATTATGCTATATGCACCAATATATATTTATTTCGCATCAGTTTATGTCTGAAGATATTTATTACAGCGAACAAAAGCTTTTGAGTTACAACCTTTTGTCTTACTTTTAAAAGTGTACTACTTTATTAAAGGGAATTAATCATATCACGAGTTTTTTCTAATGACATCGGCATTTACACATATATATATATATATATATATGGATAGATAGATACATACATAGATAGATAGATAGATAGATAGATAGATAGATAGATAGATAGATAGATAGATAGATAGATAGATTTAATATACAAAGTTAAGACGGGTTTTCTCCTATACTGTCATTAGGAATAGGAAAATAACCACGTGTATCACAAGCTACTAACCTAACCACTATATGACGCGTATTCACTGAGGCGTATTTTTTTAAATTTGTTAATAATTTTCACCAGCTAACACTAAATATTACTTTTGGTCCACCATCTTTGACTCTGCTCAAAACATACTCAATACTTCCCGCCCTAACACTTCAGTACTGACTATCCCTTATAGACACCGGGAATTCATAAACAATATCTTCTAAAAAATGTCCGTTATTATTTCTTATTTGTCTGCTATTAATTTACTACAGAATACAAACTGTTTACACACACATTTGATCGACGCTCCCACAAATTCCGCTGAATTCTGGGAATATCGAATCACGTTATTTCTACCTATTACGTATGCAATTATAGTAATTCTGGTTTTTAGAGAATTAAATTAACGAACATAGTTCTCTGCAGTATTTCATCTTCATACACGACGGCTACAAGTTCTTCAATGACTCGAATTCCTGATTAAGTCATTATACGTCAAGATACTCGACAGATGTGCAAAGTGTATAGTTTCTAATTCCTCCACGTTTCACATGCATAATATCTAAAAATTTAAAAAGAATCATCGATTTTATAGTATGGCGATTGCCCAAAACGTGTGACTGACGGACTCTACATTCGGTCGCCTTATTGCGGATCGTTCGATTACACGCATGCCAGTAACTAATTAGATATATCAAGGCAATTACGAAGGGAAGACAAGCTTATATATATATATATATATATATATATATATATATATATATATATATATATATATATATATATATATATAAGAGATTACACGCATGCCAGCAACTGACTACATATATTTATATATATATATATATATATATATATATATATATATATATATATATATATATATTAGAGCAATTACGAAAAGAAGACGAGTTTTATCTTTCATGGTTTGGAACCGTAAAAGCGAAGTTCGCCCCCCAAAATAACTCAGCAGTGAAACATTCCTATATTGCATCGAACGTGCGTGTTGTGTTCTGTACAAACCACTTGATGGCCTCCTCTCAAAAAGAAGTACTACCACTACCACAAAAATAATTTGAGTTATCATTTTCAATGTAGTTGCAGTGCCAACTACGTGGGCAGAACGACCTTAAGATTAGATAACAGAGTACAGCAACACACCCCTAGAAAAATCAGGAAATTGACTCTTCCGACCAACGAAGGTCCTAAGCAACACATACAGGTCTTCTATAACCGACGATTTATTTAAAAGCAACAAACTTCAGCACTAATTCATTTACCATCTTGAGTGATTCTTACTGAATTTTCCATCTTAACATCTTGGAGACTCTTAAAATTAAGTAGTGTCTATTGGGGTTGCGTGTGATTAGTCTCACAGAGATAACACGCCGTCTTTTTGGTTTTAAATATATAAATCCCGTTGTTTTTTTACATTCTTACCTTTTACAATTCCACGATACAGTTCTCGTAAAGTGTGGGCGATCCAGTCGATTGCCACTTTTTTTTCATCTCGTATCTTTAAATCATGAAAGATAAAACTCGTTTTTTCCTTATAATTGCTCTAATAAAATGTTGTACCCCAAAGAAAATCATAATATATATATATATATATATATATATATATATATATATATATATATATATATATATATATATATATAGAGAGAGAGAGAGAGAGAGAGAGAGATAGAGATAGAGATAGATAGATAGATAGATAGATAGATAGATGTGGCATCGATAGCAAACAAATTTCCCGCCTGGATAACTTTTTCGTTTTTGGAATACCATTCACCATCTGGATTGTTTTTAATCAACCTCTTTGATATCTTTCTTGAAGCTGTTCTAAACTTTATGACTTGGATGAACTGTATAAGTTAAGCAAAAAGTATATTTCGGGCCGATATATTTGATGTTTTATATAATTTGATGTATTTTTATGTAAACATTTTTAATATGTTTTCAAAGTTTAATTTTATTACCTGCAGTAATGTTATTGCGGTAATGCTCCTCTGAGGAGAAGATTTTCTTTGAAAACTCATGAGTTAAGGACTTTAAAGGACTTTGCTTGAACATTGAATGCACATAAAATTTGAGTCGCAGCTTATTTTATTCTTTCACTTCATCTAGTGCTATATATATATATATATATATATATATATATATATATATATATATATATATATATATATATACGTCATAGTTGTCTTGCATTACTTCTCAAGAAAGACAAACATACATGTACTGCCGTGAACCATATATATATATATATATATATATATATATATATATATATATATATATATGTATATATATATATATATATATATATATATATATATATATATATATATATATATCCGGTCTTTATGCTAGTGTATATTAAACACAAAGTTACTTGATTAAAAGAAGAATAAAATATTTCTCGTACCTTCTCCTCACATCAACTAGTTAATAGCAATGATATAACATGCTAATACAAAATACACTTTAGCACAGGTGGATACATAGCTCGTTTTGTCTCGTCAGCACTCACACACGGATCAGACCACCTCGGGCGATAAGCAATAACCCTCTCTCCAGTATAAAGGTACAGAAGAAATCCAATACCCCCTTCGCCGACCATAAAAAATATAAATGCTTAGAAAGACTCCCCGACCAGAGCAGTTACTACATTTTTATCATAGATCGAAGGTCTTATAATATGTATCCAGTTAGAAAATTTGTAAGAAGCAACTCTTCCTAATCCGACTAATCGCTCTGTCTTTTATTCACACCACACAAGAGATAATTCCACTGAAGCTTAAGTGATGATGTTGATAGGGACCAGATTTAAAAGAGCAACCTGGGTAGGAAAATTAGCAAGACGATTTTTTCGCACATTACATTTAAATTTCTGCATGATGGTACGTACGGGATAACATAGAGCTAAAAGGGGATTCTAAAGGAAAACTGTCTGGGAAATTAATCTATTAGAGTAGAAAATGTTCCAGAATCTGAGGACTTTTACAGTGAAAGTGATAGACTTTTACTTCGAGTCGGATTGGTTGGAGTTCAAGTTAATAGAAACCCATCTGTGAGAATACTCCTACAACAAGCACAAGGATGCAACGCTACGGCGTAACATTATCATAATTATTCTCATAACCGTCTAAAAGAATCAATATAGTATCAAACAAATGGCTTTCCGAAGCTTTCTTATACGAGTACTCTTATATAACTTTCTTATTTTTTTTATTCTGCTAGTGGGAACATTTCTGGGGACCTGCGTAGTCGTTAGAAGGGTAATTATTTTAATGTGTCAACAAAAGTGGGACGGTGGCACAAGATTATAGACAGGTGGAGTCAAATATAATATTGACAAAGGAAACAAACCTAATATTTAATGTGAAGAGATATGAAAATATGTTCAGTTCATTCTTAGAACACTTCTGAATACGCGACAATTTTTGTTTTCGCCTTTCTTCCATTGTTATTTCTCACACCTATCTTCCCCCCCCCCCTCCAATTAAATATTTTTTCTGCAATCTCAATTCCTTTGCTTCGTCTTAATAGAAATAGTAACAGCAGTTACGTATCTTCGCTGTTCTCGCTATTTCTTTCCGATTTCATTTTATAACCATATTTTCTGATATCAATTACATTATTTTTCTACACTCCCGGGCACACACCCACACACAAACAAACACAACCACATAGAAACATACACATACACAAATAAATATTGTACATTTTACAACCACGACCATATATCCCCTACCAACCCCAATATATCCTACACTCACACTGTCCTTAACCCTATATATCAAAAATATAACATAAATCATTACATACCCAACCACATTTTATAATATATAACGTGATAAATACACAACTACCAAACCCCATTTAATTAAAGGATTACGGATGTCTTAGAATTTACCCCCATATATTAGACCCATAAACATCATTAGATAACTCTAATAGAATAAACTAACTCCAAAAACCCAGTACAGATGACTATTGCAATGATAGATAATACATTAGATATTCCTTAGATAACCCCGTTCACTACAAAATATATACGTTCATTCAACCACAAGCCACCACATAGAAATTAACCAACGCAGATATAGACCCCATAAATATACCTTTAATACTATAAATAAATAAATATATGAAAATATAACTAAATAGAATATCGTGAATAATAAAATATAATAAAACACTTAAAAAGATAGTAAACTATAAATAAATATACAAACAAAATAAATGAAACTGAATACATCCAACGAATACCCTAAACCATGAACTACGTCACAAAGTAACTCTTAAAAATAAACTCACCTTTCAAAAAGTCAAAAACTATGATTAATAATTAATTTATTTAAATAAAACTAAATTTCGATTAATATCTCAGTTTTTAACATCGTTTTTAAAACATCGACACGCCAGTGTCGCAGATTTGGTACATGTTTTATATGAATCAAAAGAATCATATATATGAAAGCTATATTTGATATTCAGCCCGGTGTAAATTCTTTGTATTCTAATCCTGTGGATGTTTACTTAACCTGGATTAATATATATATATATATATATATATATATATATATATATATATATATATATATATATATATATATATATATATATATATGTAGATAGATAGATAAATAGATATAGATATAGATATAGATACATATATTTATATATATATATATATATATATATACATGGATTACTATATATATATATATATATATATATATATAGATAGATAGATAGATAGATTGATATAGATACATATATATATATATATATATATATATATATATATATATATATATATATTTGTGTGTGTGTGTGTGTGTGCATTGTGTATATTTAGACATCATTCTTTCATTCATGCGAACATTATTAAAAACAACAACACTTTTCTGGCTTGTTTGGCATTTTAACATCCTTTTTCAATTTCTCTAATGATAATTTTTCACGTTAACATCAACCAAATTGCTGACAGATTCATATGTGTTAGAAAGGTATTCGATTCCTTCTCGAATCATCGTCAGTTGTTGATGGCAAAATAAACTTAAAAGCCGGAGAAAGGATAGAATTTTAAAAATACATCGGTGAAACGTGCACTTAAACGAACGCAGGTATTGTTCAAAGAAGATATATGAATAAAATATTTTCAGAATGTATTCACGTATTTATATTTTTAAAGTAACGGTTGATTTATTTGGTGTAGTCGAATAATTATGGAGAAGGAAAAATGGGGAAGTAGACAATAATTAATTTAATAAAATGTATTTTTTTTTAAATTTGAATTAACCGACGCCGGGAGGGCGTCACTTAAGTAAATTAAACAACGTTAATCAATTTACAATGGGTTTCCTAGTGTCATATCCAATCTATTAATAATGGAAATCATGTATATGTCTGTCTGTCTGTCTGTCTGAAGCTGAAACTATTATATTTGTTTTGATCGCTCTCTTTTTATATCTATTGATCAGTTCCTATATACACCTATTCCAAAACATCCATAAACATCAGGCGTCTTTCAAATTTACATACTTAATTTGTTTTAAAGCTTCTAATAAATTAATATTCGCAAATATACACCCATAATTGTATGTTTTTTTCAGATACCCATATGTATTTAAAATATTTTCCTCGATAATAGTAATCTTAAGACAAATTATAAATAGAATTAATTAAACACATTGGTTTTATCTATATAATTTAGTTACGTAATGAAATTAGATTGTAATGGAATATGATGGAATAGCCGGCGTCCATTCCAACATTTGGTTACCCGCCCTCTGATTATTAATTATAACGCTCTATTTCGAACGCACATACAGTTCTATTTCAAGAAAGAGGGAGAGAGAGTAAGATATAGAAAGAGAGAGAGAAAAAGAGAGAGAAAGAGAGAGAGAGAAAGCAGAGAAAAAAGAGAGAGAAAAAAAGATGGCCACAATATAGGGGCGCATTATTTGATTAATAACATGTAAACAACACGTTATTTGAGATTTATCGTACAAGTCGCTAAACAATGATATATTTACTTTGATATTTTTATTAAGACGTTTTTTATTTTGTTTTTTATATCTAATAAGAAATTATGTTTAAAAGCACAAATTTATTGAATCAAATTGTTTAATTAAAAAACAAATTGATTAAAAAATTGCTATTTTTTTGTAAAAAATAACACAATTTTCTGAGCAATAAAATAAAAGAATTTAGAATCGTGTTCATTATATTTAATTGTTTAAATTTTTTAGTTTATTTTAAGGACACCTTTTTTTCGATTTGAAAACTACAAATATTATCATCTTTTTACAACCTTAAGTGAGTTTAGGCTTTTTTGTTTACATTTTACGCCGTAAAGGTTATTCCGTGTTTTATTTACAAAAAAAATTGGGCGAGTTTCTTTCTTTCTTTTTCTACAAAGCAAACAAACTAACACATTTTACTGAGAAATTACATAAAACAACTAGCAAAAATATGCAACTAAAGGATGCATAATTTTTGGTTGTTGTGTCTTTATGTATAGAGCTTCAAATATTTGTTATTGTTTAAATGTATTTTCTGGTGTTGTTTACTAAAATTTGTCTTAATTCAGACGATGGCAAGTGATGTATTTGTAGGTGCTTCTAATGTGAACTATACTTCACGAGGTGCATAGAAAGCCGGTGGGATGAGGTAGCTTTTGTAAAACCAATGTAGCTATAATTATTTTGGGAGTTATATTATCAAAAAGGGCATTTACATTTATAGACTACATTGCTTTTGACACGAACAAATCAGTAAAAGAATTGAAAAGATGAAAAAGGTATAACCAGACAAAATAGATGTGTTTGTTTTTTAATAATCTCTCTCTATCTCTCTCTCTCTCTCTCTCTCTCTCTCTCTCTATATATATATATATATATATATATATATATATATATTTATATATATATATATATATATATATATATATAATGTAAATAATTCTTCTCTACACTGAAGATTCAAGTAGGATGAAACGTAATTAGATAAAAACACATTTTTATCATTTATTATTTGTCGCCCTAAAATCTAGGCTGGGCTCTGTAACGTATGTATTAACACAGCCGTTATCGTGGCTACGTAGCAATGTTCCTTTCAAAAGTCCACCTCTCTACGACAGCTGCCTTTGAATAGGATTACTGTCTCGCCGATTTACCTAGTTGTTGACAACGGCTGTCCGGTGTTAATAGTTATCCTCTACACTGACGATTCTCGTAAGGATGAACAATGAAGTATATATATGCAAACAAATATATATATATATATATATATATATATATATATATATATATATATCAAATAGAGCTTTTATATGTGATTATTTTTCTTTACACAGACATCTACAACATCTGCGACACTGGCATGTCGATGTTATCGATCAACAGTTATTATAAACTGAGATCTCATCAGGCAGATTTAGAATCTGATCTTAACCTTAGATCATATTTGATTTTTTCCAAATATGATCTAAGGTTAAGATCGGATTCTAACTCTGTCTGATGAGATCTTAGTTTATAATAAATGTTGATCGATAATATAGACATGCCAGTGTCTCAGATGTTGTACATGTCTGTGTAAATACAAATAATCATATTTATATATATATATATATATATATATATATATAGCCGGTCTCACAATTCAACATCCGGAAGTTCGTCATAATTTTCTTCCATTACTTCTCAAGAACAACAGACATGTACTGCCGTGAGCCATATATATATATATATATATATATATATATATATATATATATATATATATATATATATATATATATTGTTGATGGGCATTTTGAAATGTATTGTCCATAATTAATTGTTCTGAGTCGAGCTGCAAAAATGCTATTCATTCCTTGTTAGATATCATCGCTATTATGAAAATTCGACTAATTTGTGTTTTCTTTAAAAAGTCTGAGAAAAGCTGCCGAAATGATGTTAATTCGATAATGGCATTCTCTCAATTATCCATAATTGAGACCGTTCTTTTTGAAGAAAGCATTTTTTTCTGCGTCGAATGTCAAACGGCCAATTTTAACAAATTAATCTTAATAGCAATTCTTGGATGCACAATCATAGCTTATGAATATTTATCAAAACGCGAATTGTTACTCTTGGACTGTTTATAAATTATTTGCAACTTGTAAATGCGAACTTGTGATAAACTACATCGATAATCTGTAAGGAGATTTCTTTATTTTTCTCGCTCGTGGGAATTTGAATATTACTAGCAACTACGTAAAGTACTTTTTGCTGTAAAAATAAGATTTAGCTTAAACTCTATAGAAGTTGTTAGCTTGATACAAGAAGCTAAATTATGTTCCCATAATATATTGAAAACTAGCGGGGCTATCCGGCGTTGCTCGGGTTCATAAACACATATAATTGAAGAAAAATCGCGTGTGTAACATCTTTATATTCAAACTTCTATTTCTCTCCCTCTCTCTACAGCCGTCTATTTATCTTTCTACCTTTCTCTTCCCTGGTCGCCCCATTTCACCGCTACTTTCTAATTTTGCCTTTTGAGAAAGCTGTTTTTTCCCCACCATTCATCATACGTTGCCCAGGGCAATAGTATGACATATTTCTATAAAAAGTACCACCTCTGTCTGCGCCTTTTATATAAGTACTTATCCCTGCCCTTGTGTTCATACTATATACGTATCTATCGCCAGCCCGGTGCCCATACTATATACGTACCTATCGCCGTCCCAGTGCCGATACTATATAAGTACCTATCGCCGCCTGGGTGCAGATACTATATAAGTACCTATCGCCACCCCGTTCGAATGCTAAATACGTACCTATCCCCGCGCCGGTGCAAATGCTAAATACGTACCTATTCCCCCTCCTGTTCATCTGCACACTATTCCGAAAAGAAGCGTTAAAATATTATACAAATCCCTCACTCCAGTAGCTCTATCTAGGATATTGATCAGTTTTCTCCCGGACAACGCCGAGTATTTAGAAAATCCAGGAGGCATCCAGAGCACTACTTAAATCCCTCTTACTGATCCACCCTCCTGTTAATCTGCACAATATTCCGAAAAAGAAGCGTAAATGATGTCAATATATCATACAAATCTATCACTACAGCAGCTCTATCTAGGATATTGAGCACTTTTCTCCCGGACAACGCCGAGTATTTTGAAAATCAAGGAGGCATCCAGAGCACTACTAAAATCACTCTTTCCGGTTGCCAGGTGCGAATGTGATTGAGCAACCCCCTTTTTCACTACACACTCTTAACGTAGCCTTCCTATGACGTTATTGATGCATCCGGACAGAACTTATAGGATGGCCTGATACAACCGGACAGAATTTAGGGAAAGACCGGGTACATCCGGCAAGGGATTATGGGGTATGTTCAGTGAGTCAGCATTTTTATCAAGTTGTTAAATAAATACATTGGCTGATTTCCAAATTACTACTAAATAACATTGAACATCTTGAAAAAACCAGACCCGCTGCCAAAAACTGTCCCCGTTGACCCACAGCAACATTATTTTTTTCGTAATCTTTAGATATTATGATACCAGGTGTTGTTCGGTCCTAAAGATATCAACATTTTGACATGTCGCCGCGTAGTTTTTTAGGAGAAGCTTCACATACAGACATACATAAATACATACATACAGACAAGTGCCCTTTATATAAGAGAAGATAAGCGATTACATAAATACATTAGATAATTTCCAAATTGCTACTAATTAACATTGAAAAAAGTCTGAAAAATACGGAAAAAATGGGACCCTCTGGCGGAAACTGGTCCGGTTGACCCTCAGCAAGTGAATCGCTTTTGCGATTTTTAGATATTATGATCCCAGGATATGCCCTAAAGATGTCAACTGTGTGACATGTCGCCGCGTAGTCTTTGAGGAGAAGCTTCACATACAGACAAACAGACATACAGACAACTGCCCTTTATATAAGAGATTAGCTGCCTTTACCGGGCGTTGCCCGGGATTAAACAATGTACTAATATTAAATAAAGCCCTCCTCCCTGAAAAAGCAGATCGTGAGAGCCAAAACCGACAATCGGACCTTATGATATTAAGTCTAATTCGCTATCAAATGAGCTATATGCAGCTACTGGGTTATGCTAAACATTAATAAATGTAATATTCTGCTGCTGTTTATATTGCTTTGTCGGTTATTATTTAAATGTGTTAGCATTGTAGAATAATTCCGAGTTGGATACCATTTTATTTGACAGAAATTAGACGAAAAATACATTTTTTTCACCAGGCCAATTCATTTTTCCCCCCGAGCCAATTCCTTATACCCCTTGAACTAATTCATTTTTCCCACCGAGCCAATTCATTTTTCTCACCGAGCCAATGCATTTCTCACCCCGAACCAATTCATGTTTTCCACCGAGCCAATTCATTTTTCCAACCCAGCAAATTCATTTTCTCCCCCAAGCAAATTCATTTTTCACCCCGAGCCAATTCAGTTTTCCCACCGAGCCAATTCATTTTTCCAACCGAGCCAATTCATTTTCTCCCCCAAGCCAATTCATTTCCCCCCCCCCAAGCCAATTCATTTTCCCCACCGAGCCAATTTATTTTTCCCCCCGAGCCAATTAATTTTTCACCCCAAGCCAATTCATCCCCCCCCGAGCCAATTCATTTTCGCCCCCGAGCCAATTCATTTTTCCCACCGAGCCAATTCATTTTTCCCCCGAGCCAATTCATTTTCCCCACCGAGTCAATTCATTTTTCCCCCGAGCCAATTCATTTTCGCCCCCGAGCCAATTCATTTTTCACCCCGAGCCAATTCATTTTTCCCACCGAGCCAATTCATTTTCTTCCCCAAGCCAATTCATTTTTCACCCGAGCCAATTCATTTTCCCCCGAGCCAATTCATTTTTCCCCCGAGCCAATTCATTTTCCCCACCGATCCAATTTATTTTTCCCCCCGAGCCAATTCATTTTCCCACCGAGCCAATTCATTTTCTCCCCCAAGCCAATTCATTTTTCACCCCGAGCCAATTCATTTTCCCCACCGAGCCAATTTATTTTTCCCCCCGAGCCAATTCCTTTTTCCTCCGAGCCAATTCATTTTTCCCCCCGAGCTAATTCATTTATCCCACCGAGCCAATTCATTTTTCCCACCGAGCCAATGCATTTTTCCCACGGAGCCAATTTATTATTTCCAACCGAGCCAATTAATTTTCCCCCGAGCCAATTTTTTTTTCCCCCGAGCCAATTCATTTTTTCCATCGAGACAATTCATTTTCCCCTCCGAGCCAATTCATTTTCCCCTCCGAGCCAATTCATTTTAACCCACCGAGCCTATTCATTTTCACCACCGAGCCAATTAATTTTTCCACCGAGCCAATTCATTTTTCCCCCCGAGCCAATTCATTTTACCCACCAAGCCAATTCATGTTCCCCCAGGCCAATTCCTTTTTCCCCCCGAGCCAATTGCCCCCCCCCCCCGAGCCAACGTATTTTTCCCTTGAGCCAATTCATTTTTCCCCCCAGAGCCAATTCATTTTTTCTCCACCGAGCCAATTCATTTTCCCACTGAGCTACCTCATTTTTTCCACCAAGCCAATTCATTTTCCCCCGAGCCCATTTATTTTTCCATCCGAGCCAATTCATTTTCCCCCCCGAGCCAATTAATTTTTCCCACCGAGCTAATTAATTTTCTCCCCCAAGCAAATTCATTTTTAACCCCGAGCCAATTCAGTTTTCCAACCGAGCCAATTCATTTTCTCCTCCGAGCCAATTCATGTTTCTCAACCGAGCCAATTCATTTTTCCACCGGGCAAATTCATTTTTCCACCGAGCTAATTCATTTTCCCACCAAGCCAATTAATTTTTCACACCGAGCCAATTCATTTTCCCCCGAGCCAATTAATTTTTTCCACCGAGCCAATTTATTTTTCACCCCGAGGAAATTCATTTTTCCAACCGAGCAAATTAATTTTTCCCACCGAGCCAATTCATTTTCCCCCCATACCAATTCATTTTTCTCACCGAGCCAATTATTTTTTCCTACCGAGCCAATTCATTTTCCCCCGAGCCAATTCATTTTTTCCATCGAGCCAATTCATTTTTCCATCGAGCCAATTCATTTTCCCCACGAGCAAATTTATTTTTCTCCACCGAGCCATCTGGCTATTTGCCTATTCTAATTAGAATAGGCAAATAGCCAGATGGCCATAGTCAAATTTGCTAAATCGACAAATAGCCAAATCAGAATAGGCAAATTAGTATAGGCAAATAGCTAAATAAGAAAAGGCAAATAGTCCAATCAGAATAAGCGAATAGCTAAATCAGAATAGGCAAATAGCAAGATGGCCATAGTCAAATGCCAAATCAGTATAGACAAATTAGAATAGGCAAATAGCTAAATAGCCAGATTGGCATAGGCAAATAGCCAAATTAGAATAGACTTAAGCAGATCAGAATAGGAAAATAGGCAAATTAAGCTAGGCAAATCTAAATAAGAATAGGCAAATAGCCAAATAAGAATAGGCAAACAAAAATAGGCAAATAGTTTAATCAGAATAGGAAAATAGCACGATTTTCATAGTCACAAATCAGAAAAGGCAAATAAGAATAGGCAAATAACTAAATAAGAATAGGCAACTAGTGAGATGACCATAGTAAATAGCCAAATCAGAATAGGCGAATAGCTAAATGAGAATAGGCAACTAGTCAGCTGACCATAGGCAAATAGCCAAATCAGAATAGGCAAATTAGAATAGACAAATAGCAAAATAAGAATAGGCAAATAGTCATATGGTCAAATGCAAAATGAGAATAGGCAAATAGCTGAATCAGAATGGCTAAATCAGAATAGTTAGATAGCTAAATCAGATGACCATAGGCAAAGAGCCAGATGACCATAGGCAAATAGCCAAATCAGAATAAGCAAATTCCCAAATAAGCCACATTACCATAAGCAGATCAGAATAAGCATATAAGCAAATTAGAATAGGCAAATAGCTAAATTAGAATAGGCAAATAGCCAGATGGCCATTGTCAAATAGTCAAATCAGAATATGCAAATCAGTATAGACAACAGCTTAATAAGAATAGGTAAATAGTCAGACGAACATAGCTAATAGCCAAATCATAATAGTCAAACCGGCAAATCAGAATAGGCAAATAGCTAAATATGAATAGGCAAATAGCTAAACTAGATTAGGCACATAGGCAATTAGAATAGGCAAATAGCTAAATCAGAATAGGGAAATAGACATAAGCAGATCAGTATAGGAAAATAGGCAAATTAAGCTAGGCAAATAGCTAAATCAGAATAGGCAAATAGTCAAATCAGAATAAGCGAATAGCTAAATAAGAATAGACAAATAGCCAGATGACCATAGGCCAAATAAGAATAGGCAAATAGGCAAATTAGAATAGGCAAATAGCTTAATCAGAATAGGAAAATAGCCAGATTACCATAATCAAATAGCCAAATCAGAATAGGCAAATTAGAATAGGCAAATAACTAAATAAGAATAGCTAAATCAGAATAGGACCATAGCTAGATCAGATGACCATAGGCAAAGAGCCAGGTGACCATAGGCAAATAGCTAAATCAGAATAAGCAAATAGCCAAATAAGAATACACAAATATCCAGATTACCATAGGCAGATCAGAATAGACTAATAGGTAAATTAGAATGGGCAAATAGCTTAATCAGAATAGGAAAATAGCCAGATTACCATAATAAAATAGCCAAATCAGAATAGGCAAATTAGAATAGGCAAATAACTAAATAAGAATAGCTAAATCAGAATAGGACCATAGCTAGATCAGATGACCATAGGCAAAGAGCCAGGTGACCATAGGCAAATAGCTAAATCAGAATAAGCAAATAGCCAAATAAGAATACACAAATATCCAGATTACCATAGGCAGATCAGAATAGACTAATAGGTAAATTAGAATGGGCAAATAGCTTAATCAGAATAGGAAAATAGCCAGATTACCATAATAAAATAGCCAAATCAGAATAGGCAAATTAGAATAGGCAAATAACTAAATAAGAATAGGCAACTAGTCAGATGACCATAGCAAATAGCCAAATAACAAGCCAAATCAGAATAGGCAAACAGCTAAATCAGAAAAGCTAAATTAGAATAGGACCATAGCTAGATCAGATGACCATAGGCAAAGAGCCAGGCGACCATAGGCAAATAGCTAAATCAGAATAAGCAAATACCCAAATAAGAATACACAAATATCCAGATTACCATAGGCAGATCAGAATAGACTAATAGGTAAATCAGAATAGGCGAATAGCTAAATAAGAATAGACAAATAGCCAGATGACCATAGGCGAAATAAGAATGGGCAAATAGGCAAATTAGAATAGGCAAATAGCCAATTCATTTTCCCTCCCTGTGCCAATTCATTTTCCCTCCCTGAACCAATTCATTTTCCCTCCCTGTGCCAATTCATTTTCCCTCCCTGTGCCAATTCATTTTCCCTTCCTGTGCCAATTCATTTTCCCTCCCTGTGCCAATTCATTTTCCCTCCCTGTGCCAATTCATTTTCCCTCCCTGTGCCAATTCATTTTCCCTCCCTGTGCCAATTCATTTTTACGACCGAGCACATTCATTTTCCCTCCCTGTGCCAATTCATTTTCCCTCCCTGTGCCAATTCATTTTTACGACCGAGCACATTCATTTTCCCTCCCTGTGCCAATTCATTTTCCCTCCCTGTGCCAATTCATTTTCCCTCCCTGTGCCAATTCATTTTCCCTTCCTGTGCCAATTCATTTTCCCTCCCTGTGCCAATTCATTTTCCCTCCCTGTGCCAATTCATTTTCCCTCCCTGTGCCAATTCATTTTTACGACCGAGCACATTCATTTTCCCTCCCTGTGCCAATTCATTTTCCCTCCCTGTGCCAATTCATTTTCCCTCCCTGTGCCAATTCATTTTTACGACCGAGCACATTCATTTTCCCTCCCTGTGCCAATTCATTTTCCCTCCCTGTGCCAATTCATTTTCCCTCCCTGTGCCAATTCATTTTTACGACCGAGCACATTCATTTTCCCCCGAGCCAATTCACGAAGGAAACAGAAAAATCAGAATAAAATAGTGGGTTTGTAAGCCGTATGCTATCGATGACAACAGAAAAGAAAAGAAAAGTCGGATGGCGAGAGCCGGGATCGAAACCCTTGGATTCCAATTTGATCAGGTATCATATGAACAGATACAGCACATTAGTTATGCGATACAGCTAAACCTCAATAAATCTAATATGATACTGCTGTTTCTATTGGTTTGTCTTCATTATTGAAATATATCACCATTGTAGCATAATTCATTGTAAAATAATACTATAAAATAATACACTTTTATTTGACAGATAAGGAAAAGAATTGCATTTTTCTTGTTAAGAACATGAGCCAAGTGTACACAAAAGAAACCTGAAGAATCAGAATAAAATATTGAGCCAGTAGACCGTATGCTATCGATAGCAATATATGCGAAATAGACAGGCTCTTTTATACTATAGATATTTTTTTTTAAATCGCGTAATTTATTCAATTACTATAAGGCCGTGCCGGAGGAGGCATTGATCACTGAATGTAAGTGTAAATCCGAAATCTTTAAAAGATTTTTAAAACCGATATATATATATATATATATATATATATATATATATATATATATATATATATATATATATATATATATATATATATATATATATCAGAAGCACATTATTTTAATCAATGAAATGGGTGGGTGGTTAAGAAAAGAAAATTGCTAAAATTTTACTTAAGGCCTTATCGCCTGACCCTCTAAGAGGAAACGTCAGAATTATAAATTACAAACTAAGAAAATCGAAGCAAATTTCTTTTTTCCCATCCGCCCGTTTCATTGATTAAAATAATGTTTCCTCTGAAATGTATCTAACCATTTTGTTGTACTCGTAATCTACTTACATATATATATATATATATATATATATATATATATATATATATATATATATATATTTATTAATCCAAGTATAGTAAACATTCACAGGATAAACATCCAAAGAATGTTAACCGGGCTCATAGAGAGTGCTCAATATCAAATAGAGCTTATATATATATATATATGATTAACAAATTAATCTTAATAGCAATTCTTGGTACAAGAAACTAAATTATGTGCACAGAATATATTGAAAATAACCGTTTTTTTTCGTTGTTTTGGTGAGGCGTATTAACGTACTAATATATAAATCAAATATATTGTATATGGTAGTTAAAATGAACAAA
Organism: Sepiola atlantica; assembly: GCA_963556195.1. Lineage (NCBI taxonomy): Eukaryota > Metazoa > Mollusca > Cephalopoda > Sepiida > Sepiolidae > Sepiola > Sepiola atlantica. Next base: position 192,306,487 of record OY744520.1, on the reverse strand, counting down.
AATATATTAATGTCGCATAGACAACTGGTTATAGACAAGAGAAATAAAGTTAGGTAAGGAATGCAAGGTTCAAAATGTCCAAGGAACGTTCCTGTGGAAAATAAGTGTCTTTGTGTGTAATGAAAAGTAAAGTACACATATTTGAATTTGCTGTTGTTTCGTACGTCTGCGTGTGTGTAAATGTAATAAGCAAAAATATGGGCGGGTGTTTATGTTTACGTGCCTGTGTTGTTAAAGTAGAGAATGTATGCGTTTATGGACTTGTGTGTATTGACGTTCATTTAAGGCGTGTATATGTTGTAATGACAAACGAGAACAGTCGTAACTTAAGAAAGCTTTATTCAGCATAAACTGTCAGTACAATGTCAGTGCTGCTATTTATATGATTAAGACGAACAGGAGAGTTCTCCAAAGGGGAGATAATTTAGAATAGGGAAATTATGCGTAATGGTTCATTACACATGTATCCTTGAATGGTATGTTTCGAAGTCTATTAAATGTCTGTCTCCAGATTAGCTTTTAAGAACGTACCATGGGGGTCGTGTTAAGACAAAATCTACATCAAAAATGTGTGTTCGGTCAACAGTGTAACGAATTGCTAAACTCTAGTAGGTGTGTGATGTTTAGTGGGTAAACTATAACGATAAGATTTACTGTAAATGTATTTAAATAAATGTTATTTCAGTCGTCCAAAATTCACACGTAATCTCCTAAACAGAACCTTTAGTTTTACAAAAGTAAATTCGCCGAAATCGGAGTACACCGGAAACATTAATACTCTTCATCAATGATGATGAATATTCAACTGGTCTAAATAAAGTGTTGATAATAAAAATATTTATTGCTTATTTTTATGAGTCTTACTTGAACTGACCAAAATAACACCGTTCGATCTTTTTAAATAGTTCATGAAGTAGTTGGTATTCAGAGCACCCAAAACGAAAAATATCTTGAAAAATTACACTGATATTTTGACATTACATGATTAGTATCCCACGTGTTTACGTAAAAGATGAAGCAGTCAGTATATGCGTGAATTGGAAACAGAAGACACTCTTCTGTTTCGTATTATCTGTTATAAATAAAAAAAAAGTCATTAGAATCAGTATTTGGACAAAGTAAATAGGCATTAGTTTAAAATTATCATTTAAAAACGTGGACCAATACCTAACGGTGTCTTGATTATCGTCGTTATGTTATCAGAATGAATTATGCTGTGGTGCGTGTACGTTTTTAAGCTAGTTCTGTGTATCGTAGTTATACAATGGATTAGGAAGGAAAGCATACTGTTCTGTTATTCTTAAATTTACCGGCCATTTGTGAAAATTGCGCTTATGTATAAAAATAACACGGTGTTGTATGTGGAAAAATTAGTAAAACAATTAGAATATGTAAACAAACGATCTACTTTCTCTTAGTAAGCTATTTTTGACGAGTAATTTTTTCTAAATTATAATGTAATAACTAAAGAATATATTTGAAGTAACTTTATGTTATGTAGGAACACACAGGGGGATCGGCAAGTTTGCAGAGCGGATCAGTTTAGCCTATGTTACAATTGATTATTTATCTAGTGTAGTCAAAGTTACTGGGGTAAACGAGTCTACTTTATGTAGAATATATAGTTCAAATATATCAATAACATGAACTTAAAAGCAATATCTTTGTTCAAAAGTTCTCAATACTATCTAGAGCTTCATAAATAGGCATTTAGAATTGCCTACGTAAATGCAATTACATTTTAAGAAATCATATGTCTGTCAGGCCAAGGTCACCGAGAGTTACTACAGGCCTGTTAGCTCTAAAATGACGTCACTGCATTGCGTGTCAAACAATGACCGTCGTAATAATAAGAAGAATACATTTCGACTTCTCCATTCACTAAATAATCCATCAAAATTCAAGAAATTAACCAACTTTAATAAAATGTTCAGTATGTATTAATTAATGATCACGGTATATAATAAATCCATTACTTTATTAGAAAGCTTGGGGAAAATGTATTATTTCCTGTAAACCAAAAACAGTTATCCAAAATATCAAAACATTTCGCCGTCTCCATTCACTAAATAATCCATAAAAAATCAGGAAATCAACCAATTTTAATGACATTTTCAGTATTTATTAATTAATGATCACGCAATATAATAAATCCATTACTTTATTAGAAAGCTTGGTGTAAATGTATTATTTCTTGTAAACAAAAAACAACTTTTACTAAAGTAATCCAAAATATCAAAACATGTTGACCATACAATATTGTAAATATTTAAAACAAAGCATTAGAAAACTTTAAAAATTGCATGTAAAAAAAGAAAAGAACGGAACATGATTCGGTTTATCCTGAAACTGATCTTTATTCAATATAAATTCATAGAAAATATTTAGTAGAATGTTTCTAATTTTCTTTTTCTGTTTAGCTTTTTCTAATTGATGTGATCATTTTTCATATCACAAAAATTGTTCAGTATATAATTGGAGGAACTCCAGATAATCATTGAAAAAAAAGATTAGCATTTTTTAATGAAAATAAAGGTCCGTATATATTACGAAAAATGCCCCATAACTCTGTTAATAAAATCATTATACCTCGAAGCAAAATTAATTTTGTTAATTAACGAATATTACATTGAATAAAGCATTGTTTAATTAATATTTTCCCCCCAAAAAATAATTTCATAATATATTTCATGTGATTTACTATTATTTAAATAACATTGTTCCAAATTGTTCGAAATGCCGTAACTGAAACTATTTTTTTAAATCTTAGTAAAAATGTATTAACTTTTAAAACAAAATACACCATTACTAAACGTATATTTTTATGATTTTTTTAAAATGAAAATAAAGATCTGTATATCTTTAAAATCATTTTTAACTATTTCGTATATATTACGAAAAATGCCCCTCAACTCTGTTAATAAAATCTTTATAACTCGAAGAAAAAATTAATTTTGTTAATTAACGATATTTTTATTTAATAAAGCATTGTTTAATCAATATTTTTTTGTGTAAAAATATTGATTAAATATGCCGTTATTATTTCATTTATTTAATCTACAAAAGTACAGAGAAAAGATAAAATATACTACACTTAATAAGACATCGAAAAAAGTAATTTAAAAAATGGAAACAATAATTATTGGCTATACACTACTTTTTATCAAATAATGAATAAGTTATTCAGACTTTTGATTTTTTATATAATTTTAAAAAAAAATCAAACTTATTTGTGTGTATCCATATTTGCCATAATTCTTTCTCTTTTGGAAATCGAAACACATGCACTAGCCATTTTAACTTTGTGAATGACTAAATGAAATTTAAAAAGGCGCGAAATTAAGTTAACCAACCGCAATGACGTCAGAAGGGGGCAAGAAGTTAGTTGCCTGGCCTTGTTAAACTCTCAGTGGCCACGGCCAGGCTCGAAATATAATAAGGAAAATAACAATCTTGCAATGGACATAACAGAAACAGTAGACAAATATTGTAGATAATCATACATTATTAGGAGAGAATAATTACCTCAGATCTCTATTCACTCTTTCTGTTGTACCTTATTGCAGTATTTTTATTTCATTATTATCTTTCGCTTTATATAATACATATATATTTATATATATATATATATATATATATATATATATTATTATGACGATGATTTAAATATTGTTTTTTTTTAAATTGCCCCAGCCTTCCGTAGCGTTATTTCATAGAAATATATATATCATAAAAAAATTGGATTTATGTTCACTTTATTAACATATTTGAACTGTATCAATTAATATATATATATATATATATATATATATATATATATATATATATATATATATATATATATATGGTAATATATATATATATATATATATATATATATATATATATATATATATATATATATATATATATATGGTAATATATATATTATATGAACATTTCTTGCAAGATTTTCGGAGTTTTTCACCGATAGAAATTAATCTGATAAATCGATATTTCTGTAGAGAAACTAACAAATTATTATCTATCTATCTATATATCTATCTTGCTTCGGTGTATGTTCAAAGGGAATCAATAAAATGCCCGATTAAAAATATGAAAGCTGATATACAAATTATTTATTTAAAAGCTTTACGTTATATGAGTATGTGACATACCATGGTATAATTGACACAGGCTAGCCCTTTTTTGTTGTTAAAATATCATTTCAACACTTAAAAATCATCAGCGACTCACGAAATGAAAACAAATCGAAGAATGGAGTTTAAAGATCACCGTAATATCTTCCGGTGAGTTTACTCAAGCGTCGCTTTTGGAAAAAGTACCGAGTCAATAGAGGATGAGTGTATGTTTACATACGATTTTAACTTAACTAAGTATTCTTTATAACAAATAAAGTGTTGATAATGTATATTATATATCAGTGAGTCGGTAATATTTTTGTTGGGGGGGGGGGGTTGCCCTTCTATTTGAAGCTTAAAGTGTTATATTTATATTACTTTTTATAATTTGGGGATATTACTTATATTTGAATATAAAACTATTGTTATAATTCTGGTTTATTATCTATGTAGGGGCTCGCTGTTAATAGAGTGGCTATCTTTATCTGTAAAACTGTTTTCTAACAATAAGTGGGTCGGTCAATCTAAGCCTGCTATCATCAAGTGTGGTGTATGTATTGGTTCGTGTGTGATACTTGTGTTTTAGTTAACTCTGTTAGCTTATATCGAATGATGTTTGTTAACTTATAAGAGAATCTGTGTGAATCAGTAAGGTTAAGATATTTGTCATATATATTCTTTTCATTTTATTTAAGCAATTAATTAATATATTTTTAAGTATTTAACTAGTAAGACTTAATATAATTAATATATTTAAATGTTTACGAATGTTGTTGAATATGATGAGATATCTAATAATTTGTCATGTGTGATACGTAGGGATTACGAGTAAATGTTATATAAAATTGATAAAAATAAATTTAGTTTGCAGCTTAAATTAGGTGTAACTTTGAAAATCCGACAATATAACTTTATGTGCTAGATAAGTTCATTTTACTGTAATCCATCATTAATATGAGTATAATAGATACAAAATGGGGCAAATATCAGTTAAATAATGATAATCCTTTGCATTTAAACCAGTGAACTGCAGATCAAAGACATAGTTTTAAACACCGAGAGCCGGCAGTATGCCTAAACTTGATCTAGCTATAACCAAACAGTTATCGACCATTTTGTGCAAATGTAATAATTCCAAGGGTTTCTTATGCCGATATTAGCCGATTCGAAATAACAGCCATTTACTCTTTTTGCTACTGGCCCGGCAATTACTCTGGCGAAAACGGTCTCCGCTAAATAAATGATATCCAAGTAGCCCGTTCCTTTCCGTGCGCAAGTTGGCTGGCCGCCCATGCTAAATAGGAGGTCGTGGACTGAAAAAGTCATCGGTAATATTTCATGCAGTTATCGTCTGCTCTTTTGAAAATTGGGTTCAAGAATATAACAGAAAACGCCAAGGTCGGGATAAACAGATTCCGACACGAATCGGCTCCGGCGAATAACCGTTTCGCAGACTGATTCATTATTATACTCTCTACGCCGTAAGTTTTCTTAATTATCTGCCCTTGGCTGGCGCCAGGCCAACCGATAAGTTATATTTATCAAGAAATGCAATTACATAGTCTTCTGTCAGCGCCTCATTCAAACTGGGCAATTTCTTCAAGATAATGTTTTTAAACTTCTCATTGGTATACACATAACACTCTTCATTTCAGTCTTTCTCTGTTTCCTCATGGATCAATGTTTCAATTTATCTTTCTCACTCCCTCTTATTCGTTATATATATATATATATATATATAGGAAGTTATGAAAATATATTTATGGCTATTAAGCTATACAGATGCTTCCGCGTTTCATCCCCGGAGGTAATCGTCAGACTAAAATGCATTTCAGCCGGCCTTCGTGAAAGTGTATTATCGCACATTGTTCCGGTTTTTTGGGTCTTTTTGAATGTATTTGGGACCGATTATTTGCTTGTTGGCTTGGTGGAAGAAATAATAAACGAGCTACTTTTCTAAGACTTTTTTTAGGACTTTCTTTTATTTATCGTTGTTCTTCCTGGTTTTTTAATTTTAATTTTTATTTTTATTTGTTTTCCTCTTCTCTTCTTAAGTGACCTTAACTATTGCAACGCCACATTGTGTATTGTCGGCAGTGTATACCCGTATTCCAGATATTTAATTTCCCTGATGATCTGCCAAGCAAGGACCTGCTTGGTAGTGAAACACGTGTAGCTAAAAACATTTAATTTGAATAAATAATATTTGTAAGAAAAAATATCTTTAATGGTGATCATTGGTGTCCTGAAAGGAATGCTTTGGTAAGCCTTCATAAAATCACATACAAATGCTCTGTACTCTGTAATCGAGTATCATCGAGCTTGTTTTTATTGAAACAACCCCGGTCTTCACTGAATGATCTATTTTATAAGTGAAAAATCTAAATCTATATATATATATATATATATATATATATATACATGTATATATATATATAAATCTATATATATATTTATATATATATATATATATATATATAAGTGAGAAAAGAGTGACACGTAATATATGCATATATATATATATATATATATATATATATATATATATATATATATATATATATATATATATATACATTATACTAAGTCCCTTCAAGAAATTAAAGTTCACCACTCTCGGGGATGTTAAATATAGACCGTTAAAAATCTCTAATGCAAAGTTCCGAATATATATATATATATATATATATATATATATATATATATATATATATATATATATTTATATATATAAATATATATATATAAGTGAGAACAAAGTTACACGTAATATATGCATATATATATATATGTGTTGATATACGCATATATATATATATATATATATATGTATATATATTTATATATATATATGTATATATATATGTATATATATATATATATATACATATATATATATATATATATATATATATATATACATATATATATATATATATATATATATATATATATATATATATATATATATATATATATATTATACTAAGCCCCTTTAAGAAATTAAAGTTGACCACTCTCGGGGATGTTAAACCGTCAAAAAGCTCTAATTCAAAGTTCTGAATACGTTTGTCGATCACTCTCGACTAGTCTTCTATCTGTGCCCGCTTCTAGGTACATGTAGATCTTAATTTTCCTTAATTACCTGACAGTTCTCGTTGGCCGAGTGGATTTTGCGACTGCTTGCAGATTCTAGGCTGACTCTGTGAACCGGGTTCGCGCCTCCCGTACGTCTGAGATTGTTACTTTCCTGCTGAGAGCAATAAGCTTGAAATGCAAGCGTCTCTAGGTGTATATATATATATATATATATATATATATATATATATAATAGAAGAATATCATTCTAGGACGAGTATAATTAGTTGCCCTTAAACAAAATTCGCCAAGGTTATGTCCCCTTACTAACATCCAAATAAAGATATGATGCTACTATACGTTATGTGTGCAATCCTCATAGTAATTTTGATCAAAATTCATTATATGATTTTCATTATAGAAAATGTCAAAATTTAAGGCAAGCTATGGGGGACTTAAGAAAATATAATCTGAAACTGAAATTAAGCGCAGCTTGCTTAATTAGTGTTTATGGATTACATTTAATACAAATCTGAAATATTTGTAATTTTCAAATGTAAAGTTGTGTTCGCTGATACTCCGAAATTACCTTTCAAATACCCTCTAAACTTAAAGTTAGAACAGAGTAACACGTAATATATATTTATATATATATATATATATATATATATATATGTGTGTGTGTGTGTAGCAAATCGTTATCTATACATGTATGATTAAAAAGAAGGGTCATTTCTAGTTTCGTTATTATTTAAATTATTTTCTCGACTCATCAAGCTATTTACCGAGTCTCTCTCGTGTTAGTTTTTGGTATGCATCTTAGAGTTCTTTGTTCAGCCATATCATAAAAAAACTATAACCCTATGAACTCAATTCTAAGCCAAACAAACATACTATGTATGTTCACTTGCCTACTTAAGCAATATCATTCTAATACCTAACCGAAAAATATAGTATCTACGTTGGCCATATTACAACCACTTTCCGCGACGCCTAACATTAAAAGTTTAGTCTGTTTATATGTTTATAAATTTGTATGTACAAGATTTAGTTACCCGGCACATTTTAATACGATTATTTCATCAGTATTTAACGCGTACCTCACGATCAAATTATCTGAAGACTTTACCACACTTGGTGATCTTTAGTAATTATGCCATATGTATAAACAGTAATGATTTTATTTTTTTGAAAACATATATACTCAATTCTTAACAACATAAATTATAACTTATTTTTGAAATGTATAAACAAACTAAAAGAATACCAGTCTCAGGATAAGTAAAATTAATTCGTCGAAACGGCACCACTTTTATGTCTGCTTCCGAATAGTAACATCAAGATATAATGATACCAACCTTTATTCGAATTGTGATACTAATCCATGACATTATTTTGATTCTTGAAAATGTATAAAACGTAATGCTTATGCTTTTAGGATTTCAATAAGAAATTAAAATTCCGGGAATCTTGCTTAATTAGTGGCTAATAACTATGGATTAAATTAAATACTGATCTCAAACATGAATTTTCAAATTGAATATTTTGCCGATATTATGCCCGTTTAACCCTTTTTTTAAATAATAAAAAGACATGGAATTCGTGGAATATATTTTAAGTGATGTCTAATTGTTTTAGATAACATTTCACAAAATTTGCAGCCATCTGGATTGTGACAAAGGGTGTTCACCATGTCTTTGTCTCCTTTGTGTAAAATTAAAACTAAATATAACCCACATTACACTCATTAGCTTAAGCAGTTTTGTTCCGAAATAAACATAATGATCGGTTAATTAGTTTAGAATTGAATTCTGTATATATAAAATATAAACATATACATATACCTATTTTTATATATAAAGAGATACATCGCTTACGATGGCTGTGAGGAGTTACTCACATTAGACACATTAAGAAATAACAAAAATGCACAATGCATTCATGAGTTTTGTATTTACGAAGGAAGAATTTGTAATGCTTACAAAACATTAATCTATTGTTTGATTGTGTAAAACCTTCATAAATTTATGTTATTAGTTGGCATTTATTGGATAAGAGTGTTAACACAATTTATTTATAAAGATCGCTCACTGACAATAACACATAGATTTCTAAGGTATCTAAGTGCTACAAGTCTCCGCAGATTACTAGCACTCTCTACCCCTATTTGATGACCGTTGAAAAATAACTTTATGTTATTCCATCAGCCGCTTCCTATTAGTTTCTTGCTAATATCAACCGTTGAGTTTGTCTGCAATTTGAGTTGCAATAAACATCTTCAAGATTCGAATACAATATACAGATTTTTAGTTGAAGTCTTTGTGGTGTTTGAAACAAAATGAGGCTGAGCCCACCACATTTCGTGGGGTGGGGGCAAATATTCTTCGGTAGCAAGATATAATGCGTGGGAGGATGATATCATAGTGGACGACGTATACAACATTACCAGCCCATCCAAAGGAGGAGATAATGCCTGCGAGGATGGTATCATGCCAACAGAACATACACTCCACTTCCTTCAAAACATATACTACATTAGTTTCTTCTTAAAGTATTAGTTAATAACTGAGATTACAGCCCCTTGGCAAAAGAACTACACTACGACCTTTGAATAGCGCATTGGAAATAGTATACTACTACATCAATAGAAATACTAGTTTTTCTACGGATTCAGACGAAGAGATACGAAGTATGTATAAGCAATAGAAGAAGAGGATGAACAACAACAACAATAATAATAATAATAATAATAATAATAATAATAATAATAATAATAATAATAATAATAATAATAATAATAATAATAATAAACAAACAACCCCGGAAGCACTGAACCCAGAAATAAAAAGACAGGAAAGGAAAAGTGGGAAGAAAAACAACTACATGGACGCTTTATAAGACTCACAAGCGATGAAGCCAATGAAAACAGCTGGGAATGGCTAAGAAAAGGAAACCTGAACAGAGAAACGGAATCTCTGCTGACGGCCGCACAGAACAATGCGATTAGGACAAACTTTCTTAAAGCAAAGATAGATAAAACCCAGGAAAACAGTAAATGCAGATTGTGTGGACAAAGAGACGAAACGATAAATCATATAATAAGTGAATGCAGCAAGCTAGCACAAAGGGAATACAAGAACAGACATGACAGCATGGGGAAAGAAGTACACCGGGAAATGTGCAAACAACTGAATTTCGAATATGCAAGAAAACGGTACAAACACAAACCAGAAACTGTACTAGAAAACGAAAAACACAAAATCATATGGGATATGAATGTACAAACAGACAAACCCATAACAGCAAGGAGACCGGATATGAAGAAAGAAAAATCCTGCAAAATCGTGGACTTTGCCGTTCCAGCAGACCACAGAGTGAAGATCAAAGAGACGGAAAAGAGAAGCAAATATACTGAACTTGCCAGAGAATTGAAAGGAATATGGAACATGAAGAAAGTCAGTATAACACCAATAATCATAGGAGAACTAGGAACAGTCCCCAAAAACAGAGAAAAGACTAGGAGAAATAGGAATAAAAGGGATAACTGAGACCATACAAAGGACAGTAATGATCAAAACAGCTACAATCCTGAGAAATGTCCTCGAATGCGGAAACCAACCCACATAAGCAACGAATGGAGAACAAACACATGGAAGCACAAGACAACAGAACCGGGGAAAATAAAACCGCACGAGAGAGGCGCAAGCATAGGCTGACGCCACGAAAATTATGGACAGAGGGTCGAGGAGGGAAAGCGCAAAACCAGACCTCCACTGGAAGAGCGCGGACAGCTCTGGGACCTTGGGAAGGCTTGTTGCCACTCGGGCCCCAGAGGGGACCAATGGCCCTTATCAGCGCGAAATCGTTGGTAGGTGGCTGTTGCGATTACCGCAAGGTCATCAGCGGTGATGAACGAAAAGAGGTGGAGCATACTGGAGGCCTGAGGAGACTTGCTGTCACTCAGCCTCCAGGGAATAACACAGGTTGTCGGCAGTGGGTGACCACTGACGATGACCAGTGTGATAACTCCTAGTGAGTAAATAATAATAATAATAATAATAATAATATTATTATTATTATTATTATTATTATTATTATTATTATTATTATTATTATTTTATTATAATTATTTCTATTATTATTGTTCTTCTTCTTCTTCTTCTTCGATTGCTCATGTATATTTCGTATCTGTCCGTCAAAATCCGTAGCTAATTTTGCAATGCCCGTTCTTTCGGGGGACCTGGTAGCATCAAACAAAATACGACGATAGAGACAAGGGCGTTTTCGAGCAACTCGGTTTCTTTATTCTTCACTGCCAGCTTGTGTAAGTTGGGTATACACACACACACATACACACACACACATTATATATATATATATATATATATATATATATATATATATATATATATATATATATATATATATATATATAATTAAATATTTCTTTGCTAGCAAAAGTCCTTTGGCATTATTGTTCTTTCCCTTGTCTTACGGAAACCTCTTTATTTACCTTGACAGCGGTTGATTTTCAACTTTACTCAACGTAGGTTATTTTCACGAACACCAGGCAGAGTGATTTACCTTGCAACCTAGAGAGAAACACGATAATACTTTCTGTAGCAGTCTGCTCCCGGAATCTAGGGACGACTTCTGATCCCCACGCCACTTGTTTACGGTAGTTCGGCCGTGTTGGGGATACCTCTCTTCGGAGCTAATCCACGACAAGATTTTCTCAAAATATCGTCCCAACTTGATCTCTGCTACTTAAACGCTCTTTCTTCCTTCGTTTAAAACAGCCGTTTTAATTTCTGACTTTGCAAGGTAACCGAGGCATTTTTCTGACTTTAAAGGTTACCGAGGCATTTTTTTTCGACGTCATACTCCGAAATAAACTCGTCGACCACACACACCTGTGCTCTTTCAAAGGTCACCGATTCATTTCCGTTGTTCTTTTAGACTAATTGACAATCTATCTTGTCTTCGGCGTTTCTTCGTTATTGCGAGGTCATGCCTTTCGCCTCCCCGTGACGGTGTATGCGTTATTACTCAACATGTCTGCATCATTATTTTATACTGTTACTTCTATTGATGTATTATTATTATTATTATTATTATTATTATTATTATTATTATTATTATTATTATTATTATTATTATTATTATTATTATTATTATTATTTACTAACTAGGAGTTATCACATTGGTAATCGTCAGTGATCGCCCACTGCCAACAGCCTATGGTATTCCCTGGAGTCTGAGTGACAACAAGTCTCCTCATACTTCCAGTATGCTCCACTTCTTTTCATCACCGCTGATGACCTTGCGTTATCGCAACAGCCACCTACCACCGATTTCCCGTGACAACAAGCCTCCCCAAGGTCCCAGAGCTGTCCGCGCTCTTCCAGTGGAGGTATTATTCTATTACTTATGTATATTTCGTATCTGTCCGTCTGAATTCGTAGCAATACTATAATTTCTATTGATGTAGTATTATATTATTATTATTATTATTATTATTATTATTATTATTATTATTATTATTATTATTATTATTATTATTTTTATTATTATTATTATTATTATTATTATTATTTTTATTATTATTATTATTATTATTATTATTATTATTATTATTATTATTTTCATTATGTGTATATTAATACGATAGCATGTGTGTTCGTGTGTCACGCTTACATAAAAAGCCCTGCGCATGCGTGTAGCGTCTAGATTTGGAAAACCATTCAAGTCATCTAATTTTCGTAATATTTCAAGTATTTCCCTTTGGCGCAATTGTTAGAGACGTATGGTTTTGGCGTCGGTTTTTGGCGTCAGCCCGACCTTTCAAATCTGTGTATGCTACTCATGAATTAGAGCTAAATTTAATTTAATCTACACCATTTATAAAGTAATGTCTAGGTTAGGAACAAGATAATTAGTATTGCAAATATCATCTCGTGTAATTTACACGGGCCCCGCTAGTTGTTGTTGTTATTATTATTATTATTATTATTATTATTATTATTATTATTATTATTATTATTATTATTATTATTATTATTATTATTATTTGTACTCACTAGGAGTTCTCACACAGATCATCCTCAGTGATTGCTCACCGACAACAACCAGTGGTATTTCCTAGAGTCTGAGCGACAACAAGCCTCCCCAGATTTCCAGTATTCTTCACCTCTTTTCGATAACGATGCGGTATCGCAACAGCCGCTTACCATTGATGTCTCGCTGTAAGGACGGTTGGTCTTCTCTGGTATTTGGGTGGCAATAAACCTCTCCAAGGCCCCAGGATTCTCTGCACTTTTCCAGTGGAGGTCTGGTTTGTGCTCTCCCTCCTCGGACTTCTCATCCTCCTCGACCCTCTACAAATAGGTTGTCTGGTGTCAGCCTACACCGGCACCATTTAAAAAAAATACAATAAAAAAACAATAGATAAATACATAAATAAATAAAATAATTTTTTTTTAATTCATTTAAAAAAAAAAAATTGTTTCCTTTTTCTTCTCTTCAATTCCTTAATTTTTTCCTTTTCTCTTTCCTTATTTAAAAAGAAATAATGTGTAATTCTTTTTAATTTAAACACATTTTTGGGGGTGGTGTGTGGGGTGGAGAAAGAGGGAGGAGCTTATAGTGTTTCTTGTAATTTCTCTTTCGTTGGTTCATTTTTGTGTAGTGATAGCTGAGGCCGGTGTAATTTATTGGGGGAGGGGAATTATGAGGTACTGTTTCTTGCAGTTTCTGTTCCTTTGTTCTTATTGTGGTGTTCTTCGTGTGGTTTTGTTTTCTTCCTGTTGTAAATTCCTTGTGACTGGTAAGCCTTTGTAGCTTATGCGTATTGGTTTCCGCATTCGAGGATTTTCCTTAAGATTGCAGCTGTTTTGATCATTGCCGTCCTTTGTATAGTTTCGATGGTCCCTTTGATTCCAATTTCTCGCAGTTTTTTCTCCATATTGTTGGGGCTTGTTCCTAGTGCTTATACTAACTTTATTCATGCTCCATATTCCTTTCAGTTCTCTGGCAAGTTCTGTGTATTTACCTCGTTGTTCCGTGACTTTGATCTTCACTCTGTGTCTGCTGAAACGGCGAAGTCTACGATTTTACAAGATTTTTCCTTTTTGTCTATTATAATAACATAACATCAGGTCTCCGTGCTTGTATGAGTTTATCTGTTTGTATATCCATATCCGAGAGGATTTTGTGTTTTCCGTTTTCCAGTACTGTTTCTGGTTTATGTTTGTACCATTTGTCTGCATATTCGAAATTCAATTGTTTGCACAGTTCCCAGTGTATTACTTTCCGAACACGGTTATGTCTGTTCTTGTATTCTTTTTATGAAAGTTTGCTACATTCACTTATTATATGATTTGTTGTTTCGTCTCTTTGTCCACACAGCCTGTATATATTGTTTTCCTGGGTTTTATCTATTTTAGCTTTAATGTAGTTTGTCCTATTCGCATTGTTCTGTGGAGCCATCCGTAAAGATTCCGTTTCTCTGTTCAAGTTTTTTTTCTTCTTAGCCATGTGCCGCTATTTGCATTGGTTTCTTCTCTTGTGAGTCTTATGAAGCGTCCATGTAGTTGTTTTTCTTACCATTTTTCTTTTCTTGTCTGTTTGTGTCCAGTTTCGATGCTTCCTGCGTTCTTCGTTGGGACGGTATCTCTTGCTGCGGTGATCATCCTTTCTGTGTTCTGGTTTATGTATTTCTCCAGCTCTTTTTTAGTGTCATCCACACAGTCTTCTACACTTACCAGTCCTCTTCCCCCTTCGTTGCTCTTCACGTAGAGTCTGTCTGTATCGGATTTTGGATGTAGTGCGTTGTGCATAGTTATAAATTTTCTAGTCCTCTTGTCAAGGTGCCTGAGTTCTTCTTTAGACCAGCTTATGAATGGTCCAGAATATCTCATTAGTGATACTGTCCAGGTACTTATTATTATTATTATTATTATTATTATTATTATTATTATTGTTATTATTATTATTGTTATTATTATTATATTACTTATGTATATTTCGTATATGTCCGTCTGAATTCGTAGCAATACTATTACTTATATTGATGTAGTATTATACTACTACTAATACTACAACTATTATTATTTTTATTATCATTATTATGATCATCATTATTATTATAATTATCATTATCATCATTATCATTATTATTATTATTATTAGTATCTATATATTAATACGCTAAGGTGTACGTACGTGTGTCACGCTTCCGGCAAAAGCTCTGCGCATGCGTGCCGCACCTAGATTTTGAAAAACATTCAATTAGCCTAATTTCTGCAACATATTTTAATTATTTTCCTTTGGCGCAACGGCAAGCGACGTAGTATTTTTGTCTTTGGCCCGACTGGTTTATAGTTCGATCCCAACCAACCTCTAAGATTTTTTTCTACATTTTGAGGGGAAGGGGAAGCAATAATACATTTTTTTTAATCACCTGGTCAGAAAGTACTTTTTTGTGTTGCTTAAAACTTAAAACAATTTTAAATTTTTTTATTTTGGCGTTTTTAGGGCATGTCTATTATTTTTTGTCGTCGTTGTTGTTTTTTGAACGGACGTTAAGCAATGTTTTGTTTTCAATAATAGTTTGAACTAAGTATTTATTTTTATTTGCACCAAGCGCGGGTATCATTGGTATTTCTTAAAGTGTTAAAACATTTATTTACTATTTTTGGATGGTAAGGGACCAGTATTTATTTTTTAAATGTTTTGAACAGACAATAAGCAATGTTTTTTTGTTTTTTTTTCTCAGTGGAACATCGAGGGCGCGGTCGAAAGAAAGAGAGAGTGTGTGTTCGTAAGAGAGGAAGGGGGAGAAAATAGAGAAAGAGTGAAAACGCAATAAAAATAAATAAATAAATCGCAAAAAGTAAATTACTAACAAATAGAAGGTGCTTTGTTACATTGAGACCCGCGCTAACTTTGACCCCGCCGTTAGGGTTAGGGTCAGTGAGGGGTTAGGGTTAGCTATAAAGTTCAGGGTCATTGGGGGTTAGGGTTAAAGTTAGGGTCAGGGTCAAAGTTAGCCCAGGTCCCAATGAAACAAACTACCACATAGAGACGTAAAAAATAAGACAATGACAATGATATTGTATAGTTAACATATGAGAAGTTAAGTTTCTTATTTTGTGTGTCACATTTAATAAGATTTAGTATTTACTTTTGCCCCTGACAAGGTGGAGGGGAGTCGCGACCGATGGTGATTGCTGAAGAGACAGCTTTTACTCCGGCAACCGAGTAATATAATAAATATATATATACTTCCATCCCGTCACGCAACATTTTGGTGAGTAAGATATGTGCATATTTCTAGCCACCGGATAATATTATTAACAGTAAATTATACAGATTGATGTAGAAAACACTGTGGAATTTCTTTTTTTTCAGTGAAACACAGAGAGCGCGTACGAAAGAAAAAGAAAGTTTGTGTTCGTAAGAGAGAGTAAAGGGAGAAGATAGAGAAAGAGAGATAGATAGAATAAACGTAATTGAAAAGTGAAAACGCAATAAAAACAAATACATAAATCGCAAAAAGTAAAAAAAAATATTTGACAAAAACGAAAGTGAGGAAAGTCGTGATTCAAAGCAAAATAAAAAAGAAAATCTAATCGAAAAAAAAAGTAACAAGTATAATTTCGTTTTCTTTCGGTAAGCCTGCCAGTTTTTACGGTATATAAACCCTTTTTAGTAGAGTGCCCATCGTACACGCGTTATTTGAATGCAAATTATTATTTTTTTAAAAATATTTCACTCTTATCTGGGGGTGCTCATAATAAAACAAGCGTAACTTACTAACAAATAGATGGTGCTTTGTTAGATTGGGACCCGCGCTAACTTTGACCCCGTCGTTAGGGTTAGGGTCAGTGGGGGGGTAGGCTTACCTATAAAGTTCAGGGTCATTGGGGGTTAGGGTTAAAGTTAGGGTCAGGGTCAAAGTTAGCCCGGGTCCCAATGTAACAAAGTACCAAATAGAGACGTAAAAATAAGACACGGGCAATGATATTGTATAGTTAACATCTAAGAAATTATTTTTTTTATTTTAAATATTTATTTAGTTATATTGTCAAATTCGTCAATCAAAAATGGCGTTCGCTTATTTTAGGTGAGGTGGTCGCTAATTTCAGACTTTATAAAAGGCTAAATTGTCCGATTACAGTAGAGGATCTCTTTACATTTGTGGCTAATCCGATATGTAGGGGAGGGCGCCATTCTTTTCCCAGGACTGCTTCATTGTCTTTGATC
Organism: Sepiola atlantica; assembly: GCA_963556195.1. Classification (NCBI taxonomy): domain Eukaryota; kingdom Metazoa; phylum Mollusca; class Cephalopoda; order Sepiida; family Sepiolidae; genus Sepiola; species Sepiola atlantica. Next base: position 192,289,022 of record OY744520.1, on the reverse strand, counting down.
CTGACCTTATAAGACTGAGAGTTTTAGCAATGTTTGTTTTAGTCTTTGCTATGACTCAACCGAGGATAGAACTCTGGTATCCCGTTCCATTAGCGGTAACGCTTACCAAATGGGCCGGTTTCAGGCTTACAGTATTTATTTATTTATTTTATTTTTTAATATTTAAAATGTCTTCTTCTTCTTCTTCTTCTTCTTCTTATTATTATTATTATTATTATTATTATTATTATTATTATTATTTATATATTAATACGATTAAGTGTGTGTTATTTATTTTGTGTGTCACGATCTGACACTCCTATTTAAGAATATTTAGTGAAGAGACAGCTTTTGCCCCGGCAACCGAGTAATATAAATAAATATATATACTTCCATTCCGTCACGCAAAATTTTGGTGAGTAAAATATGTGCATATTTCTAGCCACCGGATAATATTATTAACAGTCAATTATACAGATTGATGTAGAAAACACTGTGGAATTTCCACAGAGTCCCGCTAGTTACTATTATTGTTTTTATTTCATAGTTGTCTCAACTTTTGGATGTTTTTAGTTTATTTATTTTTTAACATCAAGTCAATTCTCTCGACTTTAGACATTCAAGCTGTACCTTAACACTTTCGCTGTTCCCAACAGGCAAGCCTTTTGCAGAATTTGAAAATAAATAGTCTCGTCAATCTGTTTAAGCAATTTATGGTAGTATTTCATTATGGTTCCAAACGTTCCAATTACAACGGGAATCAACTTTACTTTTTACATTTCCATAGTCTCAGTAATTCCCATTTTAGATCTTGATATATTTTTTCGTTTTCTTTCTCCTGCACTCTGGTATCGAAGGGGCAGGCTATATCAGTGTTTTTTTGTTTGTTTTTTTGTTTAGAAGATTAAGGTAGCGTTTTTAATGTTCAAGAACCTTATCAGTCTGTATGCGCATGCCCCAAAGAAGTTTGACATTGTCGTTCTCCTGTACCATTTCTGGCTTAAGCTCATACCACTTCTCATTGTGGTTCAATTCATAAAGTTTGCATATATTCAAGTGTAGTATCTGAGCGATTTTGTCGTGTTTCTATTTTTATACTGGTGTTGTGCTAGCATTGGACATTCAGATACAATATGCGGTAAGGTTTCTTCCCTTTCATGATACAATCGGCATATCGGTGACTTACGATGAACAGAACCAGTGTTATTGCAAAAAGGGTGACTTTCATATTTTCTGTGACCTTGATTTTGAGCTTCGACCTAGAAATCATTAAATTGTAATCCCTTAAGTCAACCCATGCTCGATATATTGACCAAGTTTCGTGACGATTGGTCAAGCAATGTCGGCGCTAAGTTGTACACAAACACACAACAAACAAACAAACATAGTTACAAACTTCACCGACAACATAACCTCCCCGTCGGAGGAAACAACTGGGGTACATCGTGTGCAAGTCTGCCTGCTTCTTTTGAGTAAAGTTTTACTACGGATGTCACAGTTTTGGTTGACTTTCTACGGAAGGCCTTAATTGCGGATGGGTGCGGGGCGGATTTATTTATCTTTGATCATGACGCTGCAAGGTGCGCGATCATATATTAGAGATATCGTTTTTTTGTGTTGCGTTTGTTCGTTTGCGTGCTTGAAGAGCCAATTTACTCATACAGTGCGCGAATTGTTTGAAGAATGGCAAATGTTGCCGGCTGTTGAAAACGCCTTGGTCCGGAAGAGTCGCACGAAAGTATAAGACACATCAAAGACGTAGACATCAAATAAACAAAGAAAGTTATCTTTCCGAGTATTTCTCTTTTCGTTCTAATTTCCAGCTGTCGGCGTCAAAAGAGAGGATTTTAGATGATTAAAAATCAGACCGGGTGATGTTATCCGATTTCGTATCTTGTCTTGATTATATAGTCTTTATATATACAGGCTGCGTGACGTATGTACGGACAGATTTATATATATATATATATATATATATATATATATATATATATATATAGTAAGCAATGAAAATATATATGGCAATCAAGCTACACAGAGGCTCCCGGGGGGAATCGTCGAATTGCCATATATATTTTCATTGCTTACTACCTAGCTCTACTTACGTATCGAGCACTGTTGAAGTAAATACTGAAAACTGACACATAAAAAAGTATATCTCCTTATAATATTTTATGTGGATACATGAAGTACTATATATATATATATATATATATATATATATATATATATATATATATATATATATATATATATATATATATGTATATATATATATATATATATATATATATATATATATATATATATATATATATTTGTATAAGCGCCCAAAAATGACTCTGAGTAACATATATACATGCATTTTTAATGAAAAACGTTTTCTAGTATGAGAATAAACGTTAATTATTACTATTACCGACATGAATTAGTTTAGTACCAATACAACTTTTGAAACAAATAAAAGCTACTTTTGCCGACGAAAAATTACATCAACAGCCTGGAAAATCCGAATAAAAACGAACTGGCTTCAAAATCAAAACGAGGAGTCGTTCATACACAAAAAAATTAATTAAATCACATTTAAAGCAAGAAAAACACTCACCGTATGTTTATTTTTATGAAAAAATATTTATTTTTTTACGAAAAAAATTCATCAATCAACATTTATATTATTAATATATTTTTTTCAACCCCGTTTTTGTCTGTTGGCAATTGTTGAGAATCGCCAATTTACGATTAAATCAATTAACTATTTAACTTACTCTCTGATTTCCTCGCCTTCTGATTGGATAAGCGCTTCGGCATGATCTGTCAGTTTACGTAAACAACCAAATGAAAAAAACGTACTAAAAGTCGATTTAAAAAAGAGGCACAAGTACCAATATTTTAAATAGAAAACAATTATTTTGGTGTATATACTCATGTTTTACCTGTGTGTATTAACAAGAAATAATATTTAATATGAGATTTACACATTTTAAGTGTTCGTAAATATAAGTTCTGATAAAAGTAGGCATTTTCTTTAGCCACTTGTTTAGGTTACGGACTTTACTTGTTGGAGTATTTAGCTGATTTGAATAGATCTATCTATCGAGCCGCGAATGTTTATCCACTTTGATTCGCTTCGCGTGTTTCATCATTTTAGAAATGTTACCCAATTTTTATTATACTTTAATAATAAATTAGATTAATTAATAATCAAATGGCCAAATATAACGTGAGAATTAAATTTAAATTTTAAAATTGTATTAACAAATAGTATGATGAAAAGAAACTTATGAGATATAAATAGAATTTACTGAAAAGAAAAAACAAAATTAAAAAAAAATAACATGTATTCCTTAGATGGATTATACTTCTAAAACTGTTACTACAGGTACACCTCTTTATTGGAACAGGTTACGTTATCAACATGTGCCCCAATTAGTAGGGCCGTTTCAATTATAAGTATGAAGTATCCCAATTGCAAATTGTTCCAATTAGGAGGTTTACCTGTATTTTCTTACAATAAAATATTGATGAGAAAAGATAGGAGAGAAAATAAAATATAATAAAAGTAAAAATAAACGGGGAATGCCGAGTAGGTAAACTTAATAATACATACATATCATATGAACATTTTACTTTGTTTCACCCACATATTCGCTGTTCTTATGCGATGCGGAACTTATACATATGCCAAAAATATATCACTATAACCTGAAAGTTGTCTTATAGGTTAAAGAGTAGAGGACTAGTCAGTTCATAAAACCTCATGACACAAAGAAAATATATCTTTAGCTACGAGCTGTACCTTTTTACGCTAGGTTTATTATATTCTCTGTAATTTAAAACCAAGTTCCACTCAATAAAGTAAGCTTTGAATCTGTTATGAATCAAGACGTTGTCAACCACCTCAGCTAAATACATCTACTCAGTGACAATCAATATGGATATCGTCCTGCAAGATAAAAAGCTGGCGGGCTGGCTGTAATATTGCATGGAATAAGTTAATCTATTAACCAGCGATTGGGTTATAGAGCGATAGTCCTTAAAACATAACAGGTATTTGATAGTGTTTCGGACAAAAGTTTGCTTCAAAAGCTCTGCTTGCTATGAGATATCTGGAAATGTCCTCTCAACAATCAAATTCGCTATTTCCGATAGGTCTATAAACATAGTTGTTGACGGAAAAAGTCCGAATCACATATCAACGCCAGCGTGCCTCATAGATTTATCATTGTCCCAACTCTCTTTTTTTCTGATCTTCATCAATGAGATCATTCGTTGACATTTATGCTAAAAATGAAACCATCTACGGCAGTAATTGCAGGTCATTGGTGATCAAGTTCTTGGTGGTTCTCTCTCTCCAAACCTGAAGCACGTGGTGCAATCGGGACTGATGGATTAATACTTTGAATACTTTTAAAACTAAGCTTCTTTCTTTTCACTGCCAACGCTTTCTCATTATGCCTCAATTTAAATGAATGGCTCTGTTATCGAAGAACCTTCTTGCTTTGATAATATGCAAAGGATGACTTTCATTCAAGGCCTAAAATGGAAGGCTTACAGCAAATCTATGGCTAAGGTTTCTGGAACGTTGTCTGCTAATTCTGTCCCTCTAGAAAGTGAATGTCTCCTGATGTAATCTACTAAGAGAAAATACGCCATAAGAGTGAGCAATGCTGACACATCTGGAGAGGTACCGCTCAGAGTATTAGCTTGCCTTAACATAGTACATAATTGACTTCGCAGTGATGATCTCGGGGATGATCTCTTTTCTCCCATACAGCTGCATTCTGGTTATTTTTATGCTACGTGCTCGACTGAGCTCAAATATCTGGTTTCTCCGGTAAAACATTCACGGCAATAACTCATCTGCCTACAAACATAAAAATAACTTTCCTTTTTTATTCTGTGTACATATTACGAAATCGAACTTCTCCGAACATATTTCTTAAGAACTTTCCATCTATGGAACACGATTCCGCGCAGCTGCTTTCTAGCTAACTACAACATGGTCGTTTTCAATGTCAACATGTTGAGCCGTTCTTTAATGTAATCAAATCCTTTCCATTACATCAATTATTCCACATCTTCTCATAGTATTGTTCATCGTCCGACCGATAATCACATTGATCTTTATCCTCGAGTTGCTATCGACCTTGGTGAGTGGTGACTCATCGGGAATAATTATCGGTGTGCTCGGTTCGATCTACCGTTTCATTTTCAGTAATAATTTTAGAAAATATATGAATATATACATTCGCTTTACGACAGAGAATTAAATAATAAAATATACTCTCCAGCGTTGCTGGTGTAACCATTCTATGAGAAGGAAAACTCCGAAATAAAATCGGTATTTTGCTGCTTATCTCGGTATTGTTTCGAGTCGTACGGACTTGCTGTTACGACTGGAAATCAATACCTCTCCAGGAGAGACGCGGTTGGGATTGCTTCACTATAGACTCCACGTGCAAACATCAATACATAGGGTGTCCATTGTCTCTCGAGACTTATAGGAGGCTTTTTTAATAATATATCAATAAACCGTTGTACGTCTTAATTTAGTTCAATATCTTGTCATAGTATACGATTAATTTTGTTGGTAAAAAATGTAATCATCTTCCGCCATCTTGTCGTGTATATGATTAAAAATAAGTACGACCTTTAATCCGACTAAGTCTGATCTTTGCTTTAACATCCCGACATCCGGTGGGAACTATTTTAGGTGCGTCCTAAACTATAAGAGGGGTTCCTTTTCAATCAGTCCCACTTGAGTTCATGATAACATGCAATCGATAAACGCGTAAATTGAAGAGGCATATCTCATTTTAGATGTGTCCAAGTCATTTTATAAGAGGGTGGGTCCGTCGTTCTCATTTGAGCATTAAGTTTGAGCTATAATGTTTGGCAGTCAAACTTTCTTGAGTTTCTATTTACTTGTCTTTCTACTCCACGAGAGCAGTTAGACACAAGGTATGTGTTTAAAGCAGTTACACACAAGGTATGTGTTTAAAGCAGTTAGACACAAGGTATGTGTTTAAAAGTGTTAGACACAAGGTATGTGTTTAAAGCAGTTAGACACAAGGTATGTGTCTAAAGCAGTTAGACACAAGGTATGTGTTTAAAACAGTTAGACACAAGGTATTTGTTTAAAGCGGTTTGACACACGGTATGTGTTTAAAAGAGTTAGACACAAGGTATGTGTTTAAAGCAGTTAGACAAAGGTATGTGTTTAAAGCAGTTAGACACAAGGTATGTGTTTAAAGCAGTTAGACACAAGGTATGTGCTTAAAGCAGTTAGACACAAGGTATGTGTCTAAAGCAGTTAGACACAAGGTATGTGTTTAACTCAGTTAGACACAAGGTTTGTGTCTAAAGCAGTTAGACACAAGGTATGTGTTTAAAGTGAGGAAATCAAGAGTCTCAAAACAAGAGAACTTTAAATTGGGAAAACAATAAAAATTAACTCAGTTTAGAAAGATTTCGCGGTCACTGACAGATGACAAAAAAAATAAAGTATAGTTTTAAGATAGATACTATACTTTGCTTCAAGTCAAAAGACCACGCTTAAGTTTCGAATATATATTTCCGGTATTTAGTAATTCTTATGTTCTAAATAGCCTTTGCATCTCGGGATGCGCAGACATGATCGGGCATTTTTATTTTGATACACACATATACTTGTTAGTGTTTTACTTTTGTTTGGGCCAAACAAGGCATAATGCTACTAAAACGTAAAGAGCTACTGTTAGTAAAGGGGCGGTCATATATGAAACATCCGAAGTGGGGTGTTGTGTATAAATATATTTGTTCACGTTGCATTTAAATATTTGCATGTCGGTACAGTTGGGAAACGGAGAAAAGGGAATACATTACAAAGGCGAGCATTCCAGGAAAAGAAACTATGAGAGTTGAAAATGTTTTCTTAAAACTATCCCCAGTCTGTCTGTTGTTTCATCAAGCTTAAGTGTTAAATAGCATTCTGAGATACATAATTGTATTTGTATTAGCGGTGTACTCCGGTTCTCAGTCGGTATGTGGATCTGCTTCGCCTAAGTTTGAAGTGTAGTTTTCATTGTTCTGCTAGGCTTCAGTCTACAATATTATTTCTAGACACGTCATCATATAGCTAAACAAGCTCTAAATCTGTTGATCCGTTTGTCGTTCTGTTGCACTTAATTTGGGAATATCATTTTCATCGCTAAAAGCACATATAGAATAGACGTATGTTCATTTATGAGAATCATATGATTTGGTCTGATCAAATGTTTGTTTGATCGATCCGATTTTAATCAAATGAAAATCCTGTAAAATTTATTAATCATATTTTATTTTAGCCCCCAACAAATCTAGCCAATTTTTAACAGACTTCATGTTTATTTGATTTAATCCATGACAAGAGTAGACATTCTGAAATTCGACGGTTTTATCCGACCAAAAATGAAACTTGATAAAAATGTATGATTGGCGTTGAGTTATATATACTAGCACATATATATGTTATTCAGTTTCATAAATTTCGCGTTTCGAATCACAGCACAGAATTCCAGAGAAAACGGAAAAGCTGTGATACGGAGAAACAGTTCTACTTTTTGATGAAAACTATATATATATATATATATATATATATATATATATATATATATATATATAATGTTTTTTTTTACTTTTTCAAAGTAAAACATATTCAAGTGATATTTAATAAATGTAGCATTTGAAAACGTGGTCTTAAAAGGCATTATGTGTCTATTTTACTTTACTTACATTTCTAAAGATGCTTTCATTTTACTTATTATATATATATATATATATATATATATATATATATATGTATACATACTTTGTCAATACCATTTAAAGTGTATATATATATATATATATATATACACTTTAAATGGTATTTAAACAGTCTTCCAGTAGAGTGCTCAATTAGTAAACCAAAGTAAAATTATCTAGATAATTAATAAGACCATAACATTCATTTATACGAAATACAATCAGTAAGAACAACATCTGTACCATCGGTTTCAGATCTGAGAAATTCAGACCTTCGTCAGCATTAATGAGTGAAAACGCGCCAGGAATGTTCGCATGTTTAAACGAGGTGTTTTTTGTTTTTTTTCGGGGTTGGAATATCTTAAGCCGCGTATCATAGTGTGCATTTTTCAATTCCCTGAGAGGTTATTTTTAGCCAAGTATCGAAGTGTGCAACCCCGAAAAAATGAAAAAAATAAAAAATAAAAAATAACATCTTTTAAACATTAGAATATTTCTGGCGTTTTTACATTTATTAAGACGAACCACTCCGCTGAGGTAGGTCTGAATTTTTCAGATTTGAAACCGAAGGTACGTATGTTGTACTAAATTACTGTATTTCGTATAAATGAATATATATATATATATATATATATATATATATATATATATATATATTCATTTATACGTTTAATAATAATGATAATAATATATATATATATATATATATATATATATATATATATATATATATATATGTATGTATGTTATGGAGTCAACCTCAAGCGTTGAACCCAATGCATATGAGGCATTCTAAAGTAATAATATTCGATTCCAGAGCAGTTAAAACATGATATATTTTTTCGACAAAACAAGAACTTCTATCTAGAAAAAATTGCGTGTATTTAATAACAAACAGCTGTTTTATAATAGCCATGTATTCGGTGTATTAGAAATAACAAAGTCCGGGAGAGAACACTATATGTATATATAATATTTGATTTGAAAAATATATAATCTAATATATAAAGTAAAGACGGTCGTTTTTTACGTTAGACCTAAATAATATTGCATGGGACAAATAGGTATTTGATTCAGACTACCCCATCAGTTACATGAATAGTCGAAATGTGTTTTTTAAATAAAATGATTTTTATAGTTTATATATTTTTCCCATTCTAACGCGGTTGTTTACATAGCAATTTCATAAACAGCGCAAGATTGGTTGTTTTTTCATATTAGCTAAACAAAACAGAATTAAATTATGATATCGCAACTTTTAGTAACAATTTTGTAGTTTTGCAAATTGCTGCCGAAATAGCAACGTTATGTACGTATTATATCTCATACGTTGCTTCAATTTAAAAACTTAACCTATAACTACAAATACTTTATGAATGCAAAATAAAAATAAAAATAAGAGTAACTTCATCAGTAGTCATTTTTTATTTTCATAACGCCATATCTTAAGAAGGTTTGAGAAAATAAGCGCATTACAACATTACATTTTATCATTGTTATTAGTGGTAAAAAAGTATGAACTATTGCGATGTTCCCAGTATATGTAAAAATGAATTTATATTAATTAAATAGCTTCTTCTAATATACAAAGTCATACGGTATTTCCACTGCAGCTTTTTGAAGAATATGAAAATAACCCACTGCATCACAGGCCACTTAACTATATTACACTTATTCACTCGAGCGTGTTTTTGTATTATTTATATCATTTTTCTCCGGCTAACACTAAATATTACTGTTGCCCCATCATCTACGACTCTCCTCAAAACATACTCCATATAGCTGATAGCAAAACCTTTCCTCCTAACACTTTAGTACTGACACTCTCTTAATCGACCCCGGAAAGTAATAAACAACGTCTACTTTTCAAAAAATGTCCGTTATTATTTATTATTTGTCTGCTATAAATTTACTAAATAATACAAAACATTACGCGCACATTTAATGGACGCTCCCGCTAATTCCTTTGATTTTGCGAATATCGGATTACGTTACGTTACCTATTACGTATAAATTTATACTCATTCCGGTTTTTAGAGAATGCAATTAACGAACATAGTTTCTTGCCGTATCTCATCATTCAATATGGTTGCTACAATTTCTTCAGCGACTCGACTTCTGAATTAGGTCCATATACGCCAAGATACTCGACTGGATCCATAACGTTGAGATTTACTGAATCCTAAAACTTTTTCACACACAATATCCAAACATTAAAAACATCCCATCGATGTCATGGTATAGAAATTACCCAAAACGTGAGACTGGTGACCCTAGATTAGGTCGCTTTACAGCGGATCGTAAGATAAAACACATGTCATCTAGCGGCTGCCTTCGTTTACATCACCTACTCTTCCTTAGAATTCCCACTCACGTTCGTAGCCGACACGTTAGCATCGTAGATCCAGGATCGATAGTTTTATGGCTCGATCCCATTCGTTTCAAACAATTATTTTTTATTTTAATTGTTAAACTTCTGCTTACGAGGGGGAAGGAGGACAATTGACCGTATATTTTAAATTCAAGGTTATTATGCAGTATTTAGCAAATAAATCAATGTTATATGTAGTAGTTTAACTATTGTGAATATCATCATTTCTCTTAGAACACACATGGTATATTAGTGCTATGTAGGCCTTTTTAATTATATGTGTGTGTTTCAGTTGTGCTCAGATGACATACTCATTTTTATTTTTATTTTTATTTCTGTTTTTTTCTATTTCTGTTTTTAATTTAAAAAATGAATTTTTATACAGAGATAACGGGAGAAAATTGAATTTAACAGGGCTCTGTAAGCCTCCTTAATTTTAGATATAGCGAATGTTTAATCCAAAATAAAAATTATAAGTAAATACCGGTATAATGGGATGTCCAGGAAGATACCTACAACCGCGTCTCCTTCTTTCCTCCATTCCTTTCTTCATCCTTTCACCCTGCAACAATTCCAAAATGTGGCCTATTTGCATTCGGTCGGATGTTGACACATTTTAATTTATTCTTTCATATTTCTCTCAGGAAACGCGGGGGAAGGGACCCGCTACTAGAAACTATAATATGAGAACATTTAAGAGGGAGAATAACTTTTCACTATGTTTGTTTTAATCTGATTAGATACATTTAAAAAATATTATACTAATCTACTTTCTACTGTCTCATCTCTATTTAAAAAATGCATGTTAAGCTTTCCAATGTTGCAAAGACGTAGCTACACCTTATCAGCTACTATCCCATATATGACTATCTATAAACATCGCAGATTTTGAATACCTAATGGATTAATTTTACGATTTAAAGAAATACATTTTTTATAATGTCTAATGTTTTAAATCTGTTCATGATAATATATAAGATAGATTCCTATATTTAACGGTCTTTTATTTTGAAATATAAAACATTTAAATTTTGATGGTCAATTTTGACTTGATTTTTTTCTATATCTGCTGTTATTTCTATCTCTTTTTGTTTTAGTTATCTTCTTGTTATCCTAGTTATTTTCCCAGCCTACGTATTGGTATTATCATTTACCGCTCACCTACACCTAACTTTTATTTAACGTCATCTTATTTATGTATTTCTTTATGCTTTTTTCTCCCTTCTTTCTCTTGTTTACTTTAACTTTTCTCTAATATATTTCTATTCATTTAAATCAGATTTCAAATTATATCATTCTAATTTTCCGTTGGGCTATTCACTTCAATTTTTGAATTCTTGCCTGTCAAGGAAGCTCTATAAAGGGCAATGTATTCTTAAAATATTTTTTTTTTGCCTGAGACATTCATTTTCTTCTCAATTGATTTTTTGTTTTGCACTACATTCTAATGTATCCTCTTATATAAGTGTGATTTCTGCCTGTTTATCTAGATTCTATTTGATTATAACTCAATGCTTACTTTATTTCAAATTGGTGGACTGGATAATTACATGAGCACATTGTATCTTCTACAAATTGTTCCCGATTTTCGTTGAATATGTCTTGTTTACAATATTTGCATTTTCAAATGTATGTTACCAGCAATACATACTGTTACTGATGTTCCTCTTTTGATGAAAAGAGCTAATCTTAGAAAATCCATGGATGTAAGAACACAACTGTTTTGATGTTCTTTGTTTGAATATCTGATGTAATTATAAATATTTTAAATCATCAAATTTTTATTTTAATCATTTTTTTGTTATTATGGTAACGCGCTATCTATTATATCGAACATCCTCTTATCACGATAAGATCTAGGATAACTATCAACTCTGTATCTGTATTGTTCTATTCATATGCTTATATATATAATCTTATATTTTATATATATATATATATATATATATATATATATATATATATATATATATATATATAAAATAAAATTGGTCGTTCAGTTTTAAACCATTGCTGGGTCAGTATTATTAATTGAAAATATAAGCCATTATCAATGCAATATTTTTTTTTACTTTAATCTTATTAATTTTTGAATAAAATTCCTCATCAGAGTTGACCAGTATTGTGTCATTTTTTTCATCAAAAGAACACAAACAAAAATAAACAAACTCTTATTCTTCTGTTTTTCTGATGAAATATCCCTGTTATAATGTATCTACGCCGATGTCGTTGGCGGTTATGAATTCAAATTCTGGTTGTCGAACGAGGAAAGCAATGGCGTGCTCGAAGTTTAGTAAGATAAAATGGATCCTTCAGTTTTAAAGTTGCTGGATCAGTATTATAAATTTAAAATATAAGCCATGAGCCACTTTAAACTTATTAATTTCGGAATAAAATTCCATCATCAGAGTTGACCAGTATTGTGTCATTTTTTTTCATCAAAAACACAAATGTATATATTCAGCAACAAGGTTTCGTATTTATTTCAAAATTTTCTCAGAATCACTGATTTGAAGAATAATATGGAAGGTAAACTCAGTCATCTTGAGAAAATCTTAAAATAGACAAAACATTGAATAATATATACACATTTTTCGTTTTTTTTCATATTACTTTTATTCACCCCAGACGAGGCACATTGCCACTGCGACGTAATGAGCTACTGTGGATTGGGGGCCAGATTCATAGGGGGCATAGATTTTCAAAAGTTGAACAGAAACATGTCTGTTTACATTACATTTAAATTCATGCATGTTGGCACAGCTAGAGAAACAACGAGCAAAGACGGTATTCCAAAGTATGGAGATTCGAGTGTAAAATAATATTAGAAAAGGAAGTTCTCTGACATCTGGGGACCTTCACAATGAACATATGGGATTTAGCTGATTGTCGAGTATGCCGGTTGTATTTACGTCAAGGAGGCACCATGGCAGTGATCAGTTTGTGGTCGAGATTATAGGGTGATAACAATCATTATCACAATGTTATCAGAGTTCCGAAGTACGATATGAGCACTCGTCGCACACGTCTCTTGCAGTGAATTAAAGAATAGGTCAAGAAGTGAGGCGTTTTTTTAATTATATATATATATATATATATATATATATATATATATATATATATATATATATATATATATAT
>OY744520.1:192268267-192270767 GCA_963556195.1 Sepiola atlantica | reverse complement strand
TCCATCATTTACTATTTCAGACTATGCTGAAGACGACGGAATCGGGAATTCAACCCGTTTCTTGTCAGAAACCACTGGTCCATGTCTGATTAAAATCTGTATTTAAAAATAAAAATATTACGCTCTTAATTTAATTTAATTGAGCACTCTACTGGTATTTCCCTTTTATTCTTTATTGAGTATATCTTTATTGAGTATACCTTTATACTTTATATAGCCCCTACCAGGAATTACAATTATATATTGTTAGCCCAGTAGTTGAGCACTCTCGAGGAATATACCTATTTCACAGATTACACGGTAAACCTGGAATTACAACTTTTTACCAGATCATTCAAAGGAAATGGATATTCACCACCTCGGATATTCTACAAAAAACATCCCAATACCAAGTAACCAAGACTACACTAGGACACTACTCACTAAGATCGTCGAGGTAATACGGAAAATGAGATGGAAAGTCCTAAATGCTGACGGTATATTTGCAGAAAAAAACTACTACGGTCTGAAATCGAGCAAATACCTACCAAAAGTTGAAATGTTGGAGAATTTCGAAAGAGACCTGCTTAACATTACACATAACCTTCGTTTTACAAATTACACAAACCCATTACAGCTGAAACTCACCTCCGACATAAAAAAACTCAATAAGCTGAGAAAAGACAATTACTCATTCGTTTTTTCGGACAAAACTAAAAACATATATAAAATGAAAAATGAAAAAAAGACATCCCTCACTAAAAGCGCCATTACTACAAATTACCAATTAGCAAAAACTAGCACATACACAAATATTAACAAAAAAGCATCAGATTTAACAACTAAATTAGGAATTGAATATAGAGCAAATATTTTAACTAAAAATAAGGCTTTCATTACTCTTAAGGACCATAAAGATAGTTTTAATATTAGGCCCTCTTGCAGACTCATAAACCCAGCAAAAAGTGATATTAGTCTAGTTAGTAAAAGTATTGTTAAAAGCATAGTTAGCAAAATTAAACTTACTTCAACACTCAGCCTGTGGGAAAACACTAATTCTGTATTAATATGGTTTAGGAATATTAAAGATAAACATTTATGTAAATTCACACAATTTGATATAGTAGACTATTACCCCTCAATTACAAAAGATATCCTCGATAAAGCTCTTAACTACGCACTAGATTACACAGATATAAGTCAGTTAGAACGAGATACCATCCTAAATGCCAGACAAACCCTCCTTTTCTTCGAGGGAAGGGCCTGGGTAAAGAAATCAGATCCTGAGGACCCCTTTGACGTTGCAATGGGCGCCCACGATAGTGCGGATATATGCGACCTGGTAGGACTTTATATCTTACACACACTCAAAATTAAGTTTCCCGACCACTTCATCGGATTATACCGAGATGACGGGGTCTGCCTTTCACACAATAAAAACGGACAAATACTAGATAAATTTAGGAAAGACCTCATTCAAACCTTCTAAAGTTTAGGCTTTAAAATCACTATCACTACTAATTTAAACCAAATAGATTTCCTCGATTCTACTCTTAACCTCGAAAATAATACTCGCAAACCCTACCATAAACCGAATGAATCACTCCAATATATCCATAAAAGCTCATGCCATCCACCATCAATCCTCAAAAACCTTACTAAAAATATAAGCCTTAGAATTTCAAACCTCTCCTCCAATTATGAAGTTTTCTCACAGGCCGCTCCATATTATAATAAAGCCCTCCGCGACAGCGGATTCCACGATGGAATCTCATACATCCCAAACCAGAATATTCCACAGAACAACAACCGCAAAAGAAGGAGATCGATTATCTGGTTTTCGCCGCCCTTCTCCAGCAGAACAAAATCAAGAGTAGGTCATATTTTTCTCTCATTATTAAACAAACATTTCCCTCCAACAAACAGTTTACATAAGTTTTTCAATAAAAACACCATCAAGGTCAGCTACTCAACCATGCGGCCTATAAGGAGTTACATCACCAGAGAACAAAGCACGGCAGTCGACACCGGATGCTCATGCCAAAATAAAAATTCCTGCCCCCTCGAGGGAAATTGTAAAGTTGACTCAGTTGTATACAAAGCTGTGGTTACGAGTCAAACTGATAACAGTACAGATGTATACTACGGCATGACACAAGGTTCCTTTAAACAAAGGTATTATTCACACCTATATTCCTTTAGATACAAAGATCGCGCAAACACATCTTTGGCTAAACGAATTTGGGAACTAAAAGAAGAAGGAACTCCCTTTTCTATTAATTGGAAAATCATAGAGAGAAAACCCATTTATTCACCTATATCTAATGTTTGCCATTTGTGTAATGCTGAGAAGTTCCATATTTTTAAGGCCATCATGAACCCAAACACCAGATGTTTAAATGTACGCGATGAGGTTTTTAAGGGCTGTATACATCGTAAACAAGCACTCCTTATCTATTGGATGGATCGAGTGACTTAAGCCTTCCTAGAACCCTACATACATTTTTCAGACACTTACACA
>OY744520.1:192188267-192255767 GCA_963556195.1 Sepiola atlantica | reverse complement strand
CACAAAATGTCTTATTTCAATAAAAAGAGAGGGGTGAGAAAGAGAGAGACATTAAATAAAACAACTAGCAAAAATATGCGACCGGAGAGAGCATATATTTGCTAGTATATATTATACATGCTTAAATATAAATAGAAGATGCATTAAAGACATCCAATATTTGCACATTTTCAAAAGAAAAAAAACTACATAAAATATGCAACAAAGCCATATATGTTTTCTTTTGTTTTCATTTGTTTTCAGTTATCGATTCCCATGGACGCATAACGATATGTAATAAACTTCTTGTTCACCGTTTGTCGGCGTGAATGTAGAAACGTAAAGAAAAACAGCCTTTTAAAAATGGCAGCTTGATCTATCAACAAAGTGTCATCCTTCGTTTAAACAGGAAATTTAGAGATACTTAATTTTGTATCTTGCCAGGTGTTTTGAACAACATCGACAAGGATGTCTCTACATTTTTTCTGAGAGAACAATCAGCTGCCAAAAATATAAGGCTACACCTAGTATTACAGCGGTTCAATTTGCAGGGCCATTGGATTTAAGAATATTTTAAATCTCGAGGTAAGACAAGAAACGTCTAGAACTCCTGATATGGTAATGTGTTATTACCGATACATTCGTTAACATTTCTTAGAGTCTATAATATTGGCAGGGTTGTACGGTTTGGTTGTCAAAATGATTTATTTATTTCCTGCTGATACGATGATCAATAAATTATTTCAAAAGGTAAAAGATGAACAAGATTTTACTTACACGTGGAAATGCAGGTATGACATTTGTTTTAAATTTCTTGTGAATTTCCACCTACTTAATAATCGGAAATGTAATTGAGTTAAGTATTTTATTGAACAGAATAATAACATACGATTACAATTCATTCAATAAATATTTGCCGCATATTTTGATAGCTTTTATGTTATCATAGTTAACCCCAAACAAGGCAAGCTGCTACTTTAGACGTAAGGGGCTTCTCAGAATCAGGGTGAAGCTTTTTCTTGGGGGGGGGTCCTAAGTAGGGAACTGTGCAGCGGTATGCTTGGTTATAGTAGATTTAAATTTATGCATGTCGGTACAGTCGGGAAAATAAGGAGAAAGAAGGGAGTTCCAAAGGCCGGCGGCACGAGCAAAGAAGATATTGGTGTAGAAAACTCTCTGGCATATTGGGATCTCCACAGTGAATGGATGGGATTTCGCTGATTGTCGGGTTGGTCGAGTGTATGTCTGTCGAGGGGGCACCATAGTGGCAAGTTCATCAGAGCAAAATCCATTGAAGTACTTGTAAAACAAGCACAAAAATGCAACATTGCGCTGATCAGACAGGGGCTGGAACTTGGTGGATAGCGACTTTCTTTTTGAACTTGTCTAAGAGGGGGAGACAAGTGTCTGTTGTACTAGCCCACATGTTGCAGCAATACTCCATGCATGGACAGATGGTGGTTTTGTAGAGATATTGAGTCTGTCAGGTTTTTGCAGTTTTCTAGCACGGTAGAGGGAGTTCATCTTCTTTGCAGCAGCCTTGACAATAGCGATTAATGAAATTTGTTGAATGCCGCTTTGTTACGTCATGAGGACAAAAGTATCATGAACGATTAAAAACTGTGTATTTCTATGTTGTTGGGCACTAACAACGGAAACGACTAACCCCACAATAAGCAGAACAACAACATCAAACACAAAAGCAACAAATAATAGTTGGAACTACGTTGGATGTAACTGACTTGCAGCAATGCGAAGAAATCATACACTCCAAGTTTTAATCATCACATCAAAAACACTTGTTTTAAACACAAATAATAGCCTCTTATATATAATATGAGATGTAAAATGAAGGCAATATAAAGCAAGCAGAAATTTTGAGCTAACGTAAAGTAACAGACACATAAAAACATTTGTCTGTTATGAAAAAAGAAGCAGTTGCAAATATTGGTTATTGCTTATCTATATAAAACAAGAAGTATGTGATGGAGAAAGAAATTGTCATACTTTCGTGTATTTTAATTATCTATAGTTTTAAAATAATCATTATCTCTTAAGGATATACTTTGCATTATTTGCAATCTTCTGTTTCCCTGTATGGAAGGAAGTCATTACATATGTTTCATATCTACTAATAATACAGATTTGGTATTAGTCCATATGAAGCCACAACTATACTATTGTTACTATTTATGTAAGTTTTATTACTAACCGAGATTTAGTATTCGTCTACTTGAGGCGGACATTATACGATTACTTCCAATTATATACTATCTTTCATTGCTCAATTCACTGGCTTATTGTAGTATCTGTTGTTTTCATAATACCATCATCCGAGGCATTACCTCATTATTTGGGGATAGTGTAGTATATGTTCCTTCGCCATGATGCCATCCTCTCATACTTTACCTCCTCCTATGGAAAAGATGATAGTGTATGTTCTGACTCTTCCAAGCGTTACCTCCGTCGTTTTAGTAGAGGGTTCCGTAGTATATGTTCTATTATCATGAGACTATCCTCCAAGACATTACCCCCTCCTTTGCAGGGTAGTGTAGTATATATTCTATTGTCAGGCGGCGACCATCTTCTCAGGCGTTACTTTTTCTTTTAAATTCGGCAGAAATTGTCAATATCGACTGTTTATTAGTAAACTCTGTACTTACATTATGTATACATGAACAAATATGCGACCTGAGGCGAACATTTTTGTTCGTTTTAAAAATGTTTTTTGTTACCTTTTCACGGGATCCATTAAATTTGTTTTCTTTTATGTCCGCATGAAGGTTGATATTGGGTTAATTATATTGATCATTTGTACGGCATACTCCCGGTGACACATCTGTTTCCGTTAGATCACCGAAGTTAAACGACGTTAAATCTGATTAGGAACTATAATGAGTGACCATTTGGAAATACCAAGCGCTGTATGTGCTCTCCCTGCCACTGGAATCAGACAGTGCTGACCAAGAAGTTGGAAGGTTGGAATTGCGAAACCCTTGCATCACATATACATCCACATAGCAGGGGTCAAGCATTGTCTTTCAAGATTGAAAGGAAGCCATGATATTGATAATGTCTACTACTATTTAGTTCATCTGTGTGTCTTGGTACATTAAATTAGACACACGAATGTTCGCAGGATGCCAACTGTGGATCATGCTTACCAACAAAAGAGGACATGATGATCATGTTTACCAGATCTGTCTTCTGAGGCGCATGCCTTTTTATGTTTGTTGTCTTATTTTATGTGTTGGTGTATTTGGCAACGCATAATCCAGGCTTACTTTTAAATGGCTTCCTCATCTATGTGATAGATTAATGTCTAATATCAATGTAAAAGAATAGTAAAATAAATCAAAAACAACCGAAATACAGTAAAAGACAAACAGAAATAACAGTTAGGCACAATAATAACCAAGACAAGAACATTCGGAACAAAGCTGGTAGATGTTCAAAAGTTTATGACGTGCATGTGAACATGTAGACGGAAGAACGAAATAGAAGTAGGACGGAAGCACGTGATCGAATAGCACGCTCAGAGGTTTTTGAAGTTAGGTTTTACAGAATCCTTTGTGAGCGGAGCGACACAAACCTTGGTAAATGTAGTCCTTTAAATTATCAGCAGTGTAAAGTGATTCCCTCGTCTCTTCTGCTTCTTTTTCCTTGAAGTATCCCCTGAAGAAAAATAAAGAACTAGGTTGTTCAGGTGAAAATGAATTCAACTTTATTAATTTAAAGAAATCACTATCCGAAAACGCAGACACGTCCCCAGAAAGAAGCGACCACCGTAAACAGTGTCCGTATTTACTTGCATCGACGTGAAGGCAGAGTTAGATACAAAGTATGTTTATAATAAAGGGAATATCCAGGTTCCCGAATAGAGGAACTCTGGATTGGGACAAATAGAAACCTTCTCCTAGTCTAAAAAAAACTCTCGTTTATTGACCGACGAGAGAACAGATAAAGTGTCGTATCACAACAGATACTACACTTTTCTCCTAAGTGCTATTATAAACAGAAGAATCAGAACGAAAAATGACCGGACAAAGAAGTCTTCATCTTTTGCATCTCTTGAAGTAAATCTTGAAATCGGCCTCAAACAAACGAGATCGTATACAACAAAGTAATTGTGCCGCCCTCCTCTGTTTTCCGCTTTTTCTATTTATATTTCTTCCTGTTCTTCGAATATGTCTCCTTTCGTCTGTATTCACCTTTCAAATCATCCCCCATTGCTTCTTTTGCTCTTGTTCTTTACCATCAGGCCAGATAATTTCTTCCATTTTCGGCCGGCGTATTAAAGCAATCTGACGGTTTGCCAAAAGACAATTTCATGTGAAATAATCTGGAATCTAAATTTATTCATTTCTTGTTTGTTGGTATACTTTGTTTCTCATTCTGGTCCGATTTCAAAATAGCAATGCGCCAGGAAACAAAAGGGCATTTTCTAGAGCTGGAGACAAAAGTGTTTTTGTTTTTTTTTTCAGACAAAAGTGGGCAGGTTGCCCCATTCAGGAAATTCAAATATACCACAAACACATTCAATGCCCTTTCCCCAACAAAAATCTCGTGTAACATATTACAACATATGATCGTTATTAATGCCATTATTGTTTTACAGTTATAATCATTGCTGCATTCAAATTTATATATATATATATATATATATGGGAAGAGAAGGATGAAGGTAATCCGACGTGATGGTAAAATGAAAAAGGAAAACCAAAAAACTGGATGTTTTTTTATGTGTACATCAACGTTTCGTCTTTATTTATAAGACTTCATCAGGATGATGATATAGGGAAAAGATATCATGCAAGCACGGATACATGTAGGGTAGACATGTTGGGAAGAAAAATAAAATAAAATGAAAAATACTAGCAGCGTCTGGCTGGACGTCCGTACTTGTTAGAGAATGAAAAATGAGTGGGAGAAAAAAGGGGAAGGGTGGAGGGAGCAAGGACTACTGTGGCTGGCGATGAGAGAAAGAGGTGGGGGATGAGCAGGGGTAAAATGGATGGCAGAGAGAGATTGGAGGAAAAGGGGGAGGGGGTGTCTGACCAGATGGCTGCGGTCGAGACCGAAGGGGGAGAGTGAGTTGGAACGTTTGTGTGTGTGGGGTGTGTGCAGGGAAATGGGGATGGGCAGAGAGGGAGGGGGGGGCTGTGATCTCGGTGGATGGGCGAAAGCCATAGTCCCAGAGAGCGTTTGAAGAAAATGAGGGAATTTAAGAAGAGGCATGGGAGAAAACGGATGAGAGGGGGAAGAGGGAGGATTTGTCGTGATAGGGTGTGAAATATTTGAAATATTTGGAAAATGATAGCAATGAGTGAGGGATTGGAGTGGGTGGGGGGGGGTGATTGAAAGGGTGGGTGAGGAATATATTTGAAATATTTGGAACATGAGAAAGTTTATTTGGACAGTAGTATTAAAAATGTGAGGGAAAAAAAAAATGAGGAAAAAATAAGAGAAGATACAGGGAGAAAAGGGAAGGGGGTTGGTGAATGGAAGAGTGTCATAAGGTTAGAGATGAAAATAAAAGTTAGCCATGATCAGGCAAAAGACTTTGTTCAGTGAGGATGATCTTGCTTATTAAGGGTGATAGGTTAAAGAAACCATTTCGCTGCTTGATAGTAGTGGAGGATGTGATGAGTGCAGTTTCCAATAATCTTCGCCGAGATTTGTTGTGGATGTGTTTAGTGATTTTGGCTTGTTCAAATTTGAATGCATGACCATATTCTAGAGCATGGGAGAAAAGTGCATTAAGAGGGTTGTTGTTTTTTATATCCCTTTTATGTTCATTTAATCGTTTCTTTAATTCACGTTGTGTTTCTCCCACGTAGAATTGATGGCAATCATTGCAAGGGACAGTGTATAAGCCGGCATGGGATGTGGGTGTTTTTTGGAAATGTCTGGATGTGTTTAAAGTTTGTTTTATGGATTGAGAAGTGGTTTGTACTATTGGAATGCCTAATTTGTTGAGCGTGTTGCATATGGATGTGTTATTGGAATGCGTGGGTAGGAGAAGGGGTCTGTCTATGAGAGAGGTGTTAGGGGTTTGATTTTTTTGTGTGGTGTTTCTGGAGAATATTTGGAAGGCTTTTTTCTTGGCATTTAATATGAAATGTGTGGGGTATTGCAATGTTTTTAGGGAATTAAAAATGTATTTTATTTCTTCATCTATGTGTGGGGGGGCTACATATTCTAAGGGCGCGTAGGAAGAAGCCTATAATTATACCTAATTATATATATTGAGAAAAATAAAAATAGAAATATAGAAATATATCTTTAAATTATAACCTATCATTAGAGGTTAATGCTTGATATACGAGATAGAGCAATTATATACACTAACAAATATATGCTCTTTTCGGTCGCATATCTTTGCCAGTTGTTTTATTTAATTGCTCAGTAAAACGGTGTGTGTGTTTTTCAATTACTACCTACAATGACTACGACCACGTAGATCAACTGTTCGTACTAATACTGTAACATTTACACCAACTATCAACAATACACCTATTCGTACTATTATTACTTCATCAACAACGAAAACTTCAACGATAATCGACTATTCGTAACATAAACAACAACCACTACTAGCAACGTATTGACTATTGTTCCATCTCTCCTTTCTTTTCTCGCTCTCCTTCTCTTTAGCTCTCCCTCTCTCTCTTTCTCTCTCTTTTCCTCTCTATCTTTTACTTTATTTATCTCTATTTCTCTCTCTCATTTTCTTGAAATATAACTTTTTGTGCGTTTGAATAATCAGAGCGCGGGTAACCTAATGTTGGAGTTGACACCGGCTGTTCCATCATATTCCATCACAATCTAATTTAATTACGCAACTCAAGTATATAGATAAAGAACACTGTATTTAACTAATGCTATTCATAATTTTAATTAAGATTATGATCGAGGAAAATATTTTAAATACATCTGGAACTCTGAAAAAACAATCACGAATATTAATTGATTAGAAGCTTTAAAACAAATTAATTATGTAAATTTGAAAGACGCGTGATGTTTGAGGAAGCTTTGGAATGGGTATATAAGGATTTGATGAGTAGATATGATGAGTGGATTGCGACTATTAATTTATTAAAAGCTTTAACACAAATTAATTATGTAAATTTGAAGTACACGTGATGTTTTCGAAAGTTTGGGAATGGGGATATAAGAGCTGATATGAAAAAGAAAGCGATCAAAACTAATGATATAATTTCGGCTTCAGACATACAGACAGACAGCTACATAATCTCTATTATAATTAATTAATTTTCATATTTTGTCAAATACACGTATTTCTTCTTTATTCTTTCGACAGACAAAACCCCTTTACTTTTTTGTTGTTTTTCCATTATTTTGTTACTTCTAAAATTTGAACATTTTCTTACGCGCGTTTCACAGCAAGGTAAAATGAAATATATATAGACTTCAGTGCAAGGAGTTCATTTACAAGTAATAGAACAATAGAACCGAGAACGAAATATGGGAACAAATTAAGAAGAACACTTGACTCCTAACATGTGGCAAACCGACATACATGAGAAAAACTTACTACTGGTCTATCAACAAATTACAAAAAGAGATTGGATAATTTTAAACAAAAGTTATGTCTTTGATATTTTGGTGTTTTAGGTGATGAATGATGCAGGGCTGGGGTCTTAGATGTATACTATAAGTACGCACTCTTACTGGTGTGAGTATTGTGTCCCGATCTTTTGACTTCCGGCTTTATCAGTATGCCTTCGATACGCACAAAAAAGACATTTTAGGAAATATTATGTCTACATTAGTTAGTTTTTAGTCTTTTCATTATGTCAACCGTCGTTGGGTTATTTTATGTGTAAACATTGCATATGATTTGTATACGATTGCTTTGGAGATACATTTATGTTGTAGGTGTACAGTTTGTAAAAAAAACTAGTTTGTAAACGATAGTTTCTATTAAAGCATTGATGGGCCGCTGACAGGTATTACCACGTCGGGTTAATTTACAACTGGCAATAATTGTTACTAAGGGGGGACGTTACACTCACTAAAGCACCAAGATTTACGCATCAATATTGGGTTTAGTTTTGTGTCATGAACAGAACTATTAGGGGAAGCTTGAGTAAAAGATAAGGTTGAGAAATATAGTCGGCAGAATATAAAGGTAGACATTGCTGGGAAATATGACATTTCGAGTGATGGGTTGCAGTCACAAAAGTGTAATAAAGAAAACGCCGAATGATTTCCAAATTAAGGGCCTCACAACTTGATTGTGTTTAATATATACACATGGTCTTTCTGTAAGAATATTATGTTAACGTTATAATATATGACAACATCTAACACGATTAAACTATATACATAAATGAATATACTAGAAGAAGACCCAGCATAATGTCGGTGAAATTCATCACTGGAACAGAACACATTTGCAGCATTTTTAGATAGATTTACGACAGTTAATATCAATATATACTGATACTAAACCTTATGTCTAGACTCCTTATGTCAAAGTCGATCAAAATCGATTGCATGATCTTAATTTTAGAAAATATATTTAGTTGGAAGTTTAGGTATATGTAGTCATAAGAAAATATTAAAATTCAGGAACCCTTGCTTATTTGGTGTCTACCGACAATATCTGAATTCAATGCAAATCTGAATTTTTAAATGTGCCCATCTTATACTCCTTAAAACACCAGCAGAGATACATTTAGATTTAGGGATGCTTTATCAATTTATATCAAATTTCTATTGCAATATTTTGACAAAAATCGGAGCTATCTAAAATTGTACGAAATGCCTCTCACTTTTTTACCCCTTCTTTCATACATTGAAATGAAACGTAAATATAGACATCATTACACACTCTTAAACCTAGCAGGTCTGTTTCAAAATTCATATTGATCGCTTTATTAGTTTAAGAGTCTATCCTGCACATACGCATATATACACATATACCCACATGCTAGGCATATATACAATAATCACGTTGACATACCAGTTCCCACTTTGTCCACGAAGTTAGGCGACGTTGAGCCTGGTCAGTACCAGATGGGTGACCATTTAGGAATACTAAGCGCTGTATGTGTACACCTACATCTGGGCAAATAGAGTCGCTAATCCGCAGCGCCTAGCACGGCTACCATAGTGAAACACCCTGAATAGTTGTCACCAATAATGTGGCCGGAAACCAGGGAGGGTTTCCTCCTCTAGGAGTGATCAAAAACCCTGATGGTGATGGTGATGATACACACACACATGACTTTATATAAATCGAGATAAAGGCTTAAGAATTTGATTTTCTCTACCGACAACCTAAAGAAAAGTTTGAAAAAGAAAGTTGTGTATTTTGTAATCAAATTTCGAAAATATATTTTTCCAGTTCCGTATCAACAAGAAGATTAAAGAACAAGCCGCGAACTTGCGATAAACGCAAAGTTATTGAAGAGATTTCTTTTGTATCAGACATCAGCTTTGAGATAATCCTACGTTTCTTCGTTTCCAGTTTGTCTGTTCCTGCCATATTCCATTGATATCATTACTTTTTTTTTATCAGCTTAACTATAAAGAATGAACGAGTCAAGAAATGTCTGTTACGGCATTATATTTTAATCTTCAAAAAAACAAATTGCCATTCTTTACAAACGATCCTTTGTCGCTGTCTCGGAATTGGGGAGAATGTTATATTATTGATGAGAGTAGAATACACCCTGATGAAGTAATGGTGCGGGGAGGTGTAACATAAATGAAAACAAGGAATACATATATCAGGGACTAACGAATCTCTACATTTCTTGTATTTTACACGTGCATGATACTTCCACGTAAGTTAGATGAATAAGATAGAACAAGGCTGTTTAATGGGGCATAGGTTTGGGTCTATATGTTTCCCGGTCAAATACTGTATTTTCAGAAAGCGAGCGCAAAGTAGGTGCACCCTTGAACCAGGTAGAAAGTAATCCTCGTAAAAGACTGGCGTACTCTCAATGAAGCCATCTAAATGTCTCAATATTCCGTATCATGTAAAATAAAGTTACAAATACATATATATATATATATATATATATATATATATATATATATATGCAATAATTTAGGTATATACATATATATATATATATATATATAAAAATATATATATATATAAATATATATATCTATATATAAATATATATATATATATAAATATATATATATAAATATATATATATATATATATATATAAATATATATATCTATATATAAATATATATATATATATATGCATATAGTATATATTCTAGGAAACATAGTACGCAATATCCGAACCTTTATTTTCTTGTAAATTCTAACATTTAGAGCGCCTATATATAAAGTTAGGTATGCATATATATATATATATATATATATATATATATATATATATATATGTATATATATATATTATTTATAAATAATATATTTTCAAATTAACACATATACACATGTGTTTCATGCCAAACATTGAATTATAAGTATAGGAACAGACAATTCTTGCCGGTCACCCGGTTCGATCCTCGATAAGAAAGTCATATTAAACCTCGTAGTCAGAGCGCGGACTGATGTGCTCACCACGCATTGTCTGGAACTTATCATTTTAAATTTGGGAACAAAGCTGCTGAGACTACAATTAGGTAATATGAGCTGTATTCAGTTAAACTTTCTTTTATGCAAAGTGGGGAAAGGGAGTAGTATCCTTTTATGAGAATTCAGATACCTCCAATTAGTGTTAAAATTGAACAATAGGTATTAGACATCAATTAATATTCCACAAATTTCCGTTGTTCGGGAGTATTTTAAAGGGTGTTTAGAGGGCATAATATGAGCTCAACTTTCCATTTGAAAATCCTTCTTGTCTTTTAGATCAGCAGCAAGTTCTATCAATATTTACTAGACACAAATCAAGTTAATACTTTGTTATTCTCTAATTTAGACCCATTAATATTTAGGATACCGTTTGAGACATTTTCTAGAATCTAACTCGTGTAATAGATTCTGATACAAAGATGAATAAGGATTCCAGATATAATGTGTAGTGTTATTATTTGTTCAGTTTAATCTTAGTAATAGGAGATACACTTTTTGCAAAACTATTCTATTCGGGCAATTAATTTTACACGTTGTGTGACGGTTATTCTACAAGTATATATATATATATATATATATATATATATATATATATATACAGGGTGGGCCAAAATAAGGGTCCTATCTTTAAATTTGAATAACTTGATTTGAATAACTTCCACAAAATAAAAGTTAAACTCACCAAACTTTATGTGTGTGTAGACTGACCCTTCCGAGATTTTTTGAAATAAACAAAACAAATTTTAGCCGAAAAACACTTCTTAAAACTTACAAAAACTAAAGTATTGTTTTTTACACTGTTTTGAGTTTTTTAAGCAAAAATAATGTTTTCTAAATGAGGGTACGTTCCTTAGGGCTAATACGACTCATGCTTGCTTCGGAAGGGGTCCTTTACTTATTCTAAAAAAAAAAAAAAAATCAATAAATAAAAAAGTTATGAATTTTTAAAAATAGGACCCTTATTTTTGCCCACCCTATATATGTATTATATTATATCATATTCTGTTTAGATGATCAACTAGTTCATTTATCTTTATGTAAATTAAACACATTTAATATGAACTAAATGTATTTTGTAAGCAGAAAAACAGGCAGAGACTGTTGTTTTTCGTCTATTTCGCCGGAATCGACAGAGGTACATATTTTACTAGTGTCAGAGGAGACTGCGATTTCGCGCTGGCGTTAACAACTCCTCGAAAAATGAATTAAAATGTCCGTCGATTATGTTGTACTCTAGAATCAAGTCTCATCGCATCCTCCACTGCTCAAGTGAGAAAGGTTTTAATCTTTGAAGCCGTTCTGTCTAGATAACTGCAAAGGGTTCTGTCACTATTCTGCTTGTCAACCGTTGAACACGCTCCATGGATACGCTATATTTTTGTAGATAAGGATTTGTTGCTTGGGTGGCAAGCTCCAAAATGGGCTATATCAGAGTTATACATAAAAAAATGGAAAGTGTCTGCCGTTGCGTTGAGAAGACATATAGTAACGTATCAGCACATGTAAGCACTATTTTATTTAATATTGTAAAAAAAAGACTTAAATAATGTATTTCGATGTGTTAACTTTTCAATCGCGACACGTATTATTATGCTTGTAACAATATTTAACGTACTCATAAGTAAGTTGTATCAACTCATACTTACGTTGCACAGCGAAGTAAGTTCAGTATCAGACATAAGTACGTCCTCGACAATCAGTCTGACAAAAAGGTGGCTCGTTGTGGTTACTTGTGGACCCTAACTCTCGGGCTGCGGTATGCTTCTGTCCTCTCTCATGCCTGACTAGTTTTACAACGGAACGGAAACACAGACAGATACTGATGTGTGTCTTCTATTAAGCCAAAAGCGACGGAGGTGCACATTTTAAGGGTAGGTTAACCCTCCGATGGTTTATCTTCTCGTAGAGAAGAGGTTAGTTTATTGCCAATCGCCGGAGGCACCCATACCGGAAATGTAGTGACTTTTCAAAACCACACCTGACCTTGTGTCTAACCTCCTCGAAAGAAGGTTCATAAAAAAGATAAGTTACAAAAGATAATGTTATTATATATACTACTGTGATCCGTGGAAATTCCACAGCCCTCTCCTTTGATCTGTTCTACATAGCTGGCTGAAGCCCCTACGATAGCATTGTACAACTTTTGGTCAAACTGAAATACACTTATCTAATAAATCTTTTTTATGTAGTTTTAGAATATATCCGGTAATATGGGTTTATCTCTAACACCCTTATAAGAGTTTGTGACATATTCCATTCTATGGACGTTATATTTCGCCTGCTTTGACTAGTGTATTCGCGTGCGTGTTATGCTAATGTCTGTGTTTTTTAGCGTTTTCTAAGCTGTGTCGGCTTTAAGTGTATGCGTGCTTAAACGTGCATGTCATGTCTATGAGTTAATGTATTACAATTAAACTAAATGGAATTTTTTATGTTACGTTATTTGAATATTAACTCTGTAAACGTACGTCAGATGTCTAGCCGAAAATAATTAAATAAATAACATCTTATTTAAATTTAAAATTTTACAAACAATAATATATAAAGCAAGCTTTCAGCTTCAGGAAGTAATTGTCTTTTCTCACTAAATGCAAGCATGAAGAAAATACTTTGTCTTGAAGAAATCTGGCTAGCCGCGGATCTGACCGAAATACGTCTGCAAATGTGTACCCAACATCTTTGTATAAACAGATACGTTTTCATACATTATAAAGAGGTCTGCATTTTATTAAACTTCCCTGGATTTTTACACACACACACACCCACACACACACCCACACATATATATATATATATATATACGTATATATATATATACATATATATATATATACATATATATATATATATATATATACATATATATATATATATATATATATATACATATATATATATATATATATATATATATATATATATATAACTTCTTTGTAATATAGCAGAAAGAATCCCAGCAGAGTGTTCGATTAATTGAGAATTAAAATTAAAAATTAAGACACATCATTAAACCCCAAAACAGTAACGGTCAAACATACGCTCACGGGATTTATGAAAAATTGAGAGAGAGATTCAGAAACAGCAGCCATCTTGCATCACGAACAACAAAAAACAGGCATGGAAAATACGCACAATATAGCTCGATAAAAGAGCCATAAAAGTTTAGTGTTTACGTGGTTGAAGCTTACTAAATAAGTTGTTTAATAAAAATAATTTAATCAATTTATAAACAATACTCATAATATAAGATGTGGAATTTCAGGTTAAATTAGGGAGTCATTTAAAAATATAGATGAACGAAACTATATGGCAATATTCTTCATGGAAAACCCGAGTTTTAAGGGGAGCAAATGACAGCTAATGTGCGTATATGTATACAAATGAAAGCGAAAATGATACAAATTATTAAATCAAGTCGTTGGTTAAGATAATTAGTGTCATGTAGTTTCATACATCTATACATTGAACTAACTCTCTCTAATTAAACATATTATACAAATTACCAAACCAACTCGATTTTTCGCATGCTAATTTGTACCATATAGTTTCGTACATTTATAAAAAAGAGAGGGAAAAAGAAATATGTACATTAAAATAAAAAGGGCGAGGTGAGAGAATCCCGTTTTCATCTTACAAGACGCTGGAAGAGGTAAAGACGAACGTTCAGTAGAGACTGAAGAAATAATTGTAAGCAAAAACGAGCAGGCTAAAAGCTATACATATTCTAAATACGGACAGTTTGCCAGGGTTGCTGTGTAGGTTGGAGTCAGTCAGTACATGTTGGAAGAGAAGCAACGCCATTCAAGTGGACTACTTGTGGCCGCAGGCGGTTACGAAGACGGTAATTGGTTCACCCATCGGAAGCCACATCAAAAGCCGGTATTCTGAAGCATGATGATTATATTGCGGTATCTTAGACTTGGAAACGAAAGAGCGAAATTATGAAAGATGATGCGGGAATAAGATGTAAAAAAGAGGAACAAGTGAAAAGAAGGAAGGAAGACAGACATTATATATATATATATATATATAGAGAGAGAGATATATAGAGAGAGAGATACATAAAAAACACGTGGTGAGGGAAAGAGTATGAGTGATGTAAATGGAATAAAGAGACTTGTTAACAGAGGGATGAAATACAGAAAAATAAATATATATAGAGAGACATGTCGACCGATATAGACAAATAAGTGAGAGGGAAAGAGGATGCGGAATTGAGATGAAAGGAAAAGAAGCAACAAGTAAAACGTAGAGAGAAAACAAAAAAAAGAGAGAAAAGGAGAGAACAGCGCATGCGAGAGAGAGAGAAAGAGAGAGGGAGAGGGCGGAAAGAGGAAGGAAAATTAAATAGTATAAAAAAATTAGATAAAAACAGAATCATATATTAAAAGTTTGTAAAAACTATAGAATTCTGTTTATTCTTTTTTACTTGCTTCTCCAAATGGGCAGAGTAAGTATTTACCCTTTCCTATCGCGAGTTGATGTACCATAAGGTCGGAAGGTGGGGATTTTAGAATCTTTAGAGGGCAGATAAGATGAAGGGCAGTGTAAGAACAGACACAGCGCATTACTCCTGGTAAAAAAATTGTCTACAAAATAATATTATTTTATCGGATAAGTCCTGCTCTATTCATGCAAGAGACGATGACTTATGTTAGTCGTTCACAAGGTTGAACCTAGTTTGCTGACACTGTTCTTGGATAGATGGGAATATCACGAAGAAAGAAAAACGGCATCGATTTTAATTTCAACTATAGCTTCGCTATTTACCAAATGGAACACCATTATCTAACTGCGAATTGCTTCCGGACGATACTAACAACTTGGTTTTACGCGGTCTTATTACTCAATACATTACAAGGGACATATCTACTGCAAAGTAAATTCAACTTAAAATGGTCACTATCTCACTCGATTAAACAAAGCAGCTAGTTTTACCCATCAAAAATAATAATTACCCGTTTCACCTGGCAAATTATACTTATACAAATAATACTTATACAACGTTAACGAGCTATATTGAATTTTCTTGCTCACACGCTTCTAGTCCGAATTCTCAACAGCAACCTGCCATCTATAGTGTGCCTATCTTGCAGTAAACGGTGATGATTTTCAAATAAAAAAAGTCACAATAAATCTCTTTGAGAAGATATTTTAAAATTAAAATTTGCTCGGATATTTTTTTTTATGAAAATTAAATATCAAATAAAAATGTCAGTTTTACTTTTCATTCCTACAAAAAGTAAGATAATTCGAATTAAAACAAAAATTATTTAATTATTTTTAGTGTGCAACCATTTATACCGGTCTGAAACTGTCTAAATCACACTTAAAACGTTATTTATGGTAATTTTGGTACAAGAGAAACGGCCACTAATACGGAATAGGAACATGTAAGCAAGAAACTATAATATGTCGAGTAAACGTTATATTACGGTCGGTGAATTACTACTAACAAGTTTGAAAGTTTAAGATCTGTCGATGAATATATAATTAAATTAACAGGGGAAATTCACATTGTTTTAAATTAAAACAAAAATGAAATCATTAAAAAATGAAGTGCCCACAAAAATGATCCTGTTATTTTCAAATTCATCTGAAAATGTTAGTAATTAAAAAACAGGGTTCTTGCGTTTTTCAGTTCGAAATCCTTCTGAACATTGAATACGTTATCTACAGGGTGGGCAAAAATAAGGGTCCTATTTTTAAAAATTCATAACTTTTTTATTTATTGATTTTTTTTTATTTTTAGAATAAGTAAAGGACCCCTTCCGAAGCAAGCATGAGCCGTATTAGCCCTAAGGAACGTACCCTCATTTAGAAAACATTATTTTTGCTTAAAAAACTCAAAACAGTGTAAAAAACAATACTTTAGTTTTTGTAAGTTTTAAGAAGTGTTTTTCGGCTAAAATTTGTTTTGTTGATTTCCAAAAATCTCAGAAGGGTCAGTCTACACACACATAAAGTTTGGTGAGTTTAACTTTTATTTTGTGGAAGTTATTCAAATTCAAGTTATTCAAATTTAAAGATAGGACCCTTATTTTGGCCCACCCTGTATTATGAATTGGTTATTACCAAGTTATAATACATACGATATCCAATGTTCAGAAGGATTTCGAACTGAAAAACACAAGAACCCTGTTTTTTATATTCCAACAATACACAAAATTAAACTTTTATAATTAATCGTATAGGTTTTATTAAAATTACTTCTTTACCATAGCAACAATGTATAACTATATGTATTACGCAGATGGATAAAATTAGACCAAGGATAATTTTT
Organism: Sepiola atlantica; assembly: GCA_963556195.1. NCBI lineage: Eukaryota > Metazoa > Mollusca > Cephalopoda > Sepiida > Sepiolidae > Sepiola > Sepiola atlantica. The sequence continues at coordinate 192,238,906 of OY744520.1, read as the reverse complement.
AATCTTTATGCATGAGTTGTGATGAATTTATATGATTAAATAAAAAAATATAACAAACTTTTATGAAGTAATTTTTTATTCATTTTAATTAGTAAGACTGAGGTGTATTGAGGATCAACTTTGCATGTTTAATTATCTAAGCTAAGCATTATGTTTATATCATATGTACATAAATAATAAGGAATTAATTGAGCATTCGGGGACATAGAAAATAATAGATCGGTTTCTTACATAGGCTTAATGTCAATGTAAACTAGAATAGACTTTGCAGTTCTTTCTGGCGTAGAGTTAAATATGTAACGGTTACGTATAATCTATATAGCGTAAAATATAACCTAGTCTTCTATCACAATAAGATTATTAGTGAAATTTACGATGTAAATGTAGATTTTATATTAGTATTATTAACTGCAAATTAAACTTTTACAGTTCAAGATATAAGCTATATCTAGGGGTTAATAAATCAGAAACTAACCTAAACTCTTCCTGAAACCTTTCTAAACATATGCATCGATTTCTGAACCATCTGGTAACAATAAATTAGAAATTAAGATAGTTAAAGGGGATTGGGGGGCAGAAAAGAACCTTTAAGTAAATTCATTAGACAATTGCCTTATTTTAATTGAAAAAAAATGTTTTTTTTATAACTTTACTTTTTATTTTACCATTAATTAATTATCAATATCTAATTTTTAACACAGTATTACAACATTAGTCAAAGGGTCTTTTTTCTCTGGTATAATAATATATTAATTGGGGCTAGTTAATTTTCTTTTTCTTATGCTATGAATTTATATGATAAATACATAAAAAAGAAATATTTAAAATCTAATTAACTATAAGTGTTCTTTTATTTAGTAAAAATATTAATACATATAAAATGTAATGCCTATTTAGAAATATTTTTCAACCTGAATTTGAAGTTATATATGTTTTTCTGCGAAGTTACGATTTTGATCGATGTTTAATCAGTGATTGTTTCGTATGAAATTCGTTTATGAATATAGAATTTTTATGGGGGCTTATTTACTTTTTTTTTTAGTATTAATAATTTATCAATCGTTTTTTTTGCAGTTTTATTTGTGTGGGGTTTTCTATCCGGTGTTTTTGCTGTGCAGTCGGATGGGTTGATGCTAGCTAAGTTAAATTCGACTGTAATGGAACGGGAAGAAAATATGTTTTCTTTGGGGCAATCTGGATTTTTTCATATTCATTATATGACTTGCAGGTACATTTGTCAAGAGCTCATTTTTGAATCTGTCTATCCTCATTCACCATGTGTTTGGATCTATGTATTTTTCCGATTGACACTAAATTAAAAGTGTATCTGATGAGCAACAAAGTAAAGATTCTGCTGCGAAACACCCGTAAGATGTGAACAAAGCATTGACTGAATTAAAAAATGCAAAATAATCATATGAAAAAAATTGAGAACAAAGAGGAAGTACAAGTATGTGCTCATATAAATATAAACAAGATTGTTAGCTACAGACAGGGGTATCGTTGTAGTTACTACTCATCAGCGTGGCTAGACGCAGCGATATTTCTTCTATTTCCAAATCACATGTGAATTTTTCCAATTGTTTTGTAATCTGACTCCCGTTTATTGTTTGCACTAGTAAAAATATGCTCACTCTCGTCGCATATTTTTACCAGCTGATATGACGAAGGGACATATGCTTCATTACCTTCTCGAAGGAAGATGTATTGTTTGGGATGATGGTCTAATGAAACAAACAGATACTACACTTAAGACGAAAGGAAGAGTATTTTCCGAGACGATCCTCTCCATGACAACATAACAGATAATATACTACCACACAAAAAAAGAAAGATATAATGCCCGGGACGATCGTATAATTACAGTAAAACATATACTATACTGCTCTCCAAAAATGAGAACGTAACCATTTAGAATATTGTATCCTGATCATAGAACATATATTACACTATCCCTTCCTCTTAAAATAGAGGAGGTAATGCCTGGGGAATTGTATCATGACTAACAAACGAATTCTGCACTATGTTCCCAAAGAAAAAGTTATTACCTAAGACGATTGTCTTTTGGAAACACAACAAATACTATAAAAGATAATAGACTTCGCCCTAAATCAGGAGGTAATTATGCGACGATGAACTCATTAGAACAGAACAGAAGCTAAACTACGCCACAAAAAAGAATAGGTAATGCCTTGGATGATCGTATCATAACAACAGAAAAAGTTCTATACTACCCCCAAGTAGGAGAAGTTAGAAATTGGGAAGAGCGTATCATAACAACATAACTAATATTACATTACCCCCCTACCCGAGAAACATGGTTGAGATAATGCCTAGGAAAATAGCATCATAAAAGCACAAAAGATACTGAACTACCCCACCACCGAAAAAAGAAAAAGTAATGTCTAGAAGGGTGCTATTCAGATTATTGTCCTCCCAACGAGGAGGTAATGTCTGCGTAGATGGCAACAGAACATATACTGCACTGCTCCCTGCATTGACTATTGAAGGTAGTACATTAGTCTTAAATTGTATAATAAATTGAATTGAGCATAAAAAGATAGTGGTGATATAATTTCGGTTTAAGACAGACATACACCAATGGGTAATATACTGATTGAACTCTTCGTCTATGTAATTTCACGTTATATGTTTTACTTGAAAATGAAATCAGGAACTTGTTTAGCGAACATTTGTAATTCAAGTAATTAACTCGCGAGAACTTGTACGACTCAGTAGCGTATGATACTTTAATCTTCCAACTACCTTTAAGACATCATTACACATACGGATTGGAGCGTAATCTAAAGAACGGATTCATAGAATATAATCTCATATCGACAAAGACATTAATGAACGAGATAACCCTGTTGAGCATTGATCTAATTATTACGTTTAAATTAGTTTTCTCTGATACCAATCAATACACGATTACTAAAGAAAGGAATTACATATTGATTGCACCTGAAGCACGTGACAAACCATGTTTTAAAAAATAAAAACCTGTTTGCCATTCAGGAAAAAAAGCATGTACAAGTACAACATTGAATGTTCTTGCAGAGTTTCAAAAACATTACTTGTTTGCAGTGTGATATGCAAAATTTCGACAACATTGCTATGAAATTGATTTTTTATGTACTATTGATTAACTATTTACGAAGGCGAGACACAACTCGGGAATAAGGATTAATTGGATCGGCAGTGGCATGATACGACTGTATAATGAGAGGATTTTAAACGATTGCCGAAAAAGAACAAACATTATTAAGAAGTAAACTGCAGAAATATCTGTCGACATTAGATTTGAAAGCAGCCATGTTGTAGTTCGTATACAAGCAGTTCTGCGGCACAAGATACCACGGACAAGAAAGTCTTTGAAATAAAGTTTGTTGATGGAATTTCTCTTTAGTTTCAGGTGGCAATATGAAGAAAAGAACGATATTTGCCGTATTGATGGTGACACGAGTTCTTGCTGTGAATGTTTTACTAGGTGGCGAACAAAAGATTTGAATTCAGTTGTACACCTACCAAAGGTAAACCGCTAGAGTAGAGAAATACTAGCGAGGCTCTCTCTGTAATCATGAAGGGAGATTACTTCCAAGTAGACTGTGAAGTCGACATTTTTCTCTCTCTAGACAAGAAACAGGTCTCTGGGCGATACCACCCCAGATGTTGTATAGTACTCCATATTTAACCGTATCTGACTTTTGTATAGAAATATGTTATAATCAGGGGTCAGGGAGAGTCCGACACTGCACATCCGTAACCATACCACTATTATACAAGTGCCATTTTATGACGAAGTTAGATTTTGCAATAAAACGACTCAAGTTACATCCAGAATTTTAAAAGTGCAATCTTTAAATTTTTTTATACAATCTATATTTTTCCTAGTCGAAAATTAAGATTTTTTATTCTTTCAATATAGACGATTTTGAATTGAGTGTTTAGCAATTTGGCCACAGTGATTTTCATTTCATTATTGCTTAGAAAAATGTGTTCCATATGGAAACAATATGACATAGTCAAAATAGTGGTTATCAGGGGTGGTCAAATCTGAATTGGAAAATAATGTAACAAAAATAACTGTCTGATGGTTCATAGTCTTTTTACTTTCTTTCCGGCTTTCAGACTAGACAGACAATAGATAGCCTCTGTAAGGAGACCCGAAAGTGGGGGTTATAGTGTTGCGAAGTTTGCATAATCACAAACTACACCTACCTTAAACTGGTATATTTTGAGTTCAAGAACAATGGAAATAATTCCGGGATTAATGGAGTAAAAGGTTTTCCTCTGGTAGTCTAGTGTCACAACGAAGGCTTGACAGTCAAGCTACTCATATTATTGAATTAAAAGGAAGACAGAGCAATTAAGTAACCGCGTTCTAAGTCTAAAACACACTCGGGAATAAGGGTTAATAATGGAACAGAAATATAAAAGTATCGAAGACGACGAAGGAACTTGCAAACATTTAATTACTAAAGAAGGCGACTCGACATATATTGGTTTACACTGACCACGCCTATGTTGTAGACTGCAAGTTAGAAGTCCTGCGATAACGTGTTGCACGTATTGGAAGTTCTTAGAAAGAAGCTCTGTTTATGTTCCGTTTTCTTTTAAATACATATAAGAACATATACAAATTATAAGGAAAGATGAAACTTAAGTGGTGGTATTAAGATGATTAATTAATTTCTCAAAGTTATTAGTTAAAGGGATGTACTAGCTTTGACAAAACTCGAACCGTGTACGCCGACTTCGTAATCATTACACCCCGCTACTAAGATGTAGAATGATATATAATATTGAAAGTGACCATAGCAAATTGCAAGCCTTTTTGTTTGTTCTTCAAATACGACCTTTTGTAAACATGTTTATTTTATTGATAGATAATTTTTCGTAAATACAATACTCAATAGTCTATGAATTTTACATGTTTTGATTATTCTAAAATGCAGAAAATAGATTTCTGTTGAAGCCAAAAATACGTTAGTCGTAATGTAACACAATTACTGGACGGAAAAGGGTTGATTCGAAGCCGGACCATTGTTTTCCTAAGAATACCTTAGAATTAGTTTGCATCAAATGAAAAGAAACTAAAATTGATATAAAAAGAAAGAAAGGAGGAAAAATAAGAGTAAAATATTGTTCTTTGTTTCTCGGTATTTTAGAAAATAAGAACGCTGAGTGTCGGCGATAACGAAAGGACGATAATATTCGTCACCAGCCACCTGGTTTTCGTATGTCATAAAACAATAAGTTTTGGTTGTCCAGATCATGTGGAAGTGTTACAATATTGTCGGGTGTAAAGAAATCAAATTGAGAATGGAATTTGTTTTCTTACATTATGAGTACGTAAAAGGAATTTAAACTAAATGTTTAGAGACGGGGAGAAATAATCCAAGATTGATCAGAGAAGCGCAAAATGCCGTTTTGATAGCCTCGAGGTTTTATATATGAAAAAACCGAGGGTAAACAATGGGTGACCCGTCAGTTGGTCACTGCATCAAAAATTAGGGTACAGCTGTGGTGCATCCTTGGCGTTGAGTGGACATTGCCATATTGAGATAGACGCTCCGATGAACTGAACCTATTTTGCAAAGATAATAATTAAATTGTTTTACCGGGACACCATGCATCGTCAACCTAGCGTAGCTAGGTCCGGCGATGAAAGGGGTGGTGTTTCAGTTGACTGCTATTTCCCCATATTTTATAAATGAATAGAAATACATTTTCCTCCTATGAATAAAATTCGAGAGAATAAGTATCCCCTACCGAAGTATCCCCTACCGAAGTAACAGTGGGAGATGGAAACAGATAAAGAAGAGGAAGAGAGCAGTGGAATAAAAATACAATTAGCCATTCTACATCTAGAAGGGCAGATTGGAAATACAAAATATGACAAGAAAATAATGATGAGAAAACATTTTTCATTACTGAATTATTTCTATTTAGAGAATGGTGGATTCATCCTCGTCTAATTCTCAATATTATCCGGAGTGTAACAAGCATCGGAGACCTTATGTTGCCTGCCACCAGAATCAACGTCGTCAAGAGACCAACCCCCGGACTTAGGGTGTATTGCCAAATACAGATAGTCTAGGACTTGTTTAGATTCTGTCGGTGAGAACCACAGAGTTAGAAGTAGACTATTTTTCTCGCCACTAAAATCCATGTCGTTAAGAGACGATTCCCAGGACTTAGGAGTGATATCGCTATTCAAGATCGTCCAAAACCTGTTTAGATTTTTCAAGTTCAAAACACTAAGTTGGAAGAAAGTAGGCTGAAATTACCTTGCCTTGTCACTGAAAAAAGTTTTTTTTCCATTACCAAATAATTATTTTTAAATGAAAACCCAACGGACGCAGTTGTTATTTTTTTCTCATTGTTTTTTTAATGACCTTTCGCTTAGCAGTGGTACCAAGTTGCTGACTAACGCTGAACAATTGCCCTCTGATCTTTTAATCACAACGTGGGAGAGCGGTGAATGCCGGACAGGATTCTTCGATATATCAGACCTTAATTACTGCAGTAATTTCTTCTGAACGGTACTAGGTGACGAACCGAATTCAAGAACGAAAAAATTAGTGACGTCACTGGTTGAAGAGTAGGGGTACATTTTACTTGTACTGATGACTCTGGGATGTCACATCTCGTGATACAGTCTCGACCGGGACACAAATATTTCTTTTTGATCTGCAGAGTTGTTTTTCTGTGTGACACTGGTCTAGGAGATAAAAAGAGACTGTTTGCAAAAAATAGGAAAGAAAAAACTTCGAGAGCATAAACGGAATTTAGTCAATTGACTATAAGGTCTAGGTAATCTCGTTAGAACAACGACCCGATAACAGAAGACGATAGAAGGAGCAGACCACAAAAGAAGGGGTAAGTCACTTTTTGGTTCCCTTGCTATTTTGTTCTGCTCAACTTGTACCATGTCAGTGGATAAGTCGTTTTTTCTTGTTTCGTCATTGCACAAATTTAAAAATTAGAAAAATGTTATCTGAAGAATATATTGTTGGGAGTTTTGCAAGAGTGGGGACAGAAAAAGCACCTTTGAGATATCTAGGAAAATGGAAAGTCCTATAGAAGAGAATACGGATACCTCCACCTATAGGAGTTGCTACCAGGCCACAAGATTAGCTTGGCCATCCAGAGGAAAAGGGTTGTCTATGGGCAGGTGGATCACGCGATGGTAACGCTGGCCCCTAATACAGCGGCAGGTTCAGTCTCGAGGTTCATTTGGGGATTTACGGAGAGAACCAGCATATAGCTTGGATAGAGCTGTGCTAGCGGCCTGGTGAGGCAATACGCCATCAAGCAAACTACAACTGTGGTCGTACGCAAGCTAACGCGGCTAAAGCATACCGAAGGATACAGCCTCGATGAACTAGTCGAGCGAATCCAGGGTCTGGCCATCCTTGAGTTTCTCGCTAGGTGTATCCGGTATACAGGTCCGTTGCAGGCGATAAAGAGCCCCGAAGGAATCCGGAGGGGTTGCTCACTTACATTACTAGGGGCGCGAGACTTACAAAAGACAATATCAGGCTGTGAGAACGTGTGGAAAGAGTAGAAAGCCCAAGTAAAAGATAGTCAGGGATGTGGGGGCAGTCGACGTTGGCCTGTATAGCATCTGTTGGCTCCACCATGTGCAGGGAGGGCCACCATGCATGTGTAGTTCTGGTAATTGTGGTGCGGTCCTTTATCTTGGATGTAGTGAAATAGATGTGGATAGAGAGAAATATATAACTAAGACCAGCGGGGTCAGCATAACCAGATCCGAATGGTTGATCAAGCCAGTGATATGTCTACAGCTGTGCGAGTTGTTGCTGGAACGACTGAGCGTGGATGTTATGAGGTTGTAAGGGTTTCAAGGACAGATCATTTATAAATAGTCGCACAACCAGGAATATGTCCGGTAGTTGTCTTCCTTACGAAAGGACACGGAGGTAATAGTAAACGAATGGGGACATATGATATCCTATACAAGAGGATAGAATTACTGCAGACGAGATCAGTGTTACCGATAGTGGGGAAGACACTCGGTATGTTGTTTTGGACTCTGTCGGAGAGTGATGTGAAAATGATCCGGGAGAAATTGGAGGCGATAATAAGAACCAAGTAGTACTGTTGCATGTAACCAGAGAAAACGTATCGATATCGAACGTAACTAGGCTGGCAAATAGTAGAGCTAGTATAAGGGAATCGTTTTCCATATACGGCCATTTGAAGAAGAGGTGACCAATATAACCGTACAGAGATAATTTCAATTCTTGGTCCTCACCACTAAAGTGCACCCGACAATGCCGTGGTTGGTGCTGCTATTATAGCATGTAAGTGCACAGTTTAATATGTTGTCACTGGGACATATGCCACCGAGTGTAGTTACCCCAGGAAAGTTGAGAGTAGTGCTGTTGAAAATACAGACCTAGTTACCTCATCATTTGAGATTTCCTATTAACCCCACTGAACAGGTATGGAGGTATAATGCGTTGTTCACCTGCGTTATGTTATTAGAAGGTAGAAAACTATTCGGTTTGAGAAATTGAAGGTTCAATTAAGCCTTATAGAAAATAAGAATTCAAGTTGGAGAGAAGATATGGGTACTGTAAATGCTTGTCCGGCGAATACGATTAGTCATTCCAGAATTAGAAGGGCGGATTAGAAATAACAAATATGGGAAAACAAATAATAATGGCGAAAACAAAAATTATAATTGAATGAGAGGCGGAGTTATGCCCGTCTTATTCTCAATATAATCAGAAGCGTAACAAGTTTGGGAGACTCCATTTTGCACGTCACCAGAATCGACATCGTTAAGAGACGAACCCCAGTACTTAGGGTTGGTATCGCCAAATAAAGATCGCCTAGTACTTTTGAAAGATTTTGCAAGTCCGTTACACAGAGTTAGAAGTAGACTCCATTTTGCTCGTCACCATAATCCACGTCGTTAAGAGACGAACTCCGTGACTTAAGGTTGATATCGCCAGAATCAAGATCGCCCAGAACGTGTTAAGAGTTTGCCGGTTCGAAACACAGAGTTAGAAGTTACCCGGCCTTATGACGGAACAAGTTTTTGTCTTCACTGAGAAATTGTTTTTATAAAGAAAAACCCAACGGTCGGAGTTGTTGAATCCTTTTTTTCATTGTTCTGTTTGAAATGACACGTCGCTTCACAGATCAACCAAATTGCTGACCAGCACAGGACAATATTTCTCTGATCTTTGAATCGCAACGAGCCTTCGTAATCTTTGATTTTTATCAGTGGATGATCTTCTCCCGAGCAGTACCAGGCGATTAATCGATTTCAAGAACGGCCAAATTCGTAACCTCATTGGTTCAGAAGTAGGCAGGTACATTAATTTAGAATAAACTTTTAGAGGGAACTAATTTTCACTCATTAAAACCAACCCTGTTTCAAACTTTGCCATCGCTGAGTTGGAAGTAAACAGGGACGTCTATTGTAGAATTAAGCATACTGTTTGATTTGACGCCATTTTGAATATCCTCAAGACAAATATTTTCACGTAATTAAGGCAATGTTTGCTATGACCGAACTGCAAACAATGCAGAGATTTGATTTATAGAAAACAATTCAGAAATAAAGAAATGATTATACTTTTCTAACCGTTTTTTTTATTGGTTACGCTGCTTGTTTCCTACTTGTGGATTGAGATCGCAAGTAGGAGTAAATTACGGTCACCACTAAGCGTAAAACATTACTCTTTTTAATTTAATAGTGTGCTCCGAACTCGTAATATAAAACAGATCTCCTGATGTTGTAGGGTGACGAGGTAGTTTATAGATTAGAACACAAGGCTACTACACTGGCGGTTGAATTTAGAAATTCAGCGTGAAAAGCTTATCATGTCTAGCAACATCTGAAAGTATTGATACGGCGAAACAGCTGTCTGTGGATGACTATTACTTCATAAGTCCTCCTGAACATTGAATTATTCACATATTACTAAACATTCAGTAACTATAAGAGTATAAGCGTAGGATATTAAATGCAGATATCAATGCAAATCGCGATAAATCCAAATTGTTTAAATCTAGCCAGTAAACAATAAAATGACGAATATATTAAATCTTGAATTTGACGATAAGCTTATTTTAATTTAAAGCAAAAATAAATTATGTCAGTGTCATATTATGTAAAAAAAATATTATGGGGTGCCGTACAGTGTAGATATGCAGCATTTTTTGTAATGATAGTTTCGTAATTTTGAAAACTGCGTTCATGGAGTTTTGCATGTGAATTTTTCAAAAGTACTTTTAAATAAGCGTCCATAAAATCGAGATATAGAAAAACAGAAATAAACGAAATATTTCTGACAAGATAATGCCAACAGAATAAAACCAAATAGTGTCTATATTTATTAAACATCATACCTTTTGGGGGGCTTCAATAACCTTTAATAACGTGTTGTTTACCAGTTCTGAACACAAGTTTAGACTATTAATATAAAACAAGCAGTCATTCGTTGCATAAGGTACTATCTCGCATTCATGTGAGTTTTGCTGTTTTTGCCTTGCTTTTAACCAATGCGCTTATTTATTATTACTAAATAAAGGTCTCTGAAGAGCAGCCCTTGAAGATTAAAATACTATATTTTTGTTTACAAGTTGGGAAACGTTCGTGAGGCGGAAAATATAAGAATTCGCTTAAATGAAAAAAAAAATGATTGTGGACTGACTTTATTTTTTATTTAGTCAGTGGAATGCCCCAAAAAAAACAATATATATGATGTGAAGTCAGAAACATGACTCCACTAAGCTGTAATATGAAACAGTCTGCATGTTTAGAAAAATATACCTTAACATATATATGGTTTATATAAATCCAGAAATAAATAAATAAATATATATATATATATATATATATATATAAAAATTATGATGTTGAAAAAGATTAGATATACATTCGGATTGTACACATTATAAGTTATAAGTTATAAGTTTGAATTGTGGTTGGAAACACATCCGAGGAGACCTAGTTACGGTCGATATAACTTATAGTGTGTACAATCCGAATGTATATCTAATCTTTTTCAACATCATAACTTATTCATGCTCTGTTTGAACGGACATAGAGCTCTCTGATTCGAATTCCTATTGAAAATAATCGAACCTAAAAACTATATATATATATATACATATAATATATACATATATATATATATATATATCTATATATATATATATATATTGTTTCTCGATCTCGATTTCAACTAGATATTATCAGAGTTGGAACATATATATTATACGCGATTCAGAGGAAAATTATACATTCAACAGGTTTTACCCTTATGTAATAAGGACAATGAAGATTCTCTGAAACACGAGTACATATGGAGCAATATTGTGAAGTGTTGAATTTGGAACATGCTTACTAAATAGTAATTATGTCATGCATTGTGCATTCTGCTTAATTAATATGAATACATATATATACATATATATATATATATGTATAGAAAAGAGGTTAGTGCAGTATTAGTGCAGTTCCAACGAAAGAAAACTATATATGTAAAAGAATAAGGCTACCAACGCTCTTTTAAATCGAAAGACATTTCCTCAAATGGATTTACATATCTGATGAGTGCCGCCCACCGCTTGAAACGTGGTATATTAAATTATATAATGATAAAATAACAGGAAAATAATAAATGTTGAAAAACACTTTTTATAAATGTTGGTAGCCTTATTCCTTTACATATATATATATATATATATATATATATATATATATATATCAGATTAATATGAACTTCGCAATACCCAATTGGTTCAGACGTACGCCACTAGAATGTGTACATATAAAAGGGTTCAACATCTTTTAGGAATAAAATATTCTTACTATGATTGCCGGAGTGAAAACAAAAAGGTTCATAAATAAGGTTTATATATTTTTTTAATATTGCGTCTCGTTCACTGACCAAAAGTGGTAGTACTGATATTCATCTGTTTAGTAAATTATTTCCTGAATATTACATGAAACGCCTCCATGTTGTATCGCCATGCATTTACGTCATAAATAAGTAATTAAAGCCAACGTCGTGAATAAGAAATTGCATCATATAAGCATATACCAACGTCGATGGATTGTTGAATTCGGCTTTGCCTCCCCTCTTTGGGGAGGAGTAAGTTTATTGCTTACTGTCTGAGGCGCCCTGCCCAGGCAATTTTTTGAGATTCACCTCACTCTTCCTCTAGAGTGAAATTCCCACCTTCCGACCTTGTGTCACATTCTACTTTGTGGGACGTAGATAAATAGGTGAATTCGGCGTTAAATTACACAAAAAATACTTAATTATCCTCATCGTAAGGAACAAAGTGTAGTATCTGTTCTGATACTACATTTAATCTTTTTGCTCTTGGTAAGTGAAGGAGACGTCCATCTTAACTGAGACATTTTTAATTTTTATCCCAAACTTGAGTGTTCCTTTTTGCGAATCTCAAGTATCCCAACATTAAAAACGATCTTGCGTCTACCTCTGTCGCCGTGAAGAGGAAATTAACTAAGAACACAAAATGGTTGATAAGCCATGAAATAAGGAAACCGAGACCCAAGGCAATTAAAATTATTTAATAAATTAAAGAATTTAACTATACTATCTTCTACCAAAATAACTATTCGATATTAATTGCCTCGAAAAGCGTTGATTTGCAGTAAAACCACAAGCAGTACTAAATAAAGAAACGTAATAAAATAATGAACACACTCTCTGAAACTTTGTTTATTGTCCGGAACATTTAGACATTTTGTTTAAAATGAATTTCCATCTTTTGGCTTCTTTACATCTTAATTGGTTTTGACACCTAACACCTGGTGGTTCTGATGGAATGGGTCCCTCAGGTAATGCTTTCTGTAACGAATTTAGAGGGTTTATCAGAAGTGCGACAATTCGAGTATTTAAGAAAGGGGAAAATACCAGACTTAAGAGTGAGCGCACTTCAGCACGTATACGTATATGAAAGAGTCGGTGATGATGAGAGCTAGTCACGCGGACTAAACACGAGCCTAAATACAAGGGGCACCAACATCGAGCAGTCATTTGCACCTCGGAGTGAGTAGCTACACTTCTGTGTATTGTATTGTTATATAATTGTGCATACTCTTCCGCACTAAGGATTGACTTATTTCGGTTTTCAATATTGTTTGATATATAAATAAATTAATATTTTCATTCAAAATGTTATTTACGACACTACCACTAGTAGTTTCGGAAACTTTGTTTGTAGAGCCCAGGACAACAGCAACGGTGGTCTAGTTTCGAATCATGCTATGGGTAGTTAAAATGAATGAGACGTAGTGACGACAGAACACCTGTCTATTGATGACTATATTTAATATGCATACGCTCTCCTATGGGTGGTTACACTCTGGTAGAGGAGATGACACTTGTCAATTAGCAATAGTATTACATTATACTTACGGATAACAGAATCGTAGTTGGTAGAGCACTGGATGCTAACCACAGAGGGCCTCTATTTTTAGCCACACTAGTTAGACAATGAAAGATGTGTCTGTAAATTACCAAATATATATATATATATATATGCATATATATACATATATATATATATACATATATATACATATATATATATATATATATATATATATATGTATATATATATATATATATATATATATATATAAGTATACATTTTTATTTATACAAACATTATTGGTTACATATGTGCATACATGTTTCGGTTGCACTTTTCCAAGAAAGTCAACCTCATCAGACCAAGAATCTTTCAGGAACATGTATGCACATATGTAACCAATAATGTTTGTATAAATAAAAAGTTATACTTATAAACAGCTCTACTTGGCATTGAGCACTTTTTATAAACACTTGAGTTTCTACGGATTTATATTTACAGACACTAATACAATACATGTACGATATATATATATATATATATATATATATATATATATATAAAGAGAGAGAGAGAGGGATTAAATTATTTAATAATACATATTTAATAATTATCTACATACATATACGTTTCATCTTTGTAGAAACATCAGTGTAGAGATAACTATTCAAGACTGTTGCACGATTCTACATAAAGGAACGTTGCATTATAGCCAAGGATGACTGCTGTCTTATTTCGCATTAGAAAGCCAACACAAACTTTTTTTTAATTTTCTATACCGGTGATTACTATTAGGGTTGGATTATTTATATTTGCAGTGCTTATATTTTTGTTATTCTACCCTTTGGCTAACAATACATAAATAAATAAAAAAAGAACAAAACAAATAAGTAAAAAAAACTAAAGTATACTAACACCTGAATACATTAAAACTAAAAACTAAAATAGAAATCAAAAGAACCACGTGTTAAAATTATGGGATAGACCCCTTTATGGAAAACAGAACAATAGAAGAGCAAAAACGAAGGAACAGTAACGGGACCTTTGTTCGTGAGAAGCCTAACGATTGGCTAAGAGAGCAACAAAGAATCTGATTGGCTAACTAGCGAGTCGTGTATATAAAAACACCGGGCAAAACTAACTCCATGTATTTAAGGCTGAAGATTTCCCCCGAGGATGAAACGCACCTTCCTCTTTGTAACTTAGTTGTCAAAACATATTTTGATAGCATACTATATATATATATATATATATATATATATATATATATATATATATATATATTTAATGTATCTTCATAACATTTCATAAGACAGTATAATCTTTTATGTATCAATTTTCAGTGTTTACAGTTCAACAGTTCTCAATGCGTGAGGAGAGCGAAGTAGTAAATTATGAACATATATTTATAGCAATTAAGCAACACAGAGGTTTCCGCATTTTATTCCCTTAAAGTATCGTCAGGCTAAAATGCATGGATTTTGTGTTGGTGTGTGTTGCTATATATACACGTTGTGTTTAGTATAGCTAGAAGACCAATCAGATTCTTTGTTATTCGCTTAGCCAATCGTTGGGTTTCTCACAAACAAAGGTTCAGTAAATTGTACTTCTAATTTCTTATTCTATTGCTCTGTTTTCTATAGGGTGACTCGTCTCCGTTTCATTGTGATGTCAAAATAATGGGTGACCTTATTTTAACATGTTCTTGCATGTATTTCTATTTTAGGTTTTAGTTTTGCTTAGTTATTTATTTATTTATCTATCATGTATTGTTTACCTAAAGTGAATTTTATTCTGTGTAATCACTTGTTTGCTATTTCATATCTACAATTTAATAGGTTAGGCGGGGCTTTACATTTTATAATTCTAAATTTCTCATTCAGACATAATCTACACGGGTTGTCTAACTTTCTGCATGTACTGGCCTGTCGTATTAGTTTCCATTCGATTATTGGTGAGCGTCCTCTATCATTGAGCGCCCGATAATGGGTTTCACGTGCTGTATTAATTTGGTGTTCTTTGTTTTTTAATGTGCTGTTGTTGTCATAATATCTGGTTTCAAAACCAAGGAAGATCATACCCACGTAGTACTTCTTGTTATACGGTCTTTCTAGGGCAAATATTGTGGCTTAGTAAACATTACTTTTGGTTAGGCATTTATTTTGAAATCGGGTTTGGTTTATTTCTATTTGTTGTGCTTATATTTTTTCTTAGTGTTATTTTGGCTATATTTTTTACTTTCTTATGCGATTTGTATTTTCTTCTTCTCTACTGTTCTCGTTTAGTATTTTGTTATTGTGTGTTTTGATTATCATTTCTACGTATTCGCAGCAGTTGTAGGACAGTTTTAGGTTATTTTTATTGAATATTTTATGCAGTAGATTGGGCACAAGGAAGTGTTTTTTTCAATGAGATATAGGCATGACCTGCCCAGTCTAGTTCATAGCATCTTGTTATATAGCGGTGTATACCAGATTATATATCTTTTTCTTTTATTTTTAATTTTATTGTACTTATTGGTGTCCTGTTATTTATATTTCATTACGATATTATGGTAGCACCTATTTGTTAGAGATGTATTGCAAATATTGCCTGATTTTTTAAATACTTTTCGTTGCTAGAATTATTGATAAGCCTACTTCCGATAGAATTGGGAATCTATTTTATGATTGTTGGGGGTAGTTGGACTTTGGATTTACGTATATTAGATTAGCGTTATCTTTTATATATCGTAAGTATTTTCATTTAAGTTTAAAGTGACATATAAAACGTGAGTTATTCTCATGTTAGCCAGTACTTCTTCCCTTAGGCCTAATTTATTAATTTCCGTATGTATAATTTTCTTGAAGTTGTATCCTCTGACCTTGTTGGAACCCCTTATTATAGCTAATCCATCATCTCTATATAGGCCGATATCTGTATTATGAAATATATTTGTGAGTGTATATTAAATAAGTCCACAAGATCTGATGCCTCCGCAGAGTCAATGGCTTTTATGGCCAAATCAAAAGACGGTGTCATATTTGTTTTAATCGATTAGTCGTTATCATTGATTATCCTGATCTTCTAAATGTTTAATGATGTGGATTCTATCTTTGAATATATCAGTGTACATCTCCGCAACAAACTCTAGGGCAATGTGGAATAGTTCTTTAGATATAGATGGATAAACATCAAATATTTCGAATTGTAAGAAAGTACATTTATTTTTATTTTCGGTATAATTAAACCAAGTGATTTCTTCGGCAGTATTCATCCACTGGTAACATTCTTGGTATGTTTTTATTTGCTTCATAATTCTAGATATAATTGTTTTACTAATTCTTTCTATTACTGGTCTGGTCGGATTAATTAAGTGTGATACAATTAAGGCCGCGAGGATAGGAAGTGACTCATCGACAGAGACAGAAGAAATGCGGGAGTGGTCGGTTTCCATTGTTTAGGACAGGTGACTCAGACAAAAATACCGGACACGACATTTAGGAGTGACAACGTTTTACGACAGTTTGGCGACAGTAAGGTAAGTTAGTTTTACGACGGTTTGACGACACTATGGTTTATGGCAAACAGTTTGGGTTTCGGAGAGAAGCCGATCAGTTAGGATCAGAACCTCCCCAGAGAGCGGATAGGACCGGGAAAACGATGAGATGAGCTGACGACTTGAGAAACGGCAATGGGGTCTCGACAGTCACGCACACTCATAATTCCAACTAAATTATACACAACGTATATGAGTTTGTGTTCTTCCTCGAGACTTGAGTTTCTTTTATTTAACTTGTGAACTAGTGCTGTGCCCTCGGCAATTCGTCAGTGAATAGACGACTCGGCTAGACGATGAAGCCAGGAAGGAGGCCACGGACACACAACGTTGGGGTTGACGGTCGTCTAGTGGGGAAACATGGTTCTACATAAGCGAGTGCAAGGATAATTGTTAAAGTAACTTTTGTGGTCTTTAAATATGATAAAGCCTTCTTTAGATTTTAATTTACTAACTTTGTCGCTAATCTTTAGTCTATCGGTGATTTTTTTACTTTCAACATTTATTATATCTATGTGAAATTCTAAATCTTAAATTGCATTTTAGAGGTCATTTTCAAACTAATCATGAGGTTTATTGGTTTTACGTTCTTTACACATTTGAATCCGTAAGATTCTTTCGTATCAAGGTTTTTATGTTTATTATTAAGGAAAAAAGTGTGCCCGTCATCGCATTCGACGTATTATTTCGTCCGTTTTCTTAATTAATTTAATAATGTATCCATGCTTGCTAGGTGTTATGATATGCTTAAATGTTGTTTGTAAGTTACATTTTTACATATTATTTTACAGTAGTGAATTAAATTATAATGAAGTGGTTGATAACTTGAGGAGCAAAATATTATTATTTCATGTATCCACATAAAATATTACACGACAATATGATAGTTTATGTATCAATTTTCAGTATTTATATATATATATATATTAGGAAAGTTCATTTTATAAAGCATCTTTTGTAAGTTAATATAAATATAGAGGCACATATTTTTCTTTTGATTTAATTACTCGCATCTAATACATGGTTTTTGAAGGCTTTTGTGCCTCTATATTTATATTAACTTACAAAAGATGCTTTATAAAATGAACTTTCCTAATTTTAACTCGCAGCGACCATGCGCATTCAAGTTCTATTCTATTTAAAACAGACATATTCAACAATAGTCCACAACACCGGACGTGACACTTCACCAACACCAGGAAGTAAATTATGGAAAAAAAAAAAGGTTATACATTTATTTGTCTTGGCTCTGATGAAGCTTGTTTTTGTCAAGCGAAATATTAGCTAAAAAAAAAAAATCAAGATGAAGAAAAAAAAAAAAACGGAAGGTATTTTGAAATATTTTATTAAATGTTTCGAAATATTTTTATTTTTATTTTGATTTAATTACTCGCATCTAATACATGGTTTTTGTAGGCTTTTGTGCCTCTATATTTATATATATATATATATATATATATATATATATATATATATATATATATATATATATATATATATATATATATATATATATATATATATATATATAGAGAGAGAGAGAGAGAGAGAGAGAGAGAGAGAGAGGAAGGGCCTGTGGACGAGTGGTTATAGCACTTGTCTTTGGACTGAACGACCCGGGTACGATCCCACTCACGGCATGCGAATTTTCGGGTCTAAAAACTCCCTCTGTCCACCCAGCAGTAAATGGGTACCTGACCAAAACTCTGGGAAGGTTCAATAGAGCGGAAATAGAGGGATGGGCTCAGCGTTCCATATCCTGTGCTAGACACGGTGATTCTTAACAACTCACCGCCGCTACGGCCATGGGCAGTGTGCGATGTCGGCAACGACACTCGTGCACGTCCAGGCTATGTGACCTTAACTTTTACCTTTACCTATATATATATATATATATATATATATATATATATATATATATATATATATATATATATGATAAACTCCTAAACTTATAAACCGCTTATTATGAATTTTTGAACACAGCTCCTAGTCGTAACTGCATCAAAATTCAACTCGCCTGATGATTATTTGAGAAATCAAAAAAATCGAAAGTACTCGCGAGAAAGGAAATAAAATGCAAAAAGAAACCCACGGAACTTACATACACTAAATTTACCGAAACACTAAATGGACCATTCGAACAATTGACAAAAAAAAGCTTATCAAACAAAAACACTGTGTTATTCAATAATGTTAGCCTAAATAAAAAATATGCTGCCTTAATACACACACTATATATATATAAATATATATATATTTATATATATTTATATATATATATATATATATATGTATTTATATATATATATATATATATATATATATATATATATATATATATATATAAGTATGTGTTAAATACTTACATAAAAAGTTACAAAATATATATAGAAATGTGCAAGAGGATATTAATTTATCCAGCATAAACAAATAACTGGATATATATTAATGCGTCGTAAAGGAGGTAGGCATATAAATGTTACTAAGGTTATATAGATGCGTGTAAAGGGATATCGATATCAATAATATTACGAACAAAATACGTTTGTTTCACATCTTCGTTTGTGATTCAATATGCCGAGGAAAATGATGTGTAATATCCTAAGACGAGCCACAAGCAAACTGAACTGTCCCTTTACAGTTTTTTAGACGAAATATTTTTGCGAAAAGTAAGTGAACCACCTAGCAAGACACGTTTTACTACTAAGTCAATCAACATAAGTCAACCGCGCCACAATAGCGGAAGTGAGTACGTGTTGCTAGTGGCCAGGATACAGATCTGGTGAGGCCGAATCTTTGACCACAAATGTTTGCCACGTGAGGTCTAAAATCGCGTGCGTTTTTCTACAACAGTGCCATCCTCTATATTATCCAACAGTTTCATAGGCTACAGTTACTCTATATTCACTTGTTCTTGAGTTTTAAGTGATTTTAGGAGGAAGCAATTATAACTTCAAGTTTTTAATATCTAAGTGTGGTGTACCGGAAATTAACCCGATTGGAATAAAACGGAAGAAACAAAACACGGTCGACTGTCAGAAATAAAATAATTGTTGATTGCTTGAAAACCACATGCAAAAGTTACCTTTATTCAAACTAGTTATATGTGGACGGAAATAGCATGTCGCTTAATAAACGCACCTAGGGCGTGGTCACAATGACAGCGAAAGTGAACTCCTAAATTGGACGTTTACAGTTGGATGCCTCAGTGAAATATATTATCATAAAAACTTAATAGAACATTGCGATTGATATTCACCTAAAGACCGGGTCCGAGAAAAAACACTTGTGCGTTGTCCTTCTTCACTAATAACCACCCATACACCACCACCAATAATAAAAATTAACTTGTTATTTATATTATGAATTTATAATGTAATGCAAGTCTATTTCATCGTTTATAGTTTCATGTCATACAAAGGACATGTTCTTTCAATTGTAAAATATTAAGCAATTAATCCCACTAGTATATAAGAAGGTTAGTTGAGAATAATAGAGAAATGAAAGTTAAGTCGGTGTAGACTAAGTCAGCTCAATGTTAAAATTACTGCAGCTTTGAGAAACCTCCTCTGTATTCAACAGTTGTGTGTGTACTTAATCCTATTTTGTATTAAATAACTTTTTTGCAGGCGGAGATCCATCAGTCAGGAAGGAGTACAGAAACAGCATGTATAACTTATTTTGCAGGCGGAGACCCCTCAGTCGGGAAGGAGCACAGAAACAGCACGCATAAAAAATATCCAGCGACCAAGTTAGGAGCTTTACTGTGTGTGTATAATGATGACGACTTGGTTTTCGGCATGTATTTTACAAGATTGAAACGCAACATTAAGCTATTCTCCCGGTGCCAGAAAGAGTAGACCTGGGAGTAATTGTAACAAAGAAGGCCATTCTACATCCCCAAAGCTCACAAATTGAAAAGTGTAATACCATGCTCAAGAGCAATTCTATTTACCTACATATACAAGCCTGATAGTTACACAGGACACACGATTAGCGTGAACTTGTGAGTAATGGCAACAAAGAGAATGAATCAACACACGCCAATCAACTTAAAATAGGCATGACATATTCTACTTAATCCATGGATTATACTCTGGCAAGTCTTTCAACTCAGATAATGAGTTGACCTTGGAGTACTGACAACTACGGAATATTTTAGCTTGGTTCTAAATGTAGTCTCTGTTCTTATACTGCATTTTATATTTTCTGTTCTCAGTCAGTTCCTCTTTTTGCGAGCTGAATTTTCCCCACATTTAAAAAAAATACTTTGTGTCTAACTCTTCCCTCGTGCGGAGGCAATACACAAGAACGGCAGAGTATTGATTTACTCCTCTCCAGGAGTTAGGCACAAAGCCAGTTTTTTTATCTTATTCCCACAAGTAAGATGTGATCCAAGGTCGGGTCAGGAAAGTAGGGTTTAAAAATTGCTTGGGCAGCCCCGTCGGCATTCCCCGATAGAGGCGCCTCAGGCAGTAAGCAATAAACTTACTCCTCCCCAAAGAGGGGAGGCGAAGCCTGGGAGGGTGGACCTCCTAGAACTGCACAGGACAGACCCATAGACCGGCGTAAATCAAGACCCGATGCCAAGACAATATCAGTATATGGTGTGCAGTATCCATCGGAACAGATATACACTTTGATCTTAGCCAAAAGGCCAGAAATGACAGAGTAGCGTCACACTACTCAAAGCTAAAATAGGGTGCCCCCCCATCCATTTGTATTATGATAATGAATTAATACCCAACTCCATAAGCCAGAATCATCTGACCCCGTTCCGAATAAAATCTAAAGTATCCACGTGGTATGAGGTTGATCGGCAAGGACTGGCAAAGTTAGAGCTTAACTAGCCAACTTACAGTGAATCTGCGTAAGCCAAAACCATTTCAGAAATTTCGGACGTCAGTATATAGTTAGCTTGCATAATTCATTAGCACAACCGACATGTTTAAGCCGGAAAATTCATTTATAATTCAACGCAAGTTCCTGCAGGAACACATTCATCGGAATATTTCCTCTAATGCCGTCGTAGATTTCTCCATGAAATAATCATACGATGTATGGCAATTCGGAAGAAATATGGCTTCCTTTTTAGTCTTCGGCTTGTGATGGTTGGTGTGGGTATAGGTTGATCGGTTGGACGTGTGGCGGAGGCTACGTGTTCACAAGCTAATAATAATTATACTAATAACAATTTTAATTTGGCAGCACCCGAGATCGGGTTAATTTGAGTGTTGTTGTGATGCTTCTTGGAGAGCGCTCTGGGCTACGATAATGTCGAACCCTTTCTGATTTTTTTTCTGCTCTTGTATTTCTATTATTATAAAGCATTTCCTTTTCGTTTATACAACAATTTGTTCGCTGTATCTATTAATTTATTCTTGACTTTTATATATTACTCTCATACTTCCGCGCTCTATACACCCCTCTCTCATATATATATATATATATATATATATATATATATATATATATATATATATATATATGTATATATATAAATATATATGCATGTATATATATATATATGTATATATATATATATATATATATATATATATAAAGTTGGAAAATATATTTATTGCAATTAAGCACAACTGAAGCGTCCGTGTTTCATCCTCTATGGGAAAAGTCATGCTGAAATGCTATTTAGCCTGGCGACTTCTCCGGAAATTAAACACGATGTAGCTTAATGGCTATAAGCATATTTTCATAACTTACTATATTGCTTTACTCATGTGTTTAGCACTATTTAAATAAATACTAAAAATCGATCTATAATATGTTATATTTTATTATATATATATATATATATATATATATATATATATATATGAAATAAGTTTATATTCCAATAATCATTGTTTATATTTTCAATTTTTTTTTTTTCGCATTCACAAAAAACGTAACATTCGTGTGATATGTATGTTTACGACTATATATAAACGATAGAATAAAATAACGATATTAATTAATCTCATTGAATAAAAAAATATCGAATTCCCGCGTATTTTTTGGTGTGCTAACTCCGTACAGAAAAAATTCAAAATTCACTCCTAAGGTGCAGGTTTTTTCTTTGTTTTTTTTCTTTGTTTTTCCCACAATGAGCCACAGTAGGGTGTTGATTATTTTCAAGACTTTTGTATTTGAGAATGTTGTTCCTTTGTGTTTGTTTCTGATAATCTTGTGGTGGAGCAGAGTGAATGTTGATATAATAATGTTGGCGGACTCATTTCCACGGAAAGGAACCGTGAAAATACATCGCACAGAAATATTGCTTTTTTGTAAAATGTGAAAAAATAAAATTTGGAAATAAAACCAATGATTATTGGAATACAAAATTAACTTATCTTATTTATATATGCTCTGTTGTTAGTGGTTAGCTATCATTGAGCTGAATATTTTGTTGAAGAAAATACTAATTCAAAGATACTGAAAGTATATACTAATTCCTATATTGTCATAATCCATATATATATATATATATATAATAATGGTAATAATCCAGGTAAAAAAATATCCACAGGGTGGTAATCCAGAGAATTTTAACCGGGTTCATAAAAAGTGCTCAATATCAAATAGAGCTTTTATTAGGTTCTTTCAAAATATGATCTAAGGTTAAGATTAGATTCTAACTCTGCCTGATGAGATCTCAGTTCATATCAGCTGTTGATCGATAACATCGATATACCAGTGTCGCAGATTTCTGTGTAAATAAAAATTATCATATATATATATATATATATATTTATATATATATATATATATATATATATATATATATATATATATATATACAGAGTGACCAAAAAAAAAACGGGCCCCGTGTACACTTTATGTGATATCTCCTTTATTTATTCACCGATTGCCCTTATTTTACAGGACATGACAGAATCAACGACCGTGAGTACACCAAGACCTCAGTGGGAGCTGGGACAAAGAATACACTGTGCTAAATTTTACTACAAGACAGGCTCGTTTAAGAAAACCCAGGACAGTTCCATGAATCAGTTCGAATGTGAAAAGGCTCATCCAAAAGCAGAATTCAGAACTGGGTCGACCACTTCGAGAAGTATGGGACCGTGGAGAACCGGAACGCGGCCAGTGAGAACAGTCCAAGCCACTCGGGACATCCCAAGAAGCGAACAGTCGAGCTGGTCGAAAGTGTGAGAGAGTCTCTCCCGGAGAGTCCGAAACGCTCTGTGCATAAGCGAAGTCAGTCCCTCGGTATCTCCCGTGAGACTTGCAGGAGAGTGCTGGTGAACGATATCAGGGCTAACCCATACAGAATACAGACGCTGCAGACAACACAGCCTCAGACAAAAAGCAGAGGAGCGCTATGGCAGTCAAGATGCTCGATAAGATCGAGGAGACACCAGGTTTCCTTAACCTCCTATGGACCTCAGCTGAAGCCCACTTGCATCTTGACGTGGCCTACAAACCCAATGAAGTAGCCAGCAAGCCCCTGCACTCTCTTAAGTACACGGTGTGGGCTGCAATCTCGGTCAGAGGCATCATCGGACCAATCTTCATCGAATAATTGTGCGCAGCAGTGGCAGTCACCAAGGAGCGGTATGTAGAGGTCCTCAAAACCTTCAAGATTGAGCTCCAGACCCTCTACCCGTCGCTCATGAGCAAGTTCTGGTTCCAGCAAGACGGAACAAGTTCTCACACCTCAAACCTGTCCCGAGATTGGCTGAAAGAGAACTTCGGAGGCCGAGTGATAAGTCTCAAGTCTACTTTTGAGTGGCCACCCCATAGCCCGGACCTAAGCCCCCCAGATATTTTTCCTTTGGGGCTATCTTAAGGACAGAGTATACGCAGGGAAACCCAGCACCATCACAAAAATCAAGGAAGCCATCAGGGAGGAGATGAGAGCCATTCCCAATTCAGTCTGTAAGAACGTCATGGACAACTTCGTTCTGCACCTCAAGAAATGCACGGAGCAAAATGGAGGCCATCAAGAACACATGCTGTAGAACAGAGAAAAAAAGGCCAAATACCCTAGTGTTTTGATGTGATGTGTTGAATATAATAAACTAGTTATGACAAAAAATTCATTACATTCGAGCAAAACACTAAGAAACGGGGCCTAATTAGATTTGGGACCCTTTTTGGGGAGGTCACCCTGTATATATATATATATATATATATATATATATATATATAGAAGGAGAGAGAGACAGAGAGAGAGACAGAGAGAGTGAGAGAGAGAGAGAGTGAGAGAGAGAGGGAGAGAGAGAGAAAGAGAGAGTGAGAGAGAGAGAGGGAGAGAGAGAGAGAGAGAGAACGCCAGAAATATGAAATGCCGTATTTATAGGACCTAAACGACAAGAATTCCATAAAAGCACTAGTAATTCACAGAAACACTTTTTCCGCAATTTTGATTTACAAGCTGCACCCTCGTCAATATCAAATACTCTCTTCTACGTCGCAAGTGCATCGATAGCGCTATAATTCGTCTCTTATCATGATCTTACACAAACATCAGACTTGGACCTTAGTCCTTAATCAAACACCTGTCAAAAACCGCACTGAAACAATGCAATAAATAACGCAACTGCCATCCCGGTTAAACTAACTTTTCCTTTTTACTACATTTCATTCAAATTCCCTTTTCTTTTCCTTTCTCATTTTCTTTTTTCGTCTCCATCCCCGTTTCTATTTAAACGTCTCTCCGTACATGTTGTATTATTATTTAATTTATAAAATAGTTAAGGACGTGAGTTGTGGGGTTTTCTTGTATGTATGTTTTTACCGTTAGCGAATAAATTGAAAATTTAAAATCTTCACTTTTTCAGAAAACGTTCGTTGATCTGAATAGAACCGGTTTTTCTTTTTTGACACACACACACGCAACACCACACACACCACCAACACACACACACACATATATATATATATATATATATATATATATATATATATATATATATATATATATATATATATATATATATATATATATATATATATATACACTAGACACCCTGGGTCTAGAACGTTCATTAAGTATATGCACACACACATATATTTATTTATATATATATATATATATATATTTCTGCGAACATTGTTAAAAATAAAAGAATTCGCTTGTTTAATTATACTTTTTTATTTTATATATATGATGTCTTTATTGTATTAAAAAAAATTAAATAAATATCCAAATTTTTCAAAAGTTTTTACGAACGTTTTCGATTCTTCGTGGAACTATCTTAAGCTGTCAAAAGGAAATGTACAAAAAGCTGGAGAAAGAAGAGCATTTAAAAAGACGGCGGTAAAACGCGCATAGAACGTTTTTTGCATTGTTCCATTAAGTTGTTAACGCTAGATGGCAACACAGAACAAACTCGCATTGCGTTAAGCATTTTAAAAATGTTTCTACTAGTTTCATATGTGATGTTGTTAGGTGTAGGAGGTTGTGTTTTACTGTAGATAGCTTCCAGTAATTTTGATTTTTTTAAATTGGTTTCGTAATGTATAATTTTTGTGTTATTAACTAGAATGTGTCTTAAATCAGAGGGAGTTGAGTTATGGTTTTGTAAATGTTGGTAGAATTGAGCTAGAGTTTACAAGAGGCATGGTGTGGCGGTGGGATTGGGTAGTGCTTTTAAAACCAATGTAGCTATTAGTATTATTATTATTATTGGAGTTACATTCTCCCGAAAGGAATTTAAACTTATAAATAAAATTGGTTATTTTAGTGTTTTATGAGTTGGGTTGGAGTTGTGTTTTACTACAAGATTGTGGATTTGAAATTTCATACAGTAAATAATGAGAGAGAAGCCTGGAAGCCGGTACCTCCTGGAGCTGCAGAGGGCAACCCCTAAAATCTAAGGTGTGTATTATCCATCGGAATAGATACTACTTTTATCTCAGCCAAAAAGGACATAAGTTATTCACCTAAAGATTTGCAGCCAATATGAAATTATCTCCCCTGCTTTTACTCTGCGTACGGGACTCACTTGTCCGTCTTATTTGAAGTTTTTTGTTCATTTTTATTACTAAAGCTGACTTGATCAACGTGCGTTTCCATAACGCTTTTTCTTTTATATTAAATAAACCTTTATTTCCATACGTTTTTTTCTTTTATATTTGATAAACCTTTATTTCTATACGTTTTTTCTTTTATATTTGATAAACCTTTATTTCCAAACGCTTTTTCGTTTATATTTGATAAACCTTTATTTCCAGACGTTTTTTCGTTTATATTCGATAAACCTTTATTTCCAAACGCTTTTTTCTTTTATATTTAATAAACCTTTATTTCCATACGTTTTTTCTTTTATATTTGATAAACCTTTATTTCCATAAGTTTTTTCTTTTATATTTGATAAACCTTTATTTCCAGACGTTTTTTCGTTTATATTCGATAAACCTTTATTTCCAAACGCTTTTTTCTTTTATATTTGATAAACCTTTATTTCTATACGTTTTTTCTTTTATATTTGATAAACCTTTATTTCCATACGCTTTTTATTTTATATTTGATAAACCTTTATTTCTATACGTTTTTTCTTTTATATTTGATAAACCTTTATTTGCATACGCTTTTTATTTTATATTTGATAAACCTTTATTTCCAGACGTTTTTTCGTTTATATTTGATAAACCTTTATTTCCAAACGCTTTTTTCTTTTATATTTGATAAACCTTTATTTCTATACGTTTTTTCTTTTATATTTGATAAACCTTTATTTCCATACGCTTTTTATTTTATATTTGATAAACCTTTATTTCCAGACGTTTTTTCGTTTATATTCGATAAACCTTTATTTCCAAACGCTTTTTTCTTTTATATTTGATAAACCTTTATTTCCATACGCTTTTTCTTTTATATTTGATAAACCTTTATTTCTATACGTTTTTTCTTTTATATTTGATAAACCTTTATTTCCAAACGCTTTTTTCTTTTATATTTGATAAACCTTTATTTCCAAACGCTTTTTCGTTTATATTTGATAAACCTTTATTTCCAGACGTTTTTTCGTTTATATTCGATAAACCTTTATTTCCAAACGCTTTTTTCTTTTATATTTGATAAACCTTTATTTCTATACACTTTTTCTTTTATATTTAATAAACCTTTATTTCTATACGTTTTTTCTTTTATATTTGATAAACCTTTATTTCCATACGCTTTTTATTTTATATTTGATAAACCTTTATTTCTATACGTTTTTTCTTTTATATTTGATAAACCTTTATTTCCATACGCTTTTTATTTTATATTTGATAAACCTTTATTTCCAGACGTTTTTTCGTTTATACTCGATAAACCTTTATTTCCAAACGCTTTTTTCTTTTATATTTGATAAACCTTTATTTCTATACGTTTTTTCGTTTATATTCGATAAACCTTTATTTCCAAACGCTTTTTTCTTTTATATTTGATAAACCTTTATTTCTATACGTTTTTTCTTTTATATTTGATAAACCTTTATTTCCATACGCTTTTTATTTTATATTTGATAAACCTTTATTTCTATACGTTTTTTCTTTTATATTTGATAAACCTTTATTTCCATACGCTTTTTATTTTATATTTGATAAACCTTTATTTCCAGACGTTTTTTCGTTTATATTTGATAAACCTTTATTTCCAAACGCTTTTTTCTTTTATATTTGATAAACCTTTATTTCTATACGTTTTTTCTTTTATATTTGATAAACCTTTATTTCTATACGTTTTTTCTTTTATATTTGATAAACCTTTATTTCCATACGCTTTTTATTTTATATTTGATAAACCTTTATTTCCAGACGTTTTTTCGTTTATATTCGATAAACCTTTATTTCCAAACGCTTTTTTCTTTTATATTTGATAAACCTTTATTTCCATACGCTTTTTCTTTTATATTTGATAAACCTTTATTTCTATACGTTTTTTCTTTTATATTTGATAAACCTTTATTTCCAAACGCTTTTTTCTTTTATATTTGATAAACCTTTATTTCCAAACGCTTTTTCGTTTATATTTGATAAACCTTTATTTCCAGACGTTTTTTCGTTTATATTCGATAAACCTTTATTTCCAAACGCTTTTTTCTTTTATATTTGATAAACCTTTATTTCCATACACTTTTTCTTTTATATTTGATAAACCTTTATTTCTATACGTTTTTTCTTTTATATTTGATAAACCTTTATTTCCATACGCTTTTTATTTTATATTTGATAAACCTTTTTTTACACTTTTATTGTCATTAGGGGCATGACTACATATCAACGAAGCCATTTCAATATCACATCACTACAGTATACATCTCTATGCATGAGTGAATGAAGTGTGTGAGGTGCGCTGAAGAAAAATTCCTACCAGTAAAATACATAGCCCTGTTGTGCTCGCATACCCTTAATGACAATAAAAGTGTAAACATTTGGGAATTTCCTTGCTTTTGTACATTTAGTGTATATGAATTTTAATCTTAACCCTATTAAGGGCACATGATTTCAGTAGACTGGCATTTATCATGGAATATATAGTTAGATAATAATTAATTTCATAATTCAATATGTTTACATACTTTTAAATTCATGGCAACTTTTATCGCTGTATCCGTTCCTTTGTATTTCAGTTAATTCTTCATTTTTATTTTTAATCATATACCTAGATGATACTGTATATGACCGATTGATCGACCGAAGACGTTAACTACTTCTACTTTCTCGAACAGCGTTATCCTCACTTTTCCTCTATCGTCGCTTCATTTAACTCCAGTCGCCTCTTCTTTTTTCTATATTTACAAAGAGAGACTTCAAAAAGACAAGACTACTTAAACTATAAAAATAGAATAGTCCATCATGAAGAAAAACATAGATACCAACTGGTCTTACTATTATTCAACTTAACTGGATAGGTAATGATAGCTGTATAGCTAGCAGAAAGAGACTAGGTTGTAACTGTGTCATTTTTTCTGAAGTAAACTGGCTTTGCTAACTCACGTTTTTCCTAAATTAAACAATCAACACCGAGCTAAGTAGCTGAGGCAAGGGATTACTGTTCTAGTATACTAATCTATGTGTCTATCAATTCATCTATTTTCGCCCCCCCCCCTTCTCTCTCTCTCTCTCTCTCTATATATATATATATATATATATATATATATATATATATATATACATATATATATATATATGTTTATTTATATATTCCTCAATATATAAAAGTAGTTATGGCCGTGTGTTTATGTTTAGATATATAAATGAATATATGCATGCACACACGAAAAGAACTATATATATATATATATATATATATATATATACATACATATATATATATATATATATATATATATGTATATATATGTGTGTATATATATATATAGAGAGAGAGATTGAATATTAAAAGTCAGCAAATATATATATATATATAAAGAGAGAGAGAGAGGGAGAGAGATTGTCTATTAAAAGTAATCAAATATATATATATATATATGTGTGTGTGTGTGTGTCTGTGTGTGTGTGTGTGTGTGTGTAGTGTGTGGGTTGTGTGTGTGTATTTATGCATTCAAATCTGTGGTGCTTTGAGTATTAATGTCCGGAATTAGATTCAGTTGATTTAATAATAGATTAGGTAATGGTCGTCATTTATCAGATGTTTATAAATATAATAAATTGCTCTTCAGCCATGAATAATAAGGATGAAAGAAGAGAACGAGAAATGTACGAATCGGAATGTTTTTCCTGTCACCAAAACCAGTAATCTTTTTCCCCGGAGGAAAAAATGTCTCCACGAAAAAAAAATCATGGAACGCAAACTAAAATGAGTTTTAAATAAATCAACCGGTCATTTAGTCATTTCGTGCAATTTGAGAAACATTTAGAGACATTCAATTTTTCAGGAGCGCACGTGTTCTCGAAGATTTAACGTTTCCCATTTACTGGGTATTATTTAATATGAATGTCATTTGATGGCCATTTTTCTCTGGCGAAGAAGAACATCTGAAATAAATCGCAATGGTAATCATATAAACGGTAACAGCTTTCCTTCGTCCATTAATGTTCGTTTTCTTTTTGATAGGATGCCAAATTGGCGGGGGAAAACGGCATTGAAATTATTCTTTATCTGATAATCGCTTTAAACAAAATTCATCATAGAAATAATTTCCTAAAAATGTACTTGGTGGCGGCTATTCCATATTCATAATTGTAAGACGCCATCATGTTTCTCTTTTACCATTTGTATTCGCAAATGTGAATTCGTTTTCACACGGACTTAGGGTTAGTGTTATCACCAACCCTAAGATTGTGTGTCCGTTTAATTCTGTAAGAAACAAAGAATAAAATTGTAAACGTGTAAAAATCGCGAGGGAGAGCCAGTCTTTTTGGTGGTGGCTTGAAGTTATGAATTCAGAATAGCCGCAGTAAGTGTATTTTAACTATTTACCAGAACTTCAGTATTGCATGAAAAAGATCGAGAACAAGTCTTTGATATGTTGGTGTATCTATTGCGCCGCCTCCGTCAGCTGTCTAACTCCAAGCAACAGGATGTTTGGCTTCATGCCCCCAATAAAATATCAGCATGTCCCTCCCCCAAATAAAATATCAGCTCTATGCCCCCCATAAAATATCAGCTTCATGCCCCCTCCCCAATAAAATATCAGCTTCATGCCCCCAATCAAACAATCAGCTTCATTCCTTCTCCCAATAAAATATCAGCTTCACGCCCCCAAATAAAATATCAGCTTCATGTCCCCCAATAAAATATCAGCTTCATGCCCCCTCCCCAATAAAATATCAGCTTCATGCCCCCCAATAAAACAATCAGCTTCATTCCTTCTCCCAATAAAATATCAGCTTCATGCCCCCAAATAAAATATCAGCTTCATGTCCCCCCATAAAATATCAGCTTCATGCCCCCTCCCCAATAAAATATCAGCTTCATGCCCCCCAATAAAACAATCAGCTTCATTCCTTCTCCCAATAAAATATCAGCTTCACGCCCCCAAATAAAATATCAGCTTCATGTCCCCCCATAAAATATCAGCTTCATGCCCCCTCCCCAATAAAATATCAGCTTCATGCCCCCAATAAAACAATCAGCTTCATTCCTTCTCCCAATAAAATATCAGCTTCACGCCCCCAAATAAAATATCAGCTTCATGTCCCCCAATAAAATATCAGCTTCATGCCCCCTCCCCAATAAAATATCAGCTTCATACCCCCTCCCCAATAAAATATCAGCTTCATACCCCCCAATAAAATATCAGCCTCACGCCCCCAAATAAAATATCAGCTTCACGCCCCCAAATAAAATATAAGCTTCATGCCCCCTCCTCCATAAAATATCAGCTTCAAGCCCCCTCCCCAATAAAATATCAGCTTCACGCCCCTCTCATTTTGACAACATCTATTTAGCTTATTTCTTAAATTACAATCATCTAAGTTTAAGCCGGTAAAAATTGAATAGATCTTTTGTTCTTAATTGCTACTTTCTGAGAAAAAAAATCCTGTATGCAATAAATTACCCAATATACTCATAATAATATTTTTTTTTGTTATTAAATCAATATTGTTCATGTCTAAAAGAAGTTAAGATATTCGTTTACATAAATTCTGACTGACATACGACAGACACACTCAACCACAGAGAAAGTGCCCAACAAAAAAATCACACGCCATGATCAGATATCGAAACCGAAACTTTATTATTTAGTCTGACGTTCTGCCAACAGAGCTATTTGCACTTTCTTATGAATATAACTCAACATATTCCCTTAACAAAATAATCATAGCTTTGGCGTGACGTCATACATGTTTGATTCACCTCATGTTTTAAAACAGATAGAAATAAAAAAATAAATAGATGTGTAAAAATCATCAATAGCGTTAGAAATTATTTAAATAGGCCACACATTTTATTTTATGTAACTCTGTATTGTCTAGTGTTTACAATTATATAATTGCAGACAGGAAAATCAGAACACCCTCTCGCAGACAGTTACAGAGAAGGGGATGTCGTGGTAGTCTAGAAAAAATATGCGACCGGAGGGGTCATATATTTGCTAGTCTATATAATAATATCCTGATGTATTTTTATGGTAATTATTACCCTCCACACTTATTATAAAAGATAGAATCGCTCGATCGCCGAAGATGCAATTCCGAAATGTATTTTTCATAATTTCATCTGATGTTGCTGTTATATCGAACGTGACACTTGAATTAAACTACACTTGGCTTTCGTGTTGTATCCAATCAGCCTGGAAAAAGGAGTGGGCGTCAAAGGAGGTCCCTAATAAACACCTGTGCTTGGCCAGCCTTCATAGATGGGGCAGCAGCCCATCCCGACTGTGCACTTGTGGAGAGGAGCAGACAATGGAGCACATCATTGAAGTCTGCCCTCTCCAACGACTGAGAGGAGGATTAGCCACCCTCCACACAGCAGACCAGGAGGCTACTGCGTGGCTGAAGGACTTTGCATTCGCTAAATAAATAAGTTCAAATATGGTACAATAAGATTGTGGGGTCTGCGTTTTCAGCACACATCGATGTAATGGAAATATTCCATAAGGGTTTTATTTAATAATAGCAAGAAGACTCAACGTTGCTCTGCATGGAATACGAATCACTACCATGTACTATTTCATTATGCTCATATCACGGCATTACTTTCTTTTGTAATTACGATCCCTCCACCCGTTTCACCACCGAATATAATCGCAAATAACTGAATGTTAAATGACTCTTTGAATTATTTTTTATACATACAGTTAAAATATTAATAACATCAGATACACGTTCTTCAAAAAGGGGTTCTGTCTCTGTGGAATCATTTAGAGAAAAGAGCACCCGGTTATTCGGTAATGTAGAGGTTCGGGACCACTTCGATTCTATTCCCTAGAACAATTGATACACACACAAGTTAAATCTGATAAGAAATATGATGTATTTGACGTCTTGAGGTTTGTAAGGAAGTGAACTTATAGATTCGGGAAGACTTTCTTTACTTCTCCGGTACATTTTACATAAGAATAACCTTTTAAATTCGACGTAGACTCTACCCTTTCTTTCTATAGGAAACACACGTATGCACGTAGACATTTTGTTATATATATATATATATATATATATATATATATATATATATATATATATATATAATTCTCAAGGATAGACAACTTGAATAGTTCGAATGCAAAACGCGATAAATCCAAGTTGTTTAAATAGCGACATAAAACAATAAATAGACACTTATGTAAAGCTATAAGCTGGTTTTATTTGAAAGAAAAAGGAAATTATGCCGATATTATTATTATCATCATCATCATCATCATCATCAGCAGCATCATCATCATCATCATCATCATCATCATCATCATCATCATCATCATCACCATCATCACCATCATCATCATCATCATCATCATCATCATCATTATTGTTATTATTATTGTTATTATTGTTGTTATTATTATTATTGTTGTTATTATTATTATTGTTATTATTATTATTGTTGTTGTTGTTGTTGTTGTTGGTGGTGGTGGTGGTGTTGTTGTTGGTGTTGTTGTTGGTGGTGATGGTGGTGGTGGTGTTGTTGTTGTTGGTGTTGGTGTTGGTGTTGGTGTTATTATTATTTATATTATTATTATTATTATTATTATTATTTATAATTATTATTTATATTATTATTATTATTATTATTATTTTTATTATTATTATTGTTTATAATTATTATTTATATTATTATTTATATTATTATTATTATTATTATTTATAATTATTATTATTATTATTATTATTATTTATATTATTATTATTATTATTATTACTATTACTATTATTATTACTATTACTATTATTATTATTATTATTATTATTATTATTATTATTATTATTATTATTATTTATTTATTTATTTATTTATTTCTCAAGAGGTCTCGCACGAAACATTACCAGTTATCGTTCTCTGTAAAGAACATGTGGTTTTCCGTTGAGTCAGAGTGACAACAAGTCTCCACGTGGCAACATGGTAGTTTCAGGACAATGGCGTCTGGAACTTAGGTTTCTGACAGCGTCACCCATGGTTGTGTTTCGGCCGAAAACCCGAAAACAGAGATTTTGTAAAAATCCAGGAGGAGGCGGCATCAGAATCTGTCGTCTTCTGGTCGTCTCTGCTTCAGAGGTATGGCAAATCTTCTCTGGCGAATAAGCAAACATGAAATAAATCGCAATGGTAAAGAAAAATAATATTTTTAATTCACTAATATTCTGTTTCTTTTTTATGCGTTTCTATGGAAGTTCAGCGCGAACGGAGGCCCGCGATATTATTGTGCTATCTTTGGACAAAGAAATAACAACACGGACGCCAAGAAAGTGTATAACTTAGAATAAGTAGTTTAGATATATATTTAGCAGCATTATATCTTGATTTCAGACAGTGTCGAGTGGCCATGAGGATAGTCAGACTGCTGGTAGATTCTAGGCTGACTCTATGAACCGTGTTTGCGCATTTCGACCGTCTGAAAATGTTACTTTTTTCACTAAGTAGAGCAATACGCTTGAAACGCTAGCGTCTGTAGGTTAAAAATAATTCAATATTTATTCATCAATGTTATTATGAAAATATTATATATATATATATATATATATATATATATATATATATATATATATATATATATATATATAGCACTAGATTATGTGAAAGAATAAAATTAGGTGCGACTGAAATTTTGTTTGCATTCATAGTTCAAGCAAAGTCCTTGAACATTGAATGCAAATAAAATTTGAGAAGTACCTTATTTTATTCTTTCACTTCATCTAGTGCTATATATATATATATATATATATATATATATATATATATATATCGATGCTCTATTCAGTATATTGAGCTTCAGTTTTATCCGGATTTTCACTAAAAATATTAGTTGCCTCTTATATCTGTTGTTGTATTAACTTTACATATATATATATATATATATATATATATATATATATATATATATATATATGTATATATATATATATATGTATATATATATATACATTATATATATATTTATTTATATATATATATATATATATATATATAGTGTGTGTGTTAGAGTCAAATAAATTCCAGAAGAAATCCGAGTGTGAGATCTAAATGTAAACAGAGTAAGAATAAAATAAAGTAACACGGAATCACATAATTACCGGTGCAATAATTTATTTCTACCATTCGGCCTTATTCAAGCATCCAGGTGAGGCGATTACATTTGTGAAAATCAATAAAGAGAAACTCACACTCACTATTCAATAAACATGTAGAGACAGCGACAACATATTTAATACGCATCTGGAGAAAGGAAGAAAATAAACTATTTAAGACGTATATTGAGGGGGAAAGTGAGTGACAGCATATTTCATAGAGAGAAAGAGAGAGAGAGAGAAAGAGAGAGAGAGTGTAAGATATTGCACGATTTATAACGGAAGGCAATATAGTGAGGGGGAAAGACAGTAATACATATGTATAGAGAAGGGGGGAATTGTATGATTTCCGGCGGAAGGTATATAGAGAGGGGGAAGTTGAGGTATCATAAGCCTCTCAGTTTGTCTAGATCAGCCGTGTTTTCTGAAATCTCTTTGAATTGAACTTTTAAAAAGAAAACAAATCTTGGGGAAAACTATTTTAAAATAAAAGATTTCAAGAATTATTTTTACGATAAAAATAGAAAATAATTGATGTTTTACAAATAATCAAATTGCTAAAATTTGAAATAAATAAATAAAGAAAATATATATTCGTATTATTTCTTTAAATAATATTTAGCAAATAATTACATTTATAAAAAAGATAAAGGCTATTTTTTTCTTAATACTATTGACCCTGGTAGGCTTTTATTATTTCAAAAGGAATATTTTTATAACAGTAAATTATGAAGATAAATGTAAATAGCACCGTGGAATAACCATACGGTTCCGCTTGTCTGTATATTAATACGCCATGGGTTTGTGTGTGTGCGTAGGTAATCCCATCTTGTACCCATTTGAAAACAGTAGATAGTCCAATCGTTAAGAAGGAAATGCAAAAGTAACAGTAAAATAGTTAATGCCGCTGTTTGCTAAATATACAATTTTAAAAGTTGTTAAATCCAATAAACTGTCATAGTCTTCTATCGTTCTGTTGACGTAAACATTTCTACAACATAATATTTGCATTCTTTTATATTTTCATAATTAATTGCTACAATTTCAAATAAGTAAATTAACAAAAGTTACATTAATATTTTTTTCTTCTTTTAGCCGACAATTATTTTAAAGTGAAAAAGAATAGATCATTTATGTTACAAAAAAGAAATATATATATATAACTATTTTAATAAATATCACTTTATTTTTTATCATTAATTTATTTATTATATATATATATATATATATATATATATATATATACTTATATGAAGTTGTTATAAACATTATAACAGCTTACACTAATTAACTCGTGTTTCTGTGCGTATCGCACTGCTGCGGGGCAGAAACGCGAGTTAATTTGTTGCAAAATTATCAATGTTAATATATATTATATTTATAAACATCTATTTGTATTCAGTACTTTTCACACAGTATTGGTTTGAAGTTTATTTCATCGTTATATTTGAACTTTTAAAAATTAATTGATATATATATATATATATAAACATATATATATATATATATATATATATATATATATATATATATATATATATATGATAGAAAGAGGGAGAGAGAGAGAGAGAGAGAGAGAGAGAGAGAGAGATACTGCGACCCGAATTATATATTTCTAATAAAAATGTAATTTATTCATTTTTCTTTGAATCTTTGAATCAATTGTTTTACGGAAATCTAGGCACGTTATGACATTATTTGATTGATTTAGGTATTGTTGCGAATAATCTGCACAGGCATTAATGTTATTTTGTTCGTATTTAGACGTGGACAGAGATACTAGTTTTGTTATTTCTTAACAAAAATATGACGTTTAAAATGACTAACTGAGGGCGGAAAAAGGTTTATAAAAAAGAAAACGGTGAGATTTTCCGAAAAAAAGTCGTCACGTGGATACTGTAATATGGGTTCTGAAACATTCTTCTCCAAGGAAGAAACGATTAGATGCTGAAATATTTAACACCGTCACAAACTAAGATTTGAGAAATATGAGTCGTCATCTGCGTAGAAAAGAAGGAAACTTTTTTTTTTAATTCAATGTTCAGAGCAGCTGGGTGTCCTGACGTACCAAAAATCAACAAGGGATGCAATTCTTCAAACAATGGCTTTTATGAAAAATCCATTTAAACCAAGACACAACAATTTTAGAATCGAATGGGCAAAGAAATATATGAAGAAGAATATAAATAAGGTTATTTTTATAGATGAGACCCGGCACATCTTTTCGCGTGCATGAAGAGAAGACATGGAAACGTGTTTCTGGCTATTTTTAAGTCCAATTAAAGGCGAATGAATGCATTCCTTTGCATATTCTTAAAAAGAACCGCTCAAGTAAGCGACAAAAGATAAACGCACCGGTAAACACCGGTGTACTCTCGCCAGTAAAAATAAAAACAAAAAAATCAGCGTATGGGTGGGCCAAAATAAGTGTCCTATTTTTAAAAATTCATAACTTTTTTATTTATTGATTTAAAAAAAAATTTTTTTTAGAATAAGTAAAGGACCCCTTCCGAAGCAAGCATGTGCTGTATTAGCCCTAAGGAACGTACCCTCATTTAGAAAACATTATTTTTGCTGAAAAAACTCAAAACAGTGTAAAAAACAATACCTTAGTTTTTGTTAGTTTTAAGAAGTGTTTTTCGGCTAAAATTTGTTTTGTTTATTTCAAAAAATCTCGGAAGGGTCAGTCTACACGCACATAAAGTTTGGTGAGTTTAACTTTTATTTTGTGGAAGTTATTCAAATTCAAGTTATTCAAATTTAAAGATAGAACCCTTATTTTGGCCCACCCTGTATATATATATATATATATATATATATATATATATATATATATTTCCACTGTATAGAATGCATTTATATATGAAATTGTAAACGGTGTATATTTTACGGATAATTATGGCATGCGACCACTGCACACCAGTTGGGGACATTATTGAGCAACGAGCTTCGTTAACAACTGAAGCGCAGAATAAAGCGGCAACATGTCGTATTTTAATAAAATGGAAGGAAAAAATGTCTTTATTATCCTGATGAGGATTAATATGTGACTCGAACATTTGAATTTTAAATAAATAATATGTTAATTTGAAAAAAAAGAAAAGATTATCTGCAGTTTTGCTGGTTTCTTAAGACGTTTATAGTATATGTTTATATTTTTTCATATATATATATATATATATATGTATATATATATATACTTAATATATACATATATATATATATATATATATATATATATATATATATATATATATAGTAATCGGCAGGAGGCAGTTTCATTGTAATTTGTTACACAAACGGGAAGCCATTGCAAAAAAGCTCTCTCCCTAAGAATTTTGTCTTACGATAAGCACATGCACACAGAAAGGAAAGTATTTTTAGTGTGGTAGAAGAACGTGTTCTTGCTGTGAATGTTTTACAAGGAGGAAAATAAACACTGGACCTCAGTCGAGCACTTACGACTGTAATAACGACAGTATAGAGAAAAGAACTAGAAACCTCTCTTCTGTGGGACAGAAGTACTAGAGAAAAGAAAAGATGATCCACCACAAGACATCGAAGTCGTGTTTTTTCTCTGCCAAGGCGAAAACGAGTGCTCTGTACGGCACCTCCCCTGATGAGGCAGCAGCATTACATCTCATGACGTATCTGACTCTTCCATAATTAGTGGTATACATGTGGAGGCATGTACCTTTTTAGGCGCAGGAATGATCAAACCATTTGCCAAAGACTTTAGCAACGGACTGGATATGTGTCTTCACTTTTAGATCTGGGGTGAACGTCAATCCTATAAGCTTACAAATGAAGACTTCTTCAAGGATGGGACCATTTATTTCGACTGAGGCAAAACATAAGTTTATACATTATATACATTGCTCTTTATGATTCTTGTAAACGTCGTTCTCTTTATTGTTCTATATAGTTATTCACACTTGCGGCTATTCTATATCTGTAAAAAAATACTATCAGATATGTATTGAATTATGTTGGCATACTTAGGCTGTTGAATCTCTGTTCCATTTGAGTGTTCTTAATAAGGTTAAGAAGCATATCTGTAATTTTGTTGACCTTGCCACCTCTTCTTCTATTCATCCTCTCTCTAACAGACGTAATTATACTAACGTTAGTCTTTTATATAAGAACTATCATGCCATGTTTTCTTTAGAATTGTTTGACTTATTATTTGCTTCCTTTGTAGCAGCTTGTTTGAATAATTGATCTACTGGTCTTCATCAATTAGTTATTGAGATACCTCGTTATAATACATTTTCCTATTTCTGGTAGCTCGTTTCAAGAATTATAGGCTTATAGAACTCATGTCTTGCTGACTGTTTTCCTCCTACCTATAATATTATTTTTTCAAGACAAATGTCAATAGGCATCTCTTTTCTTTAAGTAAATAATCTTTGGTTCAGTTTTTACCATACCAATGATTGGCTTTACGCCTTGTCCAGAGTAACTTCCAAAAAATAAGTTAATCTCGAAATAGCATTTAAAAGTAATGTAGTGTTAAAATATAACACGGTTTACCATATGTAGTTAACTATAATTAAATAGTTAATTATACAACGGATTATCAGTTCGAGTGTTAATACAAACATACTGACACGGATTCGTCATTATACAAGGATTATTATTAATAATACTTGTTTTTTTGTTTAAGGTTTTAGTTCAGATGAATACATTTCGTTAGTCATTCCTTTTATGTCTTTTGTTTTTTTCGCTGTACATTTTTAGCTGCAATTATTTTTGCTTTTCTTTTACGATTCAAATTGAAGGTGAATTAAGTTTCATCCGGTGAAAAGCACATTTTGATTTTTGATTGGAATGCTAATCTTAAAGAGACACATACTAATTACTTTTGGGGGATACTGAGATTAAACAGGAGATCACATTGGAATATAGAAAAAAAGAGGGAGAAAGAGAGAGATAATAAGATAGAGACAGGGAAAAGATTAAAAGAAATAGCGAGAGGGTGAGATAAAGAGAGAGGATGAATGAGAGTGTATGTGTGAGAGAGAAAAAGGGGTGAGACGGAGGAGCAGTGAAAAAGAGAGTAAGAAACAGATAGAAAGAAAGAGAGATAGAGAGTAGGATTGGTGTAAAATAAAAGAGAGGGCATCTCATAGAGGAGGTGGGGAGAGAGAACGTGAGATAGCCTAACAAATCTTAAAAGCAAATAGAAAAATACGGATTAAATAAACAAAATAACAAGAACGTGAAATATTATTTATAATTAGTTCTTTTCGAAATGATCTTCATTAAACTTTTTTACGTGCACTTCTATAACTATTCTGTTTTTTGTTTTAATTTCTTGTTATTTTAACCCTTTCTTTTACATTAACGACATGTGTAAATGTGTGGGTGAGATAGAGAGAGAGAAAGAATTATATGAACGTATAACTTGGGCAAAGTTGTACATTGTCAATAAATCCTCGTGATAGATTAATACATAAAGAAGGAAAAAGAAACAAGAAGCCTGACTGACAATTTCATAAGCGCATATATACATAGCTAGTTATATATATATATATATATATATATATATATATATATATATATATATATATATATATATATATATATTCATGGCCAGTAAGCTACACATCAAAGTTCATGTTTAATTAGAGGGGAAATAATCAGGCCAATTGCGATTGTTTTTATACCAAAGTAATGTTTCCTCTAACTGCTACATCAATCAGATTCTTTGGTTATATTACCTTTTTTTCGGGTTATATATTTCCATCAGCCAATGGGTGTCAATACCTATATTTGAAAAGAGTGTGGGCTCTCACTACTATTACACCTAGTTACAAAGAGCGACAATCTGATATATAAATAGAATTTGATAACCAGACCCTCGGACTTAGATACTGTAGTATCTGTGGTATACTTGATTAGACAAAGATGCATTCTTTTAAACTAAAGCATTTTTGTAATGATTAACACAATCTCTAGAAAGTAGGACAAAGAGAGTGTAATAAATTGGATCAAGAAAGAATTCACCTCATCCCAACAAAGAAAGTTATGAGTGTTTATATCAGACCCTAAATAGTCCAAAGTATCCCAAGTAGAAAGTTCGTCCAAATATCAACCTATTCGTGATGTGATACAAGATCGAGTTCAATGTGGGAACTAACGCTGCTCTAAAATAGAGGTATTCTAATCTGGATTTAAAATAGCCTTCGTCGTACCCGACGGTGTTTCGGGGGCGTCAAAGAAAGAGGTAGTTCCTGTAAGCATAGCCTCCTGATACCATCTGGTCAATGTCTTTAAGCCCATTTCGGAAGTCGAGTCATCCCTCTCAGAGAGAAAGGCTTAAGTTTACAAGCACAGAAAGTCTACTACAGACCCATAGTACAAATATATATATAAATAAAGGAGGACAATAAATAGAAAAAAGCTACACAAAATTCACTACTGTTTTGAGATTTATAACAAAATAATTTCTAGTTTTATATTATATTATATTATATAATATTATATTATATTATATTATATTATATTATATTATATTATATTATATTATATACTATGTTGAGTTGATAGCGTTCCCTATTACATTGACCGAAATAGCTTAATAAAAAACGTATACATAAAAAGGTGTCGTCGTTCATTTCCCCTCTAATTGCTCAATATTATAAAAATATTTTATTTTAAATCGCATTAATTTACTAAACTATTGAGTGGCGATTTAATTTTGTATTACGCATAAAAAATAAATGTACGCATTATTCGCACGTACTCTTTCTGCCACTCAGATCCCCGAGTTGAAATATTAAGTAAAAATGTATATTTTTGGAGCAGCATTTACTCCGAAGTTAGATAACATTACAATACTTTTTTTATTTTCATTAGAAACAAGTATATATTTAAATCTTTTATTGAGTACTTAGAAATCCCATTATTTAAAATACATTTTACTTACATA
This sequence comes from Sepiola atlantica, assembly GCA_963556195.1. Classification (NCBI taxonomy): domain Eukaryota; kingdom Metazoa; phylum Mollusca; class Cephalopoda; order Sepiida; family Sepiolidae; genus Sepiola; species Sepiola atlantica. The sequence goes on along the minus strand of OY744520.1, from coordinate 192,195,890 downwards.
AAAATGTATCATTGTATGATTAACATGCTTCCATGTAGATACATCGACAATATAACACACGGACTATGTACATATCTCAAGCAAATTTAGTTGTTTTTGCTTTGCAACGAGATTGAGTTTCTACTAATTATATGTACAGAGTATTCAAAATAAAGTATGTTGAAATAAAAATTGTCTTAAAACATCATTCAATGGGCCTAACTATCAAAACAATAAATATATAACACCATTCGGCTTTATTAATCAGCATAATATCCTTGTAAAGTGATATACTGATTACAATGTCACATTAACAATTCTATCCCAATCCGTAGAACAATGTATTTTTGGCTTTAAAATACGCCGCAGTGTTTTATATGACTTATATATTGGAGCAAAATCACTTACATAAACACATACTTTTTTAGGTCTGGAAACAGCCAGTAATCGCTAAGATCTATATCTGGAGAGTAAGTTATGGGTAGAAGCAATTTAAAATGCAATTCATTTAATTTTGTCATCGTTACGATAGACTTGTTACACGGTGAATCGTCTTGGTGAAAGATAACTTTTCTACTTCATTCGTAGCGTTCTTGGGCAATTTCATCATTCAAATGAACCAATAATGAAATATACTAGTAGAAGTGTATGGGTTTCTCTTCCCCGGGGCAATCAATGAGACAAATTTTGTTGCGCATCCCAAAAAATGGTGCTCAAAACCTTACATGCTGATGCTTTGTCGGATTTAACCTGCTGTTATTCACTCAGATAACTTCCGATTTAAATTAAATGTGTCGTGCTTGAAGTGGTGTAAGTCATTGTTACATATTGATGTAAAACATCCTTTTAGTTGCGTTAATCCAGTTGCAAACACTGCTTTGAATTGTCGAAGCTTTGCTGTTTTTGAGCGACTGTAAGAAAACGCGGCACCAATTTTCAACACGATGTTTTCATTGATAAAAATTCGTAAAAAATAGTAAATATCCTGCATTCGGACGTGTTCAACTCCTTTGCTATCTCACGCAATTCTATTTTACGATCGCTGAAAACGAGTTTGTGAACTTTTCCGGGGCAACGGCTGAATTTAGCCGACCTGATCGTTCATAGACATACGTTTCTGTACAACTACGTTTAAAGTCAGTCTATCGCTTTTAACCTTTCTTACCGGTAGCTGACGGTGGCTCAGAGGTTAAAGACACGGACTGACACAATGGATGTTTGAAGTTCGAACCTAGTTCGTTCCACATGAACACTTTCACTTAGGATGTTCGCAACTTTCACGCGGTCACTACTATAACTACCTGATGTTTTTCTTGAAATAATTTAATTTAGATAAATATGGCGAAACAATACCAAAAATAGAATTATTTGACTCATACGAAATAAATAAATGAATGATACGTTCTTATCAATAGATCAGAGTTGGAATAACACTTATCAAACTGTTGCTTTACTTCACCAGTCACATTTCCTTACAGAATGCAATGTTTCTCAATACACAACATTCAGAATTTCCACAGTTCTGATAGTTATGAATAGTAACGTAAATAAATATGATTTGTAAACCTCCAATCCTATAGGGCTCAAAGTTCGGGACGTATTATTTGAAGGTTAAGACTATAAAAATAAAATACATTTTTGTTAATAGCGCGATATATATATATATATATATATATATATATATATATATATATATATATATATATATATATATATATATATATATATATATATATATATATATATATATATATATATATTCCTGAAGTTGTGGAAGATCTGAGACAGACACTTCTGGATTTTCCCGGATGCTTGACACGGAGCTGAGTACAGCTGCCACACGTATGATTTTCACATATCGACCCTCTCCGTATATCACTAGAACATAAATTAACTATAACTATCAATAATAAATAGTAATTTCTATTCGAAGATGTAGAATGTCATGATTAAGTAGTCGCTCGAAACACACAAAAACGCAATTAAAGTTTGGCATTGTTTTCATGATGCGCAGGACTTCGTCCAGACTATTTGTTTACTGTTATTCTTCGCGTTTTGAAACGGGTTCTGTGATAAAACAGAGTATCCCAGATTTTCCTGATATTTAACTTTTTTGACATGTTTCTGGGATTTCGTAAGGCGGTTCTCCTCGACCTTGCTGGTGAGTAGTTTGTTCTTGCGACTCTTCTATGAGAAGAAGCGAAGACACTCGTTAAGCGCTTATTTGTAGTTATCACTCCGAAGCCAATCATTCTCGCCAAAGTCCGCATTACCACACATTGATCATGCCGAACCTTGTGCAGACCGTCTGAAAGCCGACTATAATTATACCTGCTAGCCACTGATTCTACACCTCCGTCGCAATTGTAAAGCTCACATTTAACAGCCTACGAGGGATTCAAAATGTATGGAGCTGCAGCTACGTATTTCGATTTGTTTTAATTCAGCATCAATCATCATGATGCAGATCATTACTTTTGAATGTTCCGGTGATTTCCAGTCACCAAAGTCTCCAGCTTCCAAAACCACGAATATTAAACAAGATCCGCTATAAATTTCCCGAGTTTAAATATATAGATAGAAGAATAATACATTGCTCAACTATCTCTCTCTCTCTCTCTATCTATCTATCTATAACTATCTATACACACACACACACACCCACACACACACATATATATATATATATATATATATATATATATATATATATATATATATGTCCTGATTTCTTGTGAGACATTGAATACCCTCTCTACCCCTTTACAATTTCCGAATTTGTCTTCATATATATAGCTTTTTCTTCCCTCTCCATCATAAATCATGTAGTCCCCCTATGAAATTATAGATTAAATATGCTTAAAATGTCCCCCTCTCTCTAAATATGTATTAGATATGTTGTCACTCTCTCTCTCTAATTATATTTGAATTGTTGAGTGTGAATTTCTCTTTTCTCAGTTTGAAAAATGTAATCATCTAACTTCGAGTCTTGACAATACCACAAGGTTGAAATCAATTATTGCATCGATGATTATGTAATTTCGTGTTACTATATTTTATGTTATTCTTGCTCTATTTATTACATTGAGCTCTCATACCCGGATTTCCGCCTGGAATTCATTTCATTATAACACACACACAATATATATATATATATATATATATATATATATATATATATATATATATCGAGCGAGAGAGAGAGAGAAGAAAAGAGGCAGATAGAAAGAGAAGGCAGTAGACGGCGAAACACGTGTCCGTGGATATATATATATATATATATATATAATATTTATAAATAAATATTAAATTATTTATACCTACAGACGCTAGCGTTTCAAGCTTATTGTTCTCATCAGTGCAGGGAAGTAACAATTTCAGACGGTCGGGAGGCGCGAACCCGGTACACAGAGTCAGCTATATCCACTCGGTCCACGGAAACTGTCACGTAATTTAGGGAAATTAAGATCTATATGTACCTAGAAGCGGGCACAGATAGAAGACTATATATATATATATATATATATATATATATATATATATATATATATTTTTTTTTTGATTTTATTCCATTAGTTGCGACAAAACAAGTTTTGTTTAATTGGTGCGAATAGCTACCAACTCATCGGGCCGGCGAAAGGAATTCAAATGGCATAAAATTCTAACTTCACTTTAACGGGAGACTGAAAATTGAAAATACATTGGAGGGGGAGGGGGATAGAGTTGGGGCTTTGTCTATAACGGCGACATGCGACATGAGAGGGGAGGGGGGAGGACCCCAACAAGTCGTGTTTCAAATTATTACGTGTGAGGTTTTTCACGTGTCAGTGCTGTGACGATCTCAATCTCGGCCGGGGTGAGAGGAGGGAGATGGGGCGACGGCCAGAGTGAGTTAAATTTAAAATGAGAATAAAATTATGATTACAACCGTCAATCTTATTTTATTTTAATTCTAATAAGTAATTATCATGTGGATAAAAATGTTTGATAATTTTAATTTAGGGTATTAATTGCTACTTTTGCATTTTATTTATTTTATTTTAATGTTTTGTTTATTATTTGTAGTGAATTTTGTTGTGATTATATGTTTTTAAATTGTGATTATATTATACCGAGATCAATACTAGTGGAATCATTTTATAAGAGAATTTTTCTGGTGTTACCAGTCTTATCATTAACAAAACCGATTATGACAATGGTAACGCCTGCCAATCATACCTACGATAGTCGCAGTGATAACAGCCTTATATAAAAGCCTTAATAAAAATAAAAATAAAATAAAAATAAAAATAAAAATAAAAATAAAGATAAATATAAATAAAATTAGAATAAAAATAGAAATAGAAATAACAAGTTTGTAAGAATATTAATGATAATAACAATAATAATAATAATAATAATAATAATAATAATAATAATAATAATAATAATAATAATAGTATTAAAAAATAATAATAATAATAATAATAATAATAATAATACTAATAATAATAATAGTAATACTGATAAATATCACCATCATTACCATCTTGCTACTTGTGAAGTAATTGGGCGAAATAAGTCGACAAGTGATAGTAGGCTTTTTTAATTCCACTGCCAATGACAAGGACTAAGTACCAGTTAATAATTAAGTGTTCAAGGTAGTGATCGAGAGGTTAAGTAATTGAGATTATATTAGTCTAAGTGATATCAGTGTTGATAGCTGTCCCAGTTATGGGTTTATGTTAGAATTGGTAGTATGGCTGATAGGTTATTGAGGCTGTGCATAATAGGTAGTACGTAGAGATTTGATATTATTGGTAGTTTAGAGGGGTGGTTATATATTTATAGATTCATCATGACTTGTTGGGGTGGGATTGGGTTGTAAATTTGGGTGGGTGGGTAGGGGGTTATAGTGTGTTTTGGGGTAGTGTATAGTGGGGGTTTAATGTTATCATTCATTTTTGTAAAAAAACAAAAAAACTGTTAATTTTATTTTTAAGTTAAGTAGGGTTGGTGTGGGGTTAAGGTGGGGTATGTGGGTTGCTAAGGAGGTAGAGTCTACTATGTTTACAGTTGATATATATATATATATATATATATATATATATATATATATATATATATATATGTATATATACATCTGTTTCGTTGTTTCACAATTTATCACTGTGATTATACATAATAAACACATCCACCCCGAGATTCGAAACCCGGACTCTAGCTCGCTACAACCATGACCACTGGTTTCCGATGTTTAACCACTTTTTCAAATAAATTTATTTGCGTTTTTATAGTGGGTCTACACATGACGTGTAGATAAAGTACATATTCGAAACGTAGCCATTTAGACAGCAAGCAGATATATTGACCGTACCCTCCACGACCGTAAGGACAACTATAATTTATTCATGATTTATTACATTGGCGATTGGCGAGATAGTTCAATAGTTTCTACGAAGAGAAATGTTTGCCGCTCAGTCGCCGCTTTAACGCTATAGAGAGAGAGGGACGAAAGAGATGGAGTGACTAGAAATAAAAGAGGGGAATGATGGATCGACAGATAAACAGATTAATAGATAAACAAGAGTCGACTAGAGAAACCCATAGATGAGTAATAAAACCCGAGACAAAACCCAACGAAACACAATTTAAATTACTTGCTTATGTGTATTACTTACTAAATTAACTTATTAGCAATTATTAAAAATGTTCACTCTTACAGAAATTATAATGAAAAAAGTTGTTGTGTGAGGGTTGCATACCAATTGAGATCTGGCCTTTCAAGGAAGAGTATAAAAAGAGACGGAACGAAAAATCCTCTAATGAGAAAAGCCGATCGATAATTGTTCGCCTTGTTCGCAAATTAAGGATGTTTTGCTAAACTTTGCACGTTGTCTCAGTGATCTGTACAAATCCGGAAGCGTTTCAAATCACAAATTAGAAATCACTGAAATTTACTGGAGATGAAAAAATAAATAACAAATATATACGTGAGGGTAAAAAAGTAAAAAAGTAATTTCTGAATCTTCATGGGTGTGATCACAGAATTAAATTAACATTTCACCGTCATTTGCCCTGTCCTCGTTTTATTTCAGTTGTGTCATTGCATCTCATTTTTATAAAACAAGGGTGTGCATTAGTGTGACACGTTCAAAAACACTACATTACAAACTCTTCCTACGCTTTCGAAGATAGAAACGCATCCCCATATATATTCTTACTACATTATTCATAGTATTTGGATAAATAAATTTCATTTTGTGTACATAGGTACTTTTAAAAAGTAACCAGTCACAACTTATAAAAGCAAGAAGGCTACTTGGATATAAGAGTTAATGAGATTGTCACTTAGACGATAAACAATACCGTTAGAAGATTACAAACAGTGGGTGAAATGGCCAGAATTTGAGTATTTCAGATAACGACTCAGCAAGTATTTGTTACATCTGACTAGAAAACGATAATTTTAGCGTCATATTGTAACAGCTCCGAGGTATTGTGTACCATAGATTAAACGTTATAAGAAATAAAATTTGTTCATAGAAGTTCCGTTTTATTTTATGAACACATACAGGGAGAAATAGAAAGAACTTTACATTGGTGTATTGATTTACTCCTCTCCAGGAGTTAGGCACAAGGCCAGTTTTTATCTTACTCCCACAAGTAAGATGTGACCCAAGGTCGGGTCGGGAAAGTGGGGTTTAAAAATTGCCTGGGCAGCCCCGTCGGCATTCCTCGGTAGAGGCGCCTCATACAGTAAGACATACACTTACTCCTCCCTAAAGAGGGGAGGCAAAGCCTGTGAAGGTGGACCTCCCAGAACGGCACAGGACAGTCCCATTGACCGGCGTAAATCAAGACCCGAAGGCCAAGATAACACCAGTATGGGGAGCAGTATCAATCGGAACAGATACTACACTTTGATCTTAGCTACAAGGCTAAGAAGAATCTTGTCGAGTTTCGTCTGTGAGTGTTTGACAATGTTATTGTGGGTTCTTCAATTGCGCCTGGAATCTATATGAAAATACTACATTTTACTTATTGCAATTATAGAAATAAATAATAGGAAGTAAAATAGGTTTCAGAGTAGAGGTGAATTATACACGGATCTACATGAACACCAAGGAAATGGATGACGCTCTTCTAATTTTAAAAGTTTCTGAGAAATATTTCAGTAAACGTAATTGTGTTAGATGGTGGGGGGCGTAGAGAGTATGGATACTCCCTGAAAGGCATTAGGAAAAGTAGCGAAAGTCGGAAGTCACGTCATGTCGGACGGATACTTTTTCGATCTCTTTTGTTCTTGACTCACAAACAGAAATTACTTCCTTTGATATATTACTGCTACGTGTTTGAAAAACAACACGATATTTGAATCAAACCTTTGGATGTTGATGAGCTTTATTCTTGTTTTATTTGAGTTGTTAAATAAATTATTAAAGGAAAAATGATACGTAGGTGAAAACAACGTGTTTGCGACTGGACCTTCCTTACGTTATATACTCTCATCAAATAACACTGTGTTTCAATAATAGCTATGGGAATAATGTTAAAATGACACAGTAACAGCTGTCTGGATTTTATGTTCATATTGACGAACGGGCAATTTTCTCATACTATTTAAAGGTTGATGCTATTGTTTATTTTATTTTCCATGTCCAA